>OZ007584.1:13612316-13962316 GCA_963931925.1 Onchidella celtica
ATGTTGGTCTCATTTTTGGAATGAATCATAATAACAATAATAATAATACATTACATTTGTATGGCGCATTTCCATTAACAATGCTCAATGCGTCTTACATGACTCTCTCTTCCTCTCTCATTCTATCTCTCACTCTCTCCCCGACTCTGTCATTCATGACGAACTCTCTCTTTTTCTACCACCTATTGGAAACACTGTGAGAATAGATGGTGCTTTAGTTTACGTTTAAAAATCTCCAAATTAGATGATTCAGAAACAGCTTTTGGAAGTTTGTTCCATACAACTGGGCCGAAATGTGTAAATGAACGTTCACCAAATGATTTACAGTTTTTAGCCGAAACAAACAAACTTACAAGTATACAAGATGGAGATACAGCAACAACAACAAGAAACAGACAGAAGCAAATGCCAAGGGCAGCGATCCTCCGAAAACAAAGAGCTCAAAACATAGCCCAACCACAATTCAAGTTTATACCTAGCAACACTGACAGGGACAGGACAACCCGGATCCATGACATTACACAACAGAGATTGAGCTGAACCGCAAATACAAACTATGTATTACACGTATGTAGAATCTGGAATAAGAAAAACAAAAGGGACCCTAGCTTTCCACAATCATGTAGTATGCATTATTCAACAGTACGTCCGCCAAGAACCACTGTTCTATACCATTGAGTCAAAAATCTGACTTTTCATGCAAAGGGTATTACAATGGAGAAGTACAGCGTAACAGACATATAGATAGATAGACTGGCAGACAGAAAAACAGACATAGATCGATAAACAGACGGACAGGTGGACATTCGGACTGATGGATAAGTAGACAAACACACAGGCAAGCAGGCAGACAGACAGACCAACAGACACATAGATAGATAGATAGATAGATAGATAGATAGATAGATAGATAGATTTATAGATAGATAGATAGATAGATAGATAGATAGATAGATAGATAGATAGATAGATAGATAGATAGATAGATAGATAGATAGATAGATAGATATTCAATTACCATGACTTGGACCTACAATAATAACTTACACTATTTTAAAAGCAAATATCAAACACTAAAGATTTTTCCCCCTCCCTACTTGGCAAAAACCCGAACAAAAGACCTTGGCCAGAATTTTTTATGACAACACCAGCCAAAATTAAAATCTGGCGGTCAAAACTAATTTTAACCACTTGAACAACCGGGCAATGCCTGAAGTTTGAGGTGACCATGGCAATGGCTTACACATTCAACGGCCGAGTGATTGCACTCGTTGTTACGCCCGCACACAGAACAAGGACAAAAGGAAACAATGCTGCGAACACGGAAAACAAAACCAGCGGGGAAACAGCAAGCACAAGTGTGCTATCTCAGCTCTTTTTCTTTGACTCGCCGGTGCAAAAGCTGCGTATCTGGTTCTAACGGTGCCCAGTATTCCATTTTAAATCATTTCACTTAATCCCCGACATTGTATGTCTCCAGACAAGTTTATCTTACTTTTAACTGATGATTAATAGTTTCGTCACGATAGATTATTATATCTTACTTTCAACAGACGTAACAGTTTCGTCACACTAGAACTACTCCCCCCCCCCCCCCCCCCCCAATTATTATATACTTTGGACAAGTACAATTACATAATTATCTATTTTTATCTGATGTAACAGTTTCGTCACAATAGAATTACCCCTCTGCATAATATACTCTGGACAAATACACCATCTTACTTTCATCAGATGTAATAGTTTCGCAAAAATTCGGAGGGCCCGTGTGCACGTTAAAGATACCTTGGCAGTTGGAAATCGTAAAGAGCAGGCCGAACAGGCCGCTGCCCGGGCAAAATTGAAATTAAAATTAATAGATTAAAATGTATCCCTATCACACCCCCCCCCCCCCCCTCGCATATCACCAACGAAAAATCATAATTCATTATTAAATAAATATTATATAATATATATTCAAATAATATTATAATACTTTAGAATACAAGATGTGAGTTGTGAACTGTTGTGAGTTGTGAATTGCGCCTAACAGGCTGCGTTACAATTTGCTCTGAGATAGAGAGAGTGAGAGAAAGAAAGAGAGAGTGAGAGAGATGCAAATCGAGAGAACAAGACTTTCTGTAAAGCGCCTAGAGCAAACTCGTTTGGATTAGGCGCTATATAAATGATCTTCATTATCATTATAACAACAGAACTACTGCTCAGTACTATCTCTCTCTCTATCCCGTAGTCTTGTGGACCGTTTGGGGCGCCACAGGTGATCTGGCAACAAGCATCCTCCAATCCTCTCAATATTATATACACCGGACAAAAAAAAAAAACAACTACATTATCTTACTTTCCTCATGTGCAACAGTAATTAGCTGGGTCAAATCAGCACTTTCCTGGCTCTGCCACGAAACCGCACAAGAGTATGCACACAACACCAGACGAGAACTTCTTTGCCAGATATTTTATGACAAGGGTGGCCAAACTTACTTAATGTGAGATACACGAAAAAATTCAAATGTACGAGTGCAGCAAAATATGAACAAAATTTACACACGTTTTTATTTTTATTGCTACATTCATATTTCGTTCCAAACGTTTTATATAAATATTAAGAAATAGGCTACATGTGGGTGCAACTTTTACTCATGTATCATGCAGTTGTGTAAACTGTTACTTTGCATCAGTTTCAGCAATCACAGTGTACACAAAATATACCAAACGTTTTCAAAATCTTGAGTGACGATTGTTTTAATTACATGTATAGTAACTGTACTGAGCGTATTAAATACGGTAATGAAATACGGGGACACATTTCCATGAGCTGCATATTGAGGATGAAAGAGCCGGACGAGGCTCGAGAGCCGCGGTTTAGCCACCCCTGCTCTATGAATGTTAAACGAGTTTTTGTTCTATTTACTGATTATAAAGAAGTACAGTAATTCAAATACTTTCGTATACTGATATAACCTGAAAATGTATGTAAGATAAGTTCAGTAGTACATTTCAAGTAAAACCAATCGCTAACTCGGTTCTTGTTCTTTCTATCTCCATTGTCTGAAACAGCTCGAGATAGTTTCATATGTAGAAGAGGTATAACAAATGCACACTTTGACACTTGTTTAAAATGCGTTGCAACACAAGCTATTTGACAATTCCAATTTATTCTAACTCACTATCACAGTGCAAACGTTTAACATCGAAGTTGGAACAAACAAGGACTAAGGATGCGAACTGTTTATTTCTTTGCCTGACACACACACACACCCAGAGAGAGAGAGAGAGAGAGAGAGAGAGAGAGAGAGAGAGAGAGAGAGAGAGAGAGAGAGAGAGAGAGAGAGAGAGAGAGAGAGAGAGAGAGAGAGAGAGAGAGAGAGAGAGAGAGAGAGAGAGAGAGAGAGAGAGAGTAGATCCTTCGCACTTACGCGGTTTCGTGAAACGGCCAGCGACTTACAGAGCAAGAATGGCTTTTCTCAAATACTCCGGTCAACTGAACGAAGACAGAAATTCTAGTTTCCTGTGGCAAATCGGCCTAACAGACTGATCAGGCTTGCCCCAAACCAAAACAACTCAACTGCATTCCGATAGCCGGGCTTGGTTGGCTGGCTAGCATTTCCCCGTTGTATGGTTTGAGCAAATACATGAAGGGGTGGGGAACACCATGCGATATGTAGGGACTGATTAAAACAAAAGGATCGCTGGGGAGGGACTGGTGAAATGAAGAGGAGGTGGGTGGGTGGGGTGGGGAAAATGGGGGGGGGGGCAGGAAAAACGAGGACACGGCTCGGGAATCACAATATCGAGGGGTATTTGCCATATTGTTGTATGCGACATTTTGCCCGTTTTGAGGTTTTGTCGTAACAGTGGTTCTCTCACTTCTAATTTCATTATGTATAAGTGTCATTCCAATCGATTAAACACTTTTCGAGACAGGTCTTTGTGACGTAATGCGTTTTAACCCTTTTAGCCGACCAAACTTGAATCCTCATTTCCTCGAAACCCCAAAAACAGCACATACAACGATATGGAAAAAAAAATACCCGACGATACTGTCAGGGGTCATCCATAAAACACTGACGAAATATATAAAAACCAAAGAAAAACTGGGGGGAGGGGGGGGGGTCGAAGCAAGGCTATTAAGCAATGTCAAAATGTGGCAAAAGAAAAAAGTTGTATGTAGCAAAGCCTCGCGGTATCGTTTGGGTATTATTTTTTTAGCGAGGCTTTGCTACATACAACTTTTTCCTTTTTGCCCAATCTTGACTTCCATAAAACATGCACCCACACAGCATTCCAACGTCAATCCGACGCAGATTTGCACAGTATTTCTGTCGGGTTGGTAAGGTTACATTAGGGCATTGGAAAATCTATCTGTTCAGTTATTATGTACGATACAAAATCTTGTTGAATAGGGTCTCTAGGTAGTGATCGTAACTGTATTCGCGTCCAAGTCGGTTTGATGTGGGGAATCCGGTCCTTGTTCTGAACGTGGGCGAACCCCCCCCCCCCCTCCCCCAGTTGTGCACATATTCAGATGCCATCATCAAGGCAAGATGAGGTTTTTGCCCTACACGTGGCTTTTCGTGCGGCTCCCCGCAAACAAGTTGAAAGAGTCTATACCCCCCAAAAAGTTGAGAACCACTGATCGAATGGATGCACACTTAGTCCACATTTTGTCACAGCCTGTCACCGCCCGCAGTGCCCAGCAATCATGGCAAGGGAAGCAATCAAGTCATACAAAGGGAGATAATGCGAGGTTCCGTATCAGAAAACAAAAGATCAAATGGCCACTTGGGGGGACGTATGCAAATACTATTTAGCGAATATTCACGCCAGTCACGTCCCCGCGACGCTCGTCATCACTTTATGCAGTGGGCGCGTTACTTTACTATTACGCTCCAGTGTAGTTTGCTTTTCCCCCTTCTCTTTCATTATACCATAATACGGAAAAGAGGCGTTCACCTTGACCCAATTCTGCTGGGGATATGTTAGTCTAGAGGCAGAGTGCTCGACTCACATATATGAATAAATAAAACGCAAATATCCGACCCTCTAGAATGACTTCTATCTCCACTTTTTGGCTACAGGTCTTCTCTACTGTGTGTCAAAGTATCAAGCGGATTCAGTGTGTAATTTGAAAATATTATTGAAAAGATAAAAAGTCCTTTCTCTAAAAGCTATGAGCACATGATATTTCAGTCACCATTTTCTCAAAGGCGGACGAAGGGAGGTAGAACCTTGTCATCGTGAGGGGACGTGCGGTCAATAGAACTTATTCACTACCTTCTCAAACCACCAAATATCTCACGTTGCGTCTGTGCACTATTTGGTCGGCGCGCGAAGACAATAGACGCATTGCGTACGCGGCCGGCGGATTGATTTTTGTCTCTCCCAACTGTAAACTGCCAAGCTGACAGTAGAGTGTCGGTGATTAAACAAAAGCCGTGCAGAAATGACGTAAGTTTGTCACATAAATACGATCTTTCATGCCCGAAAAAAGTAAATTTAGAAAGAAAAATTACGGAAGACAAGAAATTGTCACAACCCCCCCCCCCTTTTTTGGGGGGGGGGAAACGCCTCTGTTGTAAAGCGACCATGGCTGGGCCAGTCGTGAAAAGGAGTTGCAAAATACTACGAACAGTTATCCTCCTAAACCAAAGTTTGAGTTTTGAGTTTGGAGAAGGCGCGTCGACCCGATAATTGCCATATTGTTCTAGGAAAAAGCTAGACAATAGACAATATAATTATAATAGAATGACAGGTCAGAAGCACCCATCAACCATTCTGAATTGGAGTTTGAGCATGCCGGCGAGATAGTAATAGAATGACGGATCAGAAGCGCCCAACAACCATTTTGAATCGGCCGATCGGAGTTTGATCATGTCGACACGATAATTGTCATATTGTTCTAGGAAAAAGCCAGACGATAGACAGTATAAATGACAGGTCAGTAGCACTCAACAACCATTTCGTCAAGGTGCTAACCTTTTGGCTTAAGTCAGACATAGGCCAAAACAGAATGTACTTGTTACATCATTGTCCTATCCATGGTGCATCTATTAATGTAAATATCATTCAAAAGTGCCAAACCATTATCCTGAAAATAAACCTTTCTGTAATGGCCTAACTCATTCATAGACTTTGGCCATTTTTGGTTCTGGGTTTGTTTCAGCCCAACGTGGATGAAGGCCACTTTTGCCTCGAGTCATTTTGGCCTAAGTCTGACTGCACTGCAAAAGAATAAATAAGTTTTTTGTGATTTTCTCAGAAGTACAAAAAATGACTTAGGCCAAAAAGGTCAGCACCATGGCGATTTTGAATTGGAGTCTGAGCATGCCGACGAGATACGGTAAGCCTTTTTACTACTTTATAGACTTCTGGCCTTTCCGTTTCCGTTTTGTAATAGCCGCCATGTGAAACGGTAAAAAGAATGATAACAACGCGTGTAGCAACTGATCAAATTCATGAACGGTGCAAAACGCGCGATAAGAAAGTAGAACTAACTTTCGGTTTATTCATAAAATGATCGCCAAAATGATCGCAATGTTCCGATTCGGCGCATTTTGTAAAAGTTATAATTATAAACTAGAACCCAGAGGAACGAAAACGGGGAAAAAATGTCGATTGCGGGAAGTAACAAAAAAAATCGAAATAGCGGCCTGGTTAATCGGTAAATCGGAATCACGTCCGTCTTTCACGAAAAATCGGAATGGGTGGCATGTCTGCTTACATGAGAACATGCCTACACGGCTTAACTGTCCCACTGCGCTAGTAAAAAAAAAGCAAGATGCTACACAGAACACAACAAAACCACAGGAGAAGACCTTCAGACGCGCCCGCCAACCACCTGCGCACGTTGTAGAACCTAAGCCCTTCAATTCTCTCCAGTTCATCTAAAATTGACGCCCGGGGGATTCAAATACCATAAAATTTTGCAATGGTATAAAATTACAGTCATAACTTGGGGTTTAATACCCCACCTCTCTGCATGACATAATCCCCATGCTGAGCCAACGCTACGACTCTGCGGTTAAGTTTAGCTGGGGAACACTACTATGACAGATTGTTTACCGCAGTAAATATGGCTATTAGTATTATTCTTCTCCTTGGTTTTAAAACTTGAGTAATCGTTAAACAGGGGACAAGGTGGTCTAGAGGCAAGTTGCTCGCCTCTCGTGTCAAGGGTCCCGGATTCGAAACCCGGGCTGTGCAGGCATGTTGGAAATTGGGATTTTTCTCATATTTTCGTGTCCCTGATCCTATTGGGGGTAAGGATCGAGTACCTAGTCTTCTCGGATAAGGACGAAAAATTCGGAGGGCCCGTGTGCACGTTAAAGGTACCTTGGCAGTTGGAAATCGTACAGAGTAGGCCGTACAGGCCGCTGCCCGGGCAAAATTGAAACTAAAAATTAATAGATTAAAATTCAGCCATATCACCTCCCCTCTCCATATCTCCAAGAAAAAAAAAATGCATATAATTCATTATTAATTATTAAAAATAGAGTGAACCCCTAAAGGCAGACTACACGGAGGAATGCACCTCCTGCAACAGTGTTGATTCCACGCGTGTCGACCACGTCGTTCCAATGGATCAAATCAACACTGTCGAGAGGGGGAAAGTGCACCATGGGCTAGGCACTTTCTCCATACCCACTAAAGGATCCGATTTTGATTTCCCGGGAGGGGCTGGGATCTGATATCGTCAACACTCTAAATTGCATGGAGGGGTCTCACTTCTACAATGGGAGGGGGGGGGGGACAGGTTGGTCTAGAGGCAAGGTGCTCGCCTCTCATGCCGAAGGTACCGAGTTCGATTCCCGGCCACAGCAGGCTTGTTGAAATTCTTGGGGAAATTCCTGCCCTTGACCCAATGGTATGTAGGTTAGTGCACGTAGTCTTCTCGGATAAGGACGAACAACTCGGTGGGCCTGTGTCCATGTTGCGCTTCTGACTTGCGTTTAGAAATCTAGATTTTTTTTTTTTAATTTTAAGGCAGCGAGACAAACCATCAAGTTATGAATTGCAGCTGAATATCCTCGAGGCCAGCGGTTCTCAACGTGCGCGTTATCGCCCTCCGGGCAGCGATTTTGATTTACCAGGAGGGGGAGCCAAAACGGGAAAAAAACAACAAAAAACGGGCGATAAAGGGCTATATTTTTGCGGGGGGGGGGGGGAGTATGAATAACGGATCCAATTTTCATTTCCCGGGAGGGGGGCCAAAACAAAAACAAAAAAAAGGGGCGACATCGGGGCAAAAACGATGAAGAGGGGCAATATTTGGGAAAGGGGGTCATGAATAAAGGATCATTTGGGGACAAATACATGGCAGTCACTGGCTTGTTGAACAGAATGTGTAGTTGGGTTTTATGAACAGAAAGGGTCCTTTTTTTAATATATCTTTTTTATTTAAATGCATTATCTTGATAAAGAATGCTTTCTGCTTTGTAATAAATAATCAACACGCGTATTGTTATAGATAAAGCTTTTTGTCGATTTCCAACTGCCACTGCCAAGGTGTCTTTAACGTGTGCAACGTGCATATGGGCCCTCTTAATTTTTCGTCCTTATCCGAGAAGACTAAGTGCTCGATCATACCTACCAATGTACCATAGGATCAGGGACAGGAAAATATTAGAAAAATATCCAAATTCCGACAAACCGCACCGGCCGGGATTCGAAACCGGTATCTTCCGCATGAAAGGCGAGCACCATACCTTTAGTATAGGCCACCGTGTCCCCGTCGGGCTAGAGGTCAAAGTTTTATACCTATTTAAAAAAAAAATCAAAATAAAATATTTCTAAGACAATTTCAAGTAAAATGCTCTTAATGAATACAGAAATATGGCTAATCTTTCATATATTCCAAATAAATCTCAATTACCATAGAAAAACTACCCACCCCCCCCCCCTTTTTTTTCCGTTCGAGCTTTAGCAAATTCAGGAGCGTGGCAGCAACAGACCCCGAAACACAGGTCAGCTCCAACACATCCCCAAGGATTTTCGGTGACGTTCCTCTAGAGTCATATCAGGCACAGTCCAGAGATTGCAGCAGCACCCCCTGGCAGTGTTCGATAGGACGAGAAATTCCTTACCTGATGACCTGTGTTTAGGGGGTCTGTTGCTGCCACGCTCCTGAATTTTTTTTTTTTTTTTCAGGAGTTTGATCTTTCACCTAATGCCCGATTTCGTCAGATCCATTCACAATTATTAGCCCGTGTTTTACTATCTTGACGTGGCTCACAGACTAATAAAATACCCAGACTGGATGATCCCATTGTGTGCCGTCACAAAACAGCGAAAGGTCATGAACCATCCGCCATTTTAGGTTTACGGGAGCGACCGACGCTTCAGCATAGCTACATTTTGAATAATACCATTTTGACGCGCCTACTGAACGCGAAAGTTTGGTTCCGCACCAAGAAATTAATACACGTACAACCAATCTTGACGAATAAAAAGAAATTTCTGCTGCAGATAGAACTAGAATCGGAATTTCCCGAGCGGCGGCCATGTTGTTTATACGGCCGCCGCTCGGGAAATTCCTTTAAAAAAACGACACAGCCCGAAGCTCGTGTTTCCAGTCTGGTTAATTTATTAGTATGTGGTGCGTACCGCCAACACCCACCGAGTATCTTACTTTTTGACCAAAGTTAATATGCCCGCAATGTAAGCATCTCATGCCGCCCGGGATGGGTTACATTATAGCCAGTACTTTCATACGTCACTGAGGATGTTTTTTTTTTGGGGGGGGGGGGGGGGGCGTACTTTCTTCAAGCCTGATAGTGATACCCAGAGCTTCATCAAATTAAAATTTCACAAAGAAAATTCAGAAGTTCCGTAAACATCTTTTTTTTTTTTTTTAAATTTGTAAAGTTGCAAAATGTGATTTGTGTAGATCTGTAGTGTGACTTTCTTTTTTTTTTAGAATGAGCGGGATTAACATCGATTTTCTAGAAACTTGTCGGATTTATCTGAAATTTTTACCTAGACTCGTATTTCACTTTAAACCTTACGGAAATGATTTTTCACTAGTTAGAATGTTGCCTGATTTTGAATTGCCTTTTTGCACTTTGTGAAAAATAATAGGTGCACCGTAATAATTTGAAAAAAACAACAACAACAGCATTTCTACGGTACTAATCTATAACAAACTGTGTCCCAACTCCACTTTTTGCACAAATGAGAAATTCTACACACTAAAAGATCTCCAGTTTTTTTCAGAAACAAACAAGAACTTAAAGTCGCGACATGTATTGTACACTTGTGTACTTTAGTGCGATTAGTATGATTGGCTGAATATAATAACACTTAATATCGTCATGGTGCTGACCTTTTGGCCTAAACCTAAGTCATTTTTTGCACTTCTAAGAACATCGAAAAAAACTTATTTAAATTCTTTTGCAATGCAGTCAGACTTAGACCAAAATGGCTCTAGGTAAAAGTGGTTATCATCCACGTTGGCTGAAACAACCCCAGAACCAAAATGGCCTACGTCTATGCATGAGTTAGGCCATTACACTTACAGAAAGTTTTATTTCCAGGATAATGGCTTGGCACTTTTGAATGATTTTTACATTAATAGATGCACCATGGATAGGGCAAATGACGTAACAGGTACATTCTGTTTTGGCCTAAGTCTGACTTAAGCAAAAAGGTTCGCACCATGACGATATACCAAATATTCTCATGAACACACATTTTACAGTACCTCGCAGTTAAATGATGTTGAAAATAATTATAAAAACAATGGACTTGTGAATAATCCAATAGATCACTCACGAGTCACAGAAAATACCTATATAGTGTACATGTATAAACCAACTCCCGGCCTCCGACATACTGCTTTCCATTGTGACATAGCAAAAATCGATGCCTTGGGGGACTAAATGGCGAAGCACATTATTATACTCCATATTCGAATCAAACCGGCGGGGTAAATATTCTGCGCGCTAAAGAATCGATATACCTATACATCAGATCGAACAGAACCATGATCCAGTAACTTCAGTAGAGCCGCCAAGATAAAGCCGCACAAAGACATGAAACCATTGTGATGTGGCCTAAACGGAATCGATACAATACACTTTGTATCGGCGTGGACTGTTGGTACTCTGCAAGGCAGTGATCAGATTCTCAAGGTGGGGCCTCATCGGTGTAGGGCGGCAATATTTTGGCGGGGCCGGGGTCTTCAAAATGGGGCGTAGAAATTTTTCATAGAAATCTCAATTTCACAGTGTATTTTACATTAACTATAACGTAAAGATAAGCAGTACTGTTGTTCGTTTATGGCGTGTTGGTGATTTCCTTGCAAAGTTCAGATTAAGACATCAAACCTAACAAATGCACGACTTGTATGGTTATGCGCAAACCTAGACGGTTATACGCGTTCTTGGTGGCTCGATACAACAATTAGTCCCATCATGGTAGGGAGCATTTTCTTTTCTTTTAAAAACTAGCTGAGATACCCGTCATTATCCGGGATAAACCTGTGAACCTACTGTTCTGTCCCTTTCTCTTTCTGGTCTAGAAAGCTTCCCATATTCTACTGTCTTACTACAGATTTCATGCCCACCAGATCACCACGTATTCATTTCTGGTAGGGAAATTTGCACGCACGAAATTGAACGCGTATTAATATCATTTCCGGCGCGGTGGGCTTTCTACAGGGAACCAAAACAAAGATCATAGTATTTTACATTTTTACAATTTTTTATTTAAAAATACCTGAAACTTGAATCAACACAATCGGTCGATACAAAAGCGATTGGGCTGGATTAGTTGACACTTAAGAAAATACATTTTATAATTTTTTTACACTGTCATATAGGTTGTAGCGTCGAGAGAAAAAAAAAGGGGGGGGGGGGCAAAATTGCATGACGCTAAATTACTCCCGCCACTAATTTTTTTTTTTTATTGAAGTGGGACAGTGGAACAAAAAGGGTTGAGAGACACTGCTGTATAGCATCTCGCTCTATGCAATGGCCACAGGTCTGCATCCACGTGTCTAAAAAAAAAACTAAAATAATTCATTCTCGCCCAGGGTACCAGGGATCCGAGGTTCGAATCCCAGCTGACGGCATATTTTCTGGCCATGGTTTTGAAAGAACTCCCTCAGGACAGCGGCTCAGGCTCCGTCCTTGACATAGCTTCATTAAGGTGGAAAGGGACTTAAGATCACTATTTCAACCAACAAGCATCCATCATCGCCCCCCCCCCCCAACATACACATAATTATACACTTGCACAAGAAAGGACACGGATGGAGGCAGGGGACAGGTGAACAATTATGATGAAGGGAAAATGATAGGCCTATAGTTCTAAGTAGTATCCGAGACACAGGGTACCGAGACAAAATTGGGCAAAAAGAAAAAGTTGTATGTTGCGAAGCCCTGCGTGAGACATAAAACCCAAACGATACAAAGCAAACGAAAGAGAAGACAGGCTATTTTTTACTCTGATTATGTCTTTCACATCCCAAGTAAATAATATTTGCAGAAATGCACATTTCCAACTAAGAAACATCAGCAGAGTTCGAAATTTCCTCACAGAAGCTATTACCAAAACTTTAGTCACTTCACCCATTTTATTTCGAATAGATTATTGCAATTCTTTTTGCTGGAATAACATCAGATAAACTGTCTAAAATTCAAGTCATTCAAAACAACGCAGCCAAATTGATTACCAAGAAAAAACAAGCTGACCACGTTAAGCCTTTGTTAAAAGAACTGCACTGGCTTCCTATAACAGAAAGAATTACATCAAAATTGCTGTTTTTTGCTACAAGTGCGTAAATAACTTTACATCGTACCCAGCTATCTCAAAAATTCTTTACAAGTCTACACACCATCTCGTTCACTAAGATCATCAAGTGACAAAACAATCTTAAGAATCCCATCTAAAAACTATAAAACTATAGGCCATAGATCCTTCAATTATTTTGGACCTTTTTATCTGGAACCAGATACCCATGAACATTCGGGAATCACCCAATCTTGAAAGTTTTGAGAAAAGCGTAAAACACCACCTTTTCCTTCGAAACTGTTAGATTTTCAAAATTCTGTTCTGTACTTTGATGTTATGATTGATTATATAAGCTAGAGCCATGTGACTAGGAGCGTCTATGTGTGTGAAACTGGATGAGAGTGCGTGTTTTAGTATGAGCTTTGGAAAGTGTACGCATGAATCAGTGATGCAATGTACAGCACATTGAGAAATAATTTTATTAGAAATGCGCTACAGAAATTCTATTTATCATTTATTTATTATTGATGCGAAGGGCCTACTTTTTAGGCGAGGAAAAAACTGACTTAAAAAGTATTCCTTATCTAAAATTATACGCATTTTTAGTTATATAAATAAACATTTGAAATACTGTGGTTTCCCTTAATCAATAGAAAAAACAAGAATTCCGTTAAGTTTCGTGGAGTGTTTGGCAAATAAAAAGGTCGATTTTCCATACAAACCATTGATTTACCTTCGATTCACCATGTTTTACATTTAAAAGAAATTTGAGTTATCGAATTATGTGGACTCCACTGTATTTGAAAATATGTGGGGTCGCTCCAAGGCTTGAAGTCAAAATGTGGCCAAAAGAAAAGGAAGTGTATATCCGTGCAACCTGTTGTATGGATATGGACAGTGCATGTCCGTACAACATGTTTACCAAAAAGCGCGACTGGTGAAGGTTTGCTGAAACAAAACTTAGTATGGTGTTCACGAATTTAAAGTGGCAACACATGGAATAGTCAGATGGACCTGGGGGCGTGAGGGTCTAGTCAGTTTGTATCAATGGGCGGTGGTCAGATTGACTGATCAGGCGAAAAGGGGTTGGGGTAGCCATTGCTGATCGACGTGCACTCAAGTATATTATTAGCGCAGACCACGCAATCTCCGAGCAGAAGTCGGATTGTTTTGCTACTACGCCGATTCATATTTTTAAAAAAACTATGCAAATTAAACAGGTCAATAATATAGTATTCCGGTGTGTATTCTACGTCATCGAATTGTGTGCGTTGTACGGATAGGCACTGTCCATATCCGTACAACATGTTGCTAACCTTTTTACATAAGTCAGACTTAGGCCAAAACAGAATGTACCTGTTATGTCATTGCCATATCCAGGGTGCATCTATTAATGTAAAAATCATTCAAAAGTGCCAAGCCATTATCCTGGAAATAAAACTTTCTGTAAGTGTAATGGCCTAACCCATTCACAGACTTTGGCCATTTTGGTTCTGGGGTTGTTTCAGCCAACGTGGATGATGGCCACTTTTACCTAGAGCCATTTTGGCCTAAGTCTGACTGCATTGCAAAAGAATTTAAATACGTTTTTTTTATATTTTCTCAGAAGTGCAAAATGACTTAGACCAAAAAGGTCAGCACCATGACGATATGTGGGGTCGCTCCAAGGCTTGGAGACAAAATGTGGCGAAAAGAAAAAGTTGTATAATAGCCTGAGTTTCACCGCTCGTCCGCATGATAACAGAGCCCTAAGTTCTCAGGCTACAAAGGAAGAGGCACACCGCGCAAAAGACGGGTTGAAGGAGTCAAAGGAACGCTGAGAAACAACAACATCTCAGTTGAAAGAGCGGCAGGGTTGGCCTACCATAAAAAAACTGCATCTCTTCTCGAGGCTCACAATCAATCACACAGAGCTCCATCAATTGAAATTTCACTAATAATTAAATACTTCTGTATAGACTTTATTACATTGGCGAAGTTCTCAAAAACTACTCTGTATAGATCTGAAAAGAATTTTGTAAATGTGTAGGCATGTAAACGTTTTTAAATCAAGTTGTAGACCTTAGCCTTTTTAGTAAGGACAAGACACGCCGAGGATCCACCTCAGAAAATAATTCTTACACAGATCCGCAGACATAGTGCCTTCCTCGAAGATGCATGGAATCCACACATTCTGGTAAAAAAACAAAAACAACAGTGCATGTTCTTCTGATATTGGCAACTGCATTCCACACACTCAGGGGGATCTTCACTCCTGAGTGAAAAAAGCTGTGTAAGGTGGGCATAACCCAGGCGGAGTCTACTTTGGACAACTTCGTCACTCCGATTTCACAGTTCGACGACACGGTACATTTTGCAATTTCTTTACTGTTTAATTTCCTTGTCATTTTTTATTTTTCTGGCCTGCTGAAGGTCCCTTGACCAAAAGCTCGTTTTGTCTTTCCTTTCTATTCGCGTTTCATTATCGCTTCTGTATTATTTCTTACCGCAAGGCTTTGCTAGCTACAGATTTTTTCTTTACGCATAGTTTTTTTACTCTACTGCATTGGTATCTGCTAATCTAAATGTGTTAGGGACACGTAGACTAATTACAAAGCCAAATAGAGGAAATACTGAGTTGTGTTCACCATTCAGCTATGGCTTATAATGTAAAATACCACGCGCCGCTAACAGGCCTGTAATTTTCTGTGCACATTATCAGAAGCTAATTGCCTTTGGGATCAATACACTGTGTTCATTTCTAGTCCGTTCTATTCTATTATTACACACGGGAAGGCAGGATCGATTGGTGATAGGTTATTAATTAAACATATCACTATACCCAATAACCAGGATAGGCCCACACCCTTGGCTTTGTACTTACTGAGCAAGCTCCTCGATGTCATTCGTAAACACAATCTACTTGTGAAGCCTTATGGATCTACTAGGTGTCTAATAATAATAATATTATTATTATTATTACTAGGTGTCTAATCATGAACACAATTTCCACACACCAGCTGGGATCTGATGTAGTCAGTACTCTAAATTGCATGGAGGGGTCTCACTTCTACAATGGGAGGGGGGGACAGGTTGGTCTAGAGGCAAGGTGCTCGCCTCTCATGCCGACGGTACGGGGTTCGATTCCCGGCTAGAGCAGGCTTGTTGAAATTCTTGGGGAAATTCCTGTCCTTGACCCAATGGCATGTAGGTTATTGCACCTAGTCTTCTCGGATAAGGACGAACAACTCGGTGGGCCTGTGTCCAGGTTGCGCTTCTGACTTGCGTTTAGAAATCTAGATTTTTTATTTTTTTTTAATTTTAAGACGGCGAGACAAAGTGCTTGGCTACGGAGCGAGGATCCAAACCCCATTTTCTTAACTGTTCTAAAATTTGGATCATGATCCAGATATCCAGATCTTTTGAAGTGGATGATCCAGAAATCCGAAGCATTCAAAAGCAAGCATCGGCCCTGCACTACTCATCTCAGATAAGGCGTTTCGTCCCCAGCTTCACGACAACAGTGCGACTTTCTTCACTAATCGACAGACAGATACGCAGCTGACAAAACAGATCAATCAAATCTAGGGCCGAAATGCCCCCCCCCCCCCATCACTAATAATCACCCCACTCCCACCCCATACGGCCTCTCTCTTTCTTTCTCTACCCTTCCCCTGTCACTCCTTTTTTTTTCCACTCTCCGATCCCTCTCTCCCGCTTATCTCTACCCCCTTTCCCTCTTAAGACTCGTTCTTTCTCTATCCCCCCCCCCTTATCTCTACTCCCTTTCCCTCTTAAGACTCGTTCTCTATCCCCCCCCCCCCGGCCATTCCTTTTCTTTCTCTCTCTCTGCCCCCTTCGCTCTCTCTCTCCCTCTCGCCTTTTTCTCTGCCCCCCCCCCTTCTCTCTGTCTCTCCCTCTCGCCTTTCTCTCTGCCGCCCCCCTTCTCCTCTTCCTCTCGCCTTTCTCTCTGCCGCCCCCTCTCACTCTCGCCCTTTCCAGACTCGCCATGGGCAATATACCGGTACAAGTAACAATATAATGTGTAAACAGGACTAATCGATTTAGCAAACAGAAGAATCCAACACAACACTATGCTGTTAACATGAAATTTTGTCTGCCATTATCAGGCCATGAAAACATGTTTACTGCATTATTAACGTCGGCCATTATTCATACCTAACACTGTGGAATAGCCGTTCGTTTTGAGAGGTTTACTAATAGCTGAGGCTCCCGGCATTGCCCGGCCCGCGTGTTTGCTGATTGCAGTACAGACCAGCAAATTCAGGAGCGGGGGCAGCAACAGATCCCCAAACACAGGTCATCGGCTAAGGGATTTCTCGTCCTATCGAACACTGCCACGAGTGCTGCAAACTCTGGACTGTGCACCCTAGCCCTAAAATGACTCTGAATGTCACCCAAAATCCCTGGAATGTGGGTGTGTACGTTGCTGCCCCGCTCCTGAATTCGTTGGTCTGCACTGCAATCGGTAAGCACGCTGCTTGGCCCGCCCCTCCAACCCTTCCCTTTCGTTCGCTCTCTCTCTTTTTCTCCCTATCCTCCCTCCTTTCTGTCTCTAGTAGAGTCATTTGGGGATAAACAGTCTATGCATTGTGCACATTGTCGTAAAGGCACCAAACGTTTAGTGTGACTACAGACATCAAAATATACAAAATGTGATATAGAACCAAACACTAACGACACGGGTACCGTTGAAAGTTGACAGAAATCCCTCTCTCCTCTCCCAAATTTTAATAGTCTCCCATGCACATTAGTGTTCTCTGCACAATGCTCCTGACACAGAAAAGCGCACCGAATTCGGCATTCTTTAAAGACAGCCAAATACAAACTAAAAAATAATGGTGAAAATAATGGTGATACCACTTCTTTATCGTGTAGATCTAGAACAATAACAATAGTTCGTCCATCAGGTATGATGATGACCTTAACAACACCAGAGGAATAAAGAACAGAAATTGTTGAGAATTTCAACACATGGACAATAAAGAGAACTAAAGGACAGAGAAGGACAGAATGGAAAGGCTGTTCTTTCATGACTTATGGCTTCTCATGTGACTGATAAGTCCTATTTTTGCCCTGCAGACCCTTCCGCATAAATAACAAGAGTGCTCCGTTGGTTCAGTACCACTGGGCCTTTTCTTGCGCCGTTCTCTTTTTTTGATAGCCTGCTGGACTCTGTCAGCTTCCCATGCTTTACTGCCTCTGGTAAGGGCCGCCCTCCAATTTGCACGATCAAGCGAGAGCTTTTCCCACTCACTCACATCAATGAACGTGATTACTAATTATCAACAACGAGTGATACTGAAACTCAGTCAGTTGTTTCTTTACAAGAAGAAGATAACACAGACTCAGAAGATACTAACATCTCGCTGATAAACCACGTTTAAAAAGTCAGAACAACCATTTACACAGCATAATTCGGAGGGCCCGTGTGCACGTTGCGTACGTTAAAGACACCTTGGCAGTTGGAAAAGAGCAGGCCCAACAGGCCGCTGCCCGGGCAAAATTAAATAAAAATTCATCCCTACCATTCCCTCCCCTCCTCCGTCATCTCCCCCCCCCCCCCCAAAAAAAAACCGCCGACCGGCGCTGCACTGTGGCGACGACGTGCCTGCTCCGGTTATAACTGGGCTGCAATGGCACAAAGGCAAATTTCCCAAATGGGATTAAAGAGTTATACAATTACAAATACAAAAATACAAATAAGCGGCCAAACCGCTAGGCTATCGGACAGTATAATAATATAACACCGGTATAATTATAATACTGTCATTAGACAAACGGTACGGCACAGCTTGACTTATCCTGTCTAAGGGTAGCCACACAAAGGCCACCGAGCCACTAGGCACTTTAGGTGAGAAGAATTGCACTGCATAAACGGACCGAATCTAGGTGGGCTCTATGTGCAGTTGTTGAAATTATATAGTGCAATTCTTCTCACCTAAAGCGCCTAGTGGCTCGGTGACCGAATTCGGTGGCCTTTGTGTGGCTACCCTAATTCGTGCCTTAGGCGCCCTACTCTGGCCAGGTACCTCCGTCTTCAGCTTAGTTAGCTGGAGCAGAATTTGCTCACGCTCGGCGAGATGGCTCGGTCTCGTCAGCACTGCGAGAAACATACTGGCCCAAACCCATCGACCTGAATGTCAGATTGTATGGTGCTCTGCCAGAACTGCAGAAAACCGCAAATTTTCTTAAAAGAACAAATCTGCAGATTTAGAAATTTGATTGGTGAAGGAACGAAGAAGAACTGTAAAAATCCAACAGTGGACACTAAACGGAATGAGTTTGTTTTTGAGTTTGGAGGAGCACGTCGACACGAAAACAGTCATATTGTGCTAAGAAAGAGCGAGACGATAGAAAGATTATAAACTAGCAGAGGGACAGGGCAGAAGGAGACGCCACCAGAAGCGCCCACCCAACCACTCATCACAGGATCGAGTACCTAGTCTTCTCCGGTAAGGACGAAAAAAAATCGGATTGCCCGTGTGCACGTTAGAGATACCTTGGCAGTTGGAAATCGAAAAGAGCAGGCCGAACAGGCCGCTGCCCGGGCAAAAATCAAATAAAATTCGTCCACCCCCCCCCCCCCAAAAATACGCCGCCTATGGCGACGACGTGCCTGCTCCGTTGTAACTGGATGCAATGACACAAAGGCAAATTTCCCAAATAGGGATTAAAGTAGTATACAAATACAAAAAGATCAGGTCTGAGTTTAAAGAAAGCAACGATACGATATCAGTCACATTGTGCTAAGAAAAAGCAAGACTTTAGACAGAATACACAGAATACTGCCATGGGTGCTGCAATCTCTGGACTGTGCCTGTATGTCTCTGAACGTCGCCGAAAATCCCTGGGATGTGTTGGGAGTTGTCCTCTGTTTGGCGGGTGTGTTGCTGCCCCGCTCCTGAATTTGCTAATGCTCGTACGGAAAAAAATCACGCTACCCCCGGACAAAAGTCTAAAACAAAACTAATCCCTACCACAAAAACACACACCCACACAAGGATAAGAAGAATTTAAAACATGAAAAACTGAGGTGCAAATGCCAAGGGCTGGGATCCGCCGAAAACAAAAGCCTTAATACACGTACGTGTATGTGTGTGTTAATATATTCCTTTTTTTTTTTTCATAGCTCAGTGACAGATGTGTAAAGTAATTTTCACTCAATCTTGAGGGCCGGCCAAAACTGATCGATGTTACCGAAACTATCGATTACGCATCACAACTGCAGTTGTGAAGATGTAATGTTTTTTGAAAGCAGAAAAAATAAGTGACTACAATATAAAACATTTAAGAAAGATTAATGAGAGTTAACTGTCCCTGAAACCAGTTGCAGGCTCAGTAAATCAACCAAGGAATTCGATATCCATTATTACAAAAAAACTTTGGAGATTATGTTAACTAAGTCCTCCGTTAATACTTAGCCCACACGCTTCAAATTTTACAGACGTCGACAGTATCTACATACCCAGGTTTTCGTCACATAAAACATACGAAAACTCCTGTCCCCGAATTTATCAAAATAAAATTTTTTCGGTCATCCTATTTTAATTCACCATTTTGAGTGAACCATTTTGACGCGCCGACTGAACACGGAAGTTTGGTTCCGCACCAAGAAACGAAACCGTTCGTAGAACGGATAATTAAATAAAATAAATAGGTGTGAAATTGTGGTGTGACAGTAAGTTCTATTAGTCACAGCATGGAATCCAAATGCCGTTTTAATGTAGCCTAGATCTAAATATACGGTTGCGCTTAGTACATGGAGAATTTGCAAGATATATCTTGCGTGGGTCGGCTAGTTGGATATAAACGCGACATTACTATAGAACATTTAAGAAAAGTTAATGACAGTTTAACGACCCTTGCCTTCAGTAAAAGTTGCAGACCTCGTAAATCAACCAGGGAAGACGATCACAGATTATATCTACCAATTAAGTCAGTGCGGCCTCAAACTATCAAGTAAATGGGATCAAACAAGTAGGCCCTATACAATTACAAAACACAAATACAACAACAACAAAAAAAAACGTCATTTCTGTGCATTTGTTATAGCTCTTCTACATACTAAAAGATCTCCAGTTTTTCAGAAAATGGAGACTGAACAAACACGAAGGAAGGTCGCTTTTTGTTGAAAATGTGTCAAAGTAAAATAAAATAACGCTCATTCTCTTCACATGGTCATCTATGGAGATCCCCTCATTGTTAAATTGTCTCTTTGTCCCAATTTCTTAATTTCTTTCTTCATCTTTTTTTCACCTTGGTTAAGTCATTCCGTTCGATGGCATTTAGCTTCATCTACGCGATTTTCTGATGATTCTCCGACATTCGGGGAAGGGGGGGGGGGGGGGCTGGCGGGCGTTTTCGGCTCTAAATAGCAGGGCCTTCTCCTGTCCTATTGGTCTATTACACATATCGCGGGTATAGAGCAAAATTGTTGTTGGTATCTCCAGCGATATGAACAATGAAAGCTAACTGGGAATACCACAATATTGGTCTCAATGATCTCATTTTTCAGGGAGATACAACAATACTGCTTCTCTGTAACTTGGAACTGGTTAAAGATAGCGGAATAACAAACAAAAAAATGATAATTGCAAGAAGCAGTTTGTCATTATTACAGTATTGCCATTATGAACCCCAATTCATAAACCTGGAGATACAACAATTTTGCTCTATACCCATATATTCTTTCTTTCGAGCTGTTGTTGTTTTTTTCCCCCGTGCAATGTGACCGTTATCGTGCCGAGACTATTTCTCTAAACTCAAACTCAAGCTTTCCGATGAAGGCCAGAGTATTGTGGGATACCGTTTTAAAATTGACTAAATATAAATAAAAATTTCAAATAAACAACAAAAACACAGGAAATCTGTGGGGTCGCAAAAGGGCTTGAAACAAAGTCAAAATGTGGCAAAAAGAAAACGTTGTGTGCATGCAGCAAAGCTGTATTGTTTCTGTATTATTAATTTCTTACACGAAGCTTTGCTGCATACAAGGTTTTCTTTCCGCCACATTTTAATTGTTCTAAACTGTAGTCCAAATGCCTAAATAAACGTAGGTCAGTGGAGTAGGCGGGTGACAAAAAGAAGTATCGGAGTTGAATGATGTGCTAACTAATGCAAAAAGTCGACCAGGTCTGCACGTGGGATCCCCCCCTCCCGATAACCTATCGTGCTGTAATTACTCTCACTGTTATTTCAACTTCAAATCACAATTCTCAAAACAGTCTTATAAAATGCCCCCCCCCCCCCCCACCCTGTCGGAGGCTTTATTACGGTAGAGGAGTAAACTTCAAATACTGGCCAAAAACAGGATTGGGTGGGTGGGAATAACAGGGTTCATATAAAGTCTTGAAAACTAATTTTAAGGACTTTTTTTAAGGACTTCCTCAGGACTCACAGTAAACAAATTAAGGACCCGTGTGCCCGTGACCAAGAAATATTACAACTATACAAGTGGTGTGCAGCACTCATCGATACAGAATGTTTCTGTATCCAGAGTTCAAACATAGTAAATTCACTCTGAAAAGTTCAGTTATTTCAAAGTACCAATTATCCGGTGTGCAATTGGAAGATTTGAATCTCAAATGTTTCAACTGAAAGACAAATTTTAAGGACTTTGGCATCATTTTCAGAATGTAAGGACTCTTTGAGTACTTATTTGTTCTTTTATGAAAACTAAGGACTTTTAAGGACCTGTGTGAAACCTGGAATAAATTTGCTTTCAAATACTTGCCGGGGGTTAAACAGGGCGAAAAAGGGTTGGAAATCCCTGATTTATTGGTTGGCTGGCAGCAAGTAGTGACGGCAATAAAGATGCGATGAGCTTGAGTATGGCGATTATATTTCACACATTGACAGCTTGTTCAGGTCGCGATATATTATTTCTGTTTTTTTTTTTCTTTCGGTTTTTCTTAATAGCATGATCGAATTTTTATGTTTATGTCTGTCTCTCCCCCCCCCCCCCCCCTGAATGTTCCAATTACCTTCGACATTATTGCGCTGACAGCTTGTGTGTGCTGCACTGTCCACCGCATGAGTCTGGGCCTCGTCTGTTTGACAGATAGATATGATCATGTAGAGAAACACATTTCTCTTCGAACGAACGACAGCATAGGCTTGACGTTTTTGCACTTTGGTTTCACGGCGCTTGAAGCATGCACGATGAATGGGGTTTCGTGTACACAGAAACTGCAACGGAAACATTCAAAAAAACTTCAAGTAGTATAGAGAATATAATAAGTAGTAAGAGAGAAGATTGACATAATTATGTGCGGAACATGGAAATACTCCTTTTTATAACCTGACACATGGAAACACTTTCTTTTTTTAATATATGATATGATAATTATGACTTTTTTTAAATATAAGACAAGATATGACTTTATTATCCTGTTTCCAGGAAATTTGTTGTCACAGCATCAGTGACAGTAGTGGTACAACAGTAAATACAATATTATCTAAGACCTACAGGTCTTTAAGGCATACTACACACACCCACACATTGCTCACACAACATTACCAGCAAGTAAGAACATTGCTCACACACACGCACACACAGTAAAAACAAAACAATCCATTAGGAAAACTAACAACAGCATACTACATCAGGAAACACTGCCACTTCGAATTGCGGATGGCAAAAAAGATCGTCTATAGGGAACGGGATTGAATGCCACTGTTACTATATATGTAGATTTACGTCATGGGACATTCAAACTGTTCAACGCGGCGATTAAGCACAGTTACGGACTTTGTACACACTTTTCATGTGCAGTTGATCTTTATGCCTCGAATCGCCCTTATAAAGTCCATAACAACTGTGCTTAACCACCGCGTTGAACAGTTCGAATGTCCCATGACGTCATCGGTAAATTTAAATATAGTACCTGTGTCATTAAATCCCATTCTCCATACTACCCAACTGGTCGGCCGATTAATAATCGGCTAGTGGACGCCGGACCTGACGGGTACAGAAGTGTTTTCTTCCGCCAAGCAACTAAGGCCTGGTCAGTTTGACAGACCACAGCTGTTCTTCGCCGTGCTTTTAGTTTCTTGCCGGGCGGCCGGGACTAAAGCGGTCAAAAGGTCAGTCATGCCTCGCTACGCCCATGCGCGCGGATGCCGCCGGCTGATCGCTAATAATAATTACATGTACATGTAGTGCTTTTTCAAACAGTCACAGCCAAGACTGAACATGTTGCTTGCTTCAAATAAAGTGAATATCCTAAAGTAAATTCGTGAACTTTTCTCTTGTATAATTTTTAAATATTTGACATTGATCTCTAAAGAATAACAGAAAAGAAAAGAGTGGCGTAAAATCCGCTATTTTTATTGAACGTGCGGATCATTAAAATTAATGATTATTTTTCCGCCGTATGATGCCGGGGACTGCCATGAAACTGATATTTTTGTAAAGGTGATTTATAACCTTTTCTGGTTCTATAAATCTGGATTGACGCTCATGTCTCATTCAGTTACAATTCGTTTTCAAAAATTCACGTGGACAAATTCAGACATACTCGCTGACACACAAGACATAGACAGAATGACACTGAGGTGTCTGTAACTTATGCAAACACCCAAGAATTGCGTACGATATCCCAAGCAGTACAGACATGAATAATACTAACACAAGCACTCCATGAAGGAATGAATAATCTTGATCCAGTGAATTACACTGCATGTCTGACCAAAATTACACCACTGATATATAGTGATAACATGAAATAAACGCGTACGATAAGTCTAACATAATAACAGATAATCAAGAATCTTAAGGCCACACCTCTGATTAGTCACATTCCTTACTAATTTCTGTTATTAACACAAATTAGAAGGGAAAAAAATTGTTCAAATTGCGTTACGGCAATACAACATAATACTGGAAAAGTGTTTGGAGACTAAATTCGTGCAAACAGAAACTAAAATCAGTTCTAAATGATTGCTCCCACCCCTTGTTCCATCGACCAGATAGTCCGGTCCCAAAGAAGTGGACGAATACTATATTTAAAAACAAACAGAGAGCGCTATGGACGATCTTTTTTTGCCATCCGCAATTCGAAGTAGCAGTGTTTCTTGATGTAGTAGTATGCTGTTGTTAGTTTTTCTTAATGGATTGTTCTTACAGTGTGTGTGTGTGAGCAATGTTCTTATTTGTTGGTAATGTTGTGTGAGCAGTGTGCGTGTGAACGTTAAAGACTTGTAGGTCTTAGATATTGTATTTGCTGTTGTACTGTTACTGAATGCTGTGACAACAAATTTCCTGGAAACAGGATAATAAAGTCATATATCTTATCTTAAATGACTGAAACTAAGTGTTCTGTGTTTTCTGTGTCTTCCGTTTTGCTGAAATGCAGGCAAGCGGCTTCCTTCGAAAGAATGGTACCATAAGCTTCATAGAACTGTTGTCTTCCACTAGACACTGAAAAACTGAAACTGAGCTGAAGACACAACAAGACTGATGCCGGGTCAGTTTGACAGACAAAGATGCAGACAAGTGGTTTCCTTCAAAAGAAGGACACCATAACTAAAGCTCGATGTATTGCGTTTTTGGTTTTACGGCGCTCAAGCCTGATAACGGCCAAGAAACTGCTGTCTTTCGCCACTTCCTGAAACTGCTTAAAAGACACAAACAGACTGGTGCCTGGTCGGTTTGACAGACAGAGATGCAGACAAGCGGTTTCCTTCAAAAGAAGGACACGGGGTTTCACGGGGCTCAAGCCTGATAACGGCAAAAAAAAAACACAACCCCCCCACAAAAAGACTGCTGTCTTTCACCAGTTTATGAAACTGCTGGACAGACACAAACAGACTGATGCCTGGTCAGTTCGACAGACAAAGATGCAGACAAGCGGTTTCCTTCCAAAGAAGGACACCATAACTAAAGCTTGATGTATTGCGTTTTTGGTTTTACAGCGCTCAAGCTGTCTTTCGCCACTTTCCGAAACTGCTTAAAAGACACAAACAGACTGATGCCTGGTCAGTTTGACAGACAAAACGCAGACAAGCGGTTTCCTTCAAAAGAATGACACCATAAGCTTCATGTTTGGTGTATTGCTTTTACGGCGCTCAAGCGTGATAAGGGCCATGGAGCTGCTGTCTTCCGCCGGACATTCTGAAATGCGGACGTGGAGTTTCTTTCAAAAGAATGACACCTTAAGTTTGATGCTTTGCGTTTTTTATTTCACGTTGCTCTAGCGTGACAATGGCCATAGAACTGCTGTCTTCCGCCAGTCATTCTGATATGCGGACGTGGAGTTTCTTTCAAAAGAATGACACCATAAGTTTGATGCTTTGCGTTTTTTGGTTTCACGTTGCTCTAGCATGACAACGGCCATAGAACTGCTGTCTTCCGCCAGTCACTGAAACTGAACAAAAAACAGAAACAAACTGAATTCTGACACAGAGACATGCAGTTTCTTTCAAAACAAAGAATGACACCGCAAGCTTGGCATGGTGTTTTGCAATTTTGATTTTCTAGAGTGTAGGCAATGTAAACATAACGGCTACAAAACTGTGTACTACACAACTTAATAGGACCAAAAATATGGCTAAAAACACACACACACACACAAAAACTGAGGCCAGATCATTTTGTCTGTCAAAAGAGACAGACATGCAGGCAGGCAGTTTCCTTCAAAATAATAACACCACAAACTTCATGGTTCGCATTTCGCTTTTGGGGAGCTTAAGCATGATAGAAACTACATAATTTTCATAGGCCAGATTAGAAAGACTGAGTAACCAAGACAAAAAAATTTGAAAAAAAATAATACAATGAGGCCGGATTAATTTGACAGAAAGGCACCTAGGTGGGCCATTTTTTCCTTCAGAAGACTGACTCATCCTTCTTTGCCCCGTTCTCCCGGTGTTAAGCTGTGTTTTCATTGTGTACGGAAACGGAAATGGCAACGGATTTCAGTATACGTGGAAACACCTTTTCCTCCTTGATGGATTTTGCCGTGTCCGTTGCTTTATACATGAAAACCCAGCTTTATATTTGAAAGGCTGGACACCAAAACCTACTAGGTACTGGTGATTTGACCTTACTACTAAACTGGCCTTCTTTAGGCTTTCAGAAAGTCGATTTCCAATGCTCCATTCCCTTCAAGCTGCTGCATCTCGTCATGGTGCTAACCTTTTGGCCTAAGTCAGACTGAGGCCAAAACAGAATGTACCTGCTGTAGTGCTGCGTCATTGCCCTATCCATGGGGCATCTATTAATGTACAAATCATTCAGAAGTGCCAAGCCACTATCCTAAAAGTAAAACTTTCTGTAATAGCCTCTCATTCATAGACGAAGGCCATTTTGGTTCTGGGGTTGTTTCAGCCAACGTGGATAATGGCCACTTTTACCTAGAGCCATTTTGGCCTAAGTCTGACTGCATTGCAAAAGAAAAAATAAGTTTTTTTTTGCGATTTTCTCAGAAGTGCAAAAAATGACTTAGGCCAAAAGTCAGCACCATGACATTATAGAGGCGCCTTCTGAGAGTTAAAAATAATAACAATACATTTATTTTGATACCATAAACAACTACTGAACCTTGCCATGTAGGTGCAAAAAACGTCCGAATTGTTTTCTTTGCATTCAGCTCTGCATTTTTCACACTAAATTAAACCATTTGATTGCATTTCATGAGAACAGATCTTTTCATTTTTTTGTTTGTTTGAAACGGGTGGGGGTGGCAGATAGTGACCAGATAGATTTGACCACTCCTTCATTAGAAAAAAATCCTGGTCCCACTGATTTTTTTTGTTTTTTTGCCAATATTGAAGCATAATGTGATTTAGATCTAATTTTTAAAGTGTAACAACTACAGCAACAACAAAAATGAACAAGCATCGGATTTCAAATGAAGGGATTAGAATTGAAATGATCTGAATGCAAAACAACTTAGACCCCTTCTAATTCTAATCACCAAACACCCCCCGCACCCTCCTCAAATGATGTTCATGAAGTAACCATACTCTGTCTCTGCAGGTACTATGCAAAACTTTTTTAAGTTCAGCCTCATCAATTAACATACACTCTAATGGAGCTAGATCGTCGCGACTGGGTGACCAAAAATTATGAAATATTGTGGACTGCCTCATACTTCGACGGTAAATTACATGGACACATCCATTTGGGGCAAAATTTAGTCTTTACTATTATGTAATAATAACAATAATAAATAGAATTTCTATAGCGAATTTCTAATAAAATTATTAATCAATGCGCTGTACATTGCATCAATGATTCATACATACACTTTCCAAATCTCATACTAAAACACTCACTTTCCTCCATACAAACTTGCAATTTCACACACATAAACGCTCTTAGTTACATAGCACTAGGTTATATAATCAATCACAACATCAAGGTACAGAATAGAATTTTGAAAATTTAACAGTTTCGGAGGAAAAGATGATGTTTTGTATCTATTATCTTTCGAGCTGCAATGATTGAAGAGACGTACTTTTGTCAAGTAAAATTGAGAATTATGGTTCTAGATTTCACTTTTCCCCTTCCTTTACAGTTTGCTGCTTGAAAATCAATTTGATCACATCTGTGCATTCTGCAAGGAACTGCGGTGAAACAAAAAGTTCTATTAATCTTGACATCAAATTCAAGGGCCATTATTAATGAAACCTACATCTAGATAGTTTATGGTTTGAGCGGGTTCAAAGAATTTGCAAGGTGTATCTTGTTAGAGTTGGCTATTTATCAATATTATAATGGTTCTCTAGCACACTAACTGAAATGTCACTGGCAGCTGTTCCTTTTCTATATCAAGAAAAGAAAGCTCAGCCGAGAATTAAACTTAAGATGTTATTAATAAGGATGAACCACAATATAGAATATGGTGTGTTTGGTAACACTAGTTAGTGGTGGGGGTGCTTCAAGTCATTGTTCACATCGCGTAAATCAGTTAAGTCAATTTCCTGTGATTCGAAATCGATGAGCTGATTCAAATCCCCCTTCCCCCCTGAAAGATTCAGCCAGGAATAAAAATGATTGGAATCGTGATCTAAATTGCTTGAGGCTTGTTACATCATGAGCGAAATGACAAAGCAGGCTTTGACGAAGAACATGGTATGGGGGGGGGGGGGCTGTTTGGAATAACTATAAAACATTACATAATGATCCATGAATCGGATTCATCACCCACAGTACAAAACAATCAGTGCCTATCCCCATTAGGACCCATTGGTGACCCACTTCCTGTCAATAGCAGGTCACTGGCCGACTCAGAAATCTGAATTGCTCATACCACCACTGGCTCACCAATTGATTCAAATCAGGCAAATCACTTTACCTTCTGATTCAAATCAATGTGAAGTCACCAAAGGACTAATCATTGCCACCACCAGTACTAGTAGTATGCTGTAGATCTATATTTCATGAGGTTATTTAATGTTGCAGAGTAATATTTCAATCAAATTCAATGGCCCTATAATGAAACTGCACACATATGAATACGGAATCATACAAATGGCAATTTAGCTTTAACTTAACTTCTGTCTGAACTTTTTTGAGAATCATGGGATATTGGTGCTTTTGCCCATCCCCCCCCCCCCCCCCCCTTTTCCAAGGGCATAACATCGAAATGCAAACAGCTGCTCAACAAATCTACAATATTATCTCATTTTCTCCTAAACTGACCATTCTCTAGAGTTGTGTGTTGCTACGAACCAATCAGAAACATACTCTGAAATGATCTTTGCTCTAAATATCCACATTGGCTCATTAGTATGAACCAATCTGGATGAAACCATTTGTGTAGCCGCTGGGAGGTGTGGCTGAGTATCAAGCCTTGTTCTCAAGAAAATTACAGCAATCAATTTGGTATCATTAAGTCAGATCACTGGTTCAGACACTTTAAGTTCAAGGCAAAGATTACAATTTTTCATTCAGTCAAGTGTGAAATGTCATAACAGAATTTTTTTTTATCTTTTCATGCCTAAAAAACCCCACATGCACAGCAGTACAATGTATGATGGCAAGGCACACCGACCCAGATTTAAGCTTCCCTGTAAATATTGGTCACTGACCTTGTCAGTGGGCTATGGGCTAGCTACCCATTGCACGCAGCCTGGGAATCAATTTATACCGTGTCAGAAACTTGCCAGTGCTGTTGACGGTCAGAAAACTGATTAACCCATTGACTGTCGGTCAGGTAGTCCTGTTGTGCTGATTTCAATATTGGGAATGGAATTTCAAATTCAGCATAAAAAAAGAGGCTGTACATAAGACTTTAACATTTTTCTCTTATTAGCCCTTATGACTGAGTAAAAACTTTAGTCAGATGCATATTTCATGTTCTGTGTGTTAACTGCTGAGCTGCCCATTAATTATAAAAATATCCACCATGAGGACTAATTTGCCCAGGGGTGGGGCTGCTCTATGGATGCTCCTAAAGTTGCGTCCTTGTAATATTCCTACTGCTTAACTCCAATGGAAGTTCTCCTCCCCTATCCCTTTATAAAATTACAGCCGACACATGACAGGGGTTGCTAATGCTAGCTGAGAGATCAAGATTGTCCCGATCCAGCTGGACTAGAATGATTGCTAGATGTCTAGTTCTAGATCTAGAATCTATTGTTAAAAGTAGAACTACTCAACTAGAGTCTAGATCCAATGTAACAAAGCTTTCTTGAGAAACGCATAAAAATTTGAAAGCCAAAATATGCTGATTTTCTGTCTCAGTTGCACACGGAATCCCACATTACTATTACTGATCAATTACTAGCCTTTCACCGTTTTACAAGTGTAGGCCCTACAGTATTCAACACTGACAAGCCACTGTGCAGATCTAGAATCTAGATCTAGGCCTGCTGTGCACTAAAATAACACCAGGACCTAGATCTAGATCTAATTCTATTTCTAATCTAGATCTAGATTTGGGTCTCTCTAAATCTAGCAATAGATCTAGATATCTAGATCTACAGAGCGAGAGCGATAGATCTGCAATAAATTATAAAGTACAATATAAATATTACTTAGCATAGATCTAGATCTAGATCTAGACTAGCCCTAGCCGCCCTAGGTGGGGTTGACAAGGACTTCCCTAGAGTCTAGCACATTTATTTGTTCACTTATGGACGACAAAATATTCTTCATTACTTACTGTATGGTGAGAAAGCGGGTTAAACAGCAAAGTGGTGAACTTTTTGGAGTGGACAGCTGTCGACAAATTTGGCAAACAACAGTAACAGAAATCCCATTCGATTCCGAAAGCAGCTATCTTACGCCATGTTGAAAATGTGGCAAAGGACGACTTCCGGGTCATATCCGGTCGGGGTCATCCAAGTTCTTCGGAAGTAAGCAGCAAAATGTAAAAAAAAAAAAATGAATGTTGTATATCCCGCATTAGAAATAAGCTATAAAGAACCGTTACAATAAATGACAAAAGAATTAGACATAAAAAAGAAAAAAAAATTCTAGCTTTCGGCCACAAAAAGACCTTCAGGTGGAGGGACGAAACTTAACTTTTTGCATTGATCGCAACGCACTTTCTGCAACATTTTAATTTCCATATGTTCCTAAAGTGGTGCCTTTTATATGTATGTCGCCAGAGGTGGAACCGGCAATTTCCTAGTGCATTTTTTGTATAAGACTACACGAGTTTTACTTCTATTATCCAGTATGCAAGAATTATATTGTCATTTTGCTCCTATATAATCACAACTGACCGTGACATACATGTAATTCTGACTAACCTGACATGCTTATTACATCAATTGGTTTTCTGTTGCTTTTGTTTTTTATATATTCACTAACCACAATTGTAGCTTTTTAATGATTGAAAGACGCCATTGAGAAAGTGTTCTCTATGAATTTAATTTCACCAAAACTTCCCAAAAACGATCGTTTTAGGTTGTTGTCTTTATTTTTTATATAGGCCTACATATATAATGGGACTTTTAAAAAAAATTGTAGTAATCTTGACCCGGCATTTTTGCAAAAATCAGCTTTGAGCGAGAGTTTCAGTCTTTTGACTGATGAATTGTGTGTCAACCACAATTCAGAAATTTGGAGCTTGATTGCTGTCGATAAAGGAGGTATATGCACAATTCCTCAGAGGTATTAACCCAGGACATCTGCCGAGACATTTGTATGATGTCCCAGTGTCCTGGTGTTGAGACACACTCCTTGTGTCCAGGGACATTTGAATTATTTCTTTGATACCAGTGTCCTTCTGCCGAGGCATGCTTGTGTTCTGAGATGTCTGAAGACGAAGTATATGTATATGTATTTCTGTGACTTCATTGTGCTAACATAAAGGCAAGCTGGGGGAACAGGATGAGACAAGCCCCAATTGAGATAAAGAAACGGAAAAAGGAATGGATCGGCCACACGTTACGAAAGCCTGAATCCAACACCACCAGACAGGCCCTGGTCTAGAACCCAGAAGGAAAACGGAAAGTGGGTGGACCAAAACAGACTTGGCGCAGGAGTATCGACGCTGGGGCGAAGACAGCCGGAATGACATGGACCGAGCTCAGGAAGACCTCCCATAACCGCGTGCGTTGGAGGAGCGTTGTTGCGGCTCTATGTTCCTCAAGGAATCAAGAGGCATAAGAAGAAGAAGAAGAAAGGCAGGCTGGGACATGAGACGACTACTTCGACTTTTCTACGATGCCAGCGCCCTGGAACATTATACTGAAACATTTCTAAGATGAAGGTCTCCTGGGGTTGAGCTATGCTTGTGTCCTAGAACATCGGAAGTGTTTTTGTGATGCCACCATTCTCTCTTCATTAGGGCCGGGTCATGTAAGACCCAATCACCATTGTCTCTTCATAAGGGGCCGGGTCATGTAAGACCCAATCACCATTCTCTCTTCATAAGGATCGGGTCATGTAAGACCCAATCACCATTCTCTCTTCATAAGGGTCGGGTCATGTAAGACCCAATCACCATTCTCTCTTCATAAGGGTCCGGTCATGTAAGACCCAATCACCATTCTCTCTTCATAAGGGTCGGGTCATGTAAGACCCAATCACCATTCTCTCTTCATAAGGGTCGGGTCATGTAAGACCCAATCACCATTCTCTCTTCATAAGGGTCCGGTCATGTAAGATCCAATCACCATTCTCTCTTCATAAGGGTCCGGTCATATAAGACCCAATCACCATTCTCTCTTCATAAGGGTCGGGTCATGTAAGACCCAATCACTATTCTCTCTTCATAAGGGTCGGGTCATGTAAGGCCCGATCACCAAGTTGTGTAAGTTTTTTCATTGCCACTGCACGGGTTCATTAATGAAAGACGCCGTTAAGAAAGTATTCTCTAGGAATGCAACGATTTCTGTTCACAAAAACTTCCCCAGAAACTACATGACTTTTTGTAATTCATTCACACTTTGTGTATCGAATCTACCCTAATGAATCAATTTATCCATCCACCCATCCATTCATCCTTCCATCTGCCTACTCGCCCATCCATCCATCTATCCACCTAGCCCCGCACATCCATCCCCTGTCCACCCATACATCTATCCACATTTTATATCCATTCAAATATTCACCCCATCCATCTATCAACCCACCGACTCATCCATCCACCTACCATCCATCTATCCACCGATCCACTCAATGAGTCATCTCGTCCGTCCATCCATCCAGCCACTCACCGACCCATCCATCTGACCACCCAACCACTCACCCACCCATCTATCCATCTTCAGAGTCACCATAGCCCTGTGAGTCATTACAGCTCTGTGCTACAGGCGCCCGATTTTCTGTAGAGCACTGAGCAGTGGTTCTCAGCATCAGCGATATCGCCACCCAGAGGGGGGATTTTGATTTCGAAGGGAGGCGAAAACCAAGACAAGTTCAACAAGTGGGGCGAACACCAAGACAAGTTCAACAAGTGGGGCGAACACCAAGACAAGTTCGACAAGGGCGCGAAAACGATGAAAAGGGCAAAAACATGAAAGGGGGAAGATTTGGGAGCAAAGACAGGAAACCAACTGACTGTTCAAATATAAGACGCGCATATGGGTTTTTGTGAACAAAAAAGGCTTACATGAATTTTTGTAGTGCATTTGATGAAGAATATTTTTGTTTTATAATGAACTGGCCGACCCGCGCAAGATATATCTTGCAAATTTTCCATGTACTAAGCGCAAACGTATATATCTAGATCTAGGCTACATTAAAACGGCATTTCGATTCCATGCTATGACTAATAGAACTTACTGTTACACCACATTTTCACATAGAATTATTTTATTTAATTACCCGTTCTACGAACGATTTCGTTTCTTGGTGCAGAACCAAACTTCCACGTTCAGGCGGCGCGTCAAAATGGTATCATTTTTCAGGTTCACTCAAAATGGTGAATTAAAATAGAATGACCGAAAAAATCTATTTTGATAAATTCGGGGACAGGAGTTTTCATATGTTTTATGCGACGAAAACCTGGGTATGTAGATACTGTGCACGTCTGTAAAATTTGAAGCGTGTGGGCTAAGTATTAACGGAGGAGTAGGCTAACATAGCCTCCAAAGTTCACTTTTATAATAAACTAGCTGAGGTCCCCGGCCCTGCCCGGGATAAATCGGTCCAGTTTCAGTTCTGGGTGGTTATAATGGACCTGCTTCATCTTGCCTGTTCCTATTTGTCTATTTTATTTTTGTTTGTTTGTTTTTAATTAAGTCTTACTGCTCTGCCTTTGTGAGTTGATACCTTGCGCGTCCCGTACAATAGCATGATTTGCGCACTGGTTAGTGTGTTTGATAGTGAACACATCGCAGGAAGTGATAACGAAACCAATGGCGAAACATGACTCGAAATAGATCTAAATGATGCCGAAACAATGAAAAATGAAACGTAGAAGCCTGAACATTTCATAATTTCTAATATAGCCCATGTTAATTTCACATTGATAATATGCTGTTGTGCAAAGTTTGAAGCCTGAGTGTGATGCGGTTCCTGAGCCTTAGGTGACCAAAGTTTCGAGTTACCAAAATATCTTACTACACTCGGCCCTGTCTGAGCTGTAAAAATGACGAATCGGAAAACCTCGAACGGCCCATTTTGTTTTCTATTTTTCTAAATTTTTAAGTGTAACAGGGGCTACGGGTAAACCGAGCGGGTCTCTCTCTATCTATAGCTATCTAATCTGACACCAAATAATGTAACACAGGACGAGACGAGCGGGGCTCTCTACACAGTCAAACATACAAACAAAACTATCAGGTTTTGAGAGGACAACAATTTTATTAAAAGGAAAAGAAAATAACAAATCAAATAATAAACACAATACAACGAACACATGACAATACAATAAACCACAATAAACAGCACAATAAACCAGGACAATACAATAAACAAGACATTACGATAAACCCAACGATACAATAAACACATGACAATACAATAAACCACAATAAACCCAACCGATAGGCGCGCTGAAGAAGAACAAAAAACAGGAATTAACAGCACGTCTCATCAGTTAATCATTACATCATGCTAAAACAAGAGAATGCATCAAAAGAAAACATAAAAGTTAATAATAACCATATTCACATTGTAAACTAATATAATTTAATATGGGGACGGTCTAGTATGTCTATCAAACAGTAACGCATAACTTACATTGTGAGCACTCCAGGGGAGATAACTCGAGTATAAGATGCAAGCCTACCAAGTAACATGTTTACTTCCCTTGGCTTGACTACAGGCTGACATAGGGCTATCCCACACGTTATAATTCTTATATTATAACAACGGCCATTATCTAGATCAGGAAGAAAACTTAATTTGATTCCAGACAAGATAACATTAAGCCTTACATGTGTATACGCGCACCCTGTACGCATCAAATCTATCCTAGTTATGGAATGAGCTGGAGTTAAACTAACTACAATAAAATACAGTCTGCTGAGTCTACACACTCATACCACAGAACTGCCCGTGCTAGGTGGCTCAATAAAAGACAATCCCATCTACTTACTTAGCCCACCCACGCACAACGTAGTATCCCTTAATTAACAATTACCATCATAATTAGCAGAGGATAGCAATAGCCAACTGGATCTACTCATTAAGTCAAAATTAATTGACTTAGGCCCCATTAGCCAACCCAGCTCAATTCCGCACATGCTAGATTATTAATATTACACAAAAACCCTAGTCCATACTGCCACAGGCCTATCTCAACTCAGAGCCAAACTTATCCCTTTCCTATCCTCTGGATATAATACCAAACTCCTTACTCATAAAGTCATAGGAGTATCTCTAGGTGGACCAACCCACATACATGTAATAAGTCAACACCTAAGTCTCAACCAACAATAGCAAGTTATAGTCTCCCACTACAAGTGATATGATAATCATGGCATAAAGCCAAACCCAACTACATGGTACAACTACAAGACTAAACAGTCAAGTCAACCCACTTGTATTACCTCCAACAATACTGATATACCTAAAACATTCCCACACATTCAGTGAACTAATTATATAATGCAACAAAATAATATCATAATAATGATGACATATATATCATAGGTCTACTGGGCAAGCAACACCCATAACCCCTATGATTGGGTTTAAAGTCAATGCATCTGATCTCTTCATTACAACAGAGTCCAATTACATCTGTCAGTGTGTCAAAAGAACAGACAATGAGCACCTACAAAGGATGCCATAAAAATATGACACCTGATGCATAGACAATGCATCTATACACCTAGCACAGGCCTTTCCCTTCATGATTCATCTTATCAACAACCAAAGTTCAAGGTTCGACCCTCAAAAGTTTCTAAGTCCGACCTAACCAGTACAAATTGAAGAAAATCAACTTAACACCTATGTAGCGAACATACTAATTCAATAATAAACATATAATAAATTAAGAAATTAAAGTAAATAATCATCATCCTTTAGTATAATGCCGATATCTGAGATCCCAAATGCTGTTTAAGTGTGGTAGCCACTGTAAACAGTCAGCCAGGATTGTTATTGTTGTTTGGTTCAAGCTTCCGGAAGCTATTAGCTAACCAATCCCGGTCTTGATTTGACTCGCTTGACCAAAAGTCATGTGATCATGCCTGCTAGCGTCTGCTGTGACCTACTCACGGCTCACGCGCGTGCTCTGCAAATCCAACACCTCTCTCTTCATCTTAACTGGTCTACTCATTATCATAAAGTCCATAATGAATACGGCATCAATAAAGGTAACGAAAAGGCACACAAGACAAATCTACACATACATCATAGTCACACTGCTGATTTAAAGGAACCTAGAAATAATCATCCAACAATAACCTTACAACCCACGGAAGAACAAGTTAAAGTAAAGAAATAACTTGGTTATAATTCTTGCCCGTTACTCTCTCTCTCTCTCTCTCTCTGTGACGTCTGTCCCTAAGAAGGACACGTTGAGCCTGAATGGCACCAACTGCAGATTAAGAATAACGATCTAGATCTGTCTATCTCTGATCCAAGTAGCGGGACTTAGACCACACCCTCCAGTAGTACTATTTGTTAGCACTTCACATAAAATCAGTCCGTCACAAATTACAGTTAAATGTTTCCATTTAATTACATGAACTAATCAAGCGCGCTAGCGTTGATAGCATTCTAGAACAACCTTACACTCTCTCTCTGCAGGATACTGATAGATCTATACTAAGATAGAAACTTAGTAAGATAAACTTTACCATAGACTGTTAGCTGCTAGCCTGATTGCCTAACCAAGCTGAACAAAGTTCATCAAACCTCCAAGTATAATCCAATCATTATTATTTCACATCATCTAAATATTATTAAATACCAGAACTAAAATAATGGGTACAACTTACGTGAACTAACCAAATGAATTCACACTTGAACTACATCATCAGAGCTGGCACTTCACAAATCTTGAAATATAAATTATACAACTTCTTTTACTTTTATGTTAGTCTGGACACAATGACACGTCCTGCTGTCTTGAAGACTTGGGTGGAACTGATTGACCCACGCTATCATCTAAGCGTCACCCAAACACGCGCAACCCATTCACTCCTTACAGTTCACTAAGTGCAAATTCTAATAAAACATTAAAACAAATAAAAACATTTTTAAAGACCACCGTCTTGCTCGTGTATGTTCCAAATACACTATCTTAAGGAAATATTACTTAACAAGATAAAAACTAAACAAAACTTACAATGTAGTGATACATAACAAGGTTCTACTTCTGGCACCAGAGATGGTCACTTAAATTGACCAATCCTGGACAATACAGACCACGCTAAGACTATGATGTCAGGGTTTAAGTAATATAATTGCCGTGCTGGGTCACGACTTGCAAGGAGTTGATTTTTCACGGTCTCGTTGATTATAACCAGCGTAATTTTGTCCTTGAACTGTTCTCGTGAACAGTTTGTTTTTGAAACACTTTTTCTTAGAGATGGAAAGAAAGTGGGGCGAGATAGAATAAATGGATAAGTTAGGAGTGACAGTGCAATTCTCGACCCCGTGATTTTGATGAACACTTAGAAGGGAAGAGAAGGGGTGAATAAGGATAGATAGTTTAAGACGCTTAGTCGCGTTCAGAAATTCGTACATAAAATGTAGAAAGCACGAGGGTTTAAAGATTTCAGTAATTGTTTTGACATTTTAATTTGACCTTGTCTGTTTTTAGTACAAGGCCGTGACCAACTCCCACGTAGAATATATTAATACTGCGAGATGAGCTCGCATGGATGCACCAATCAAATCTAGGGATTTGGACGGTAATTTGCAGGTGGCTGCACAGTATAAAAGCGTAGCCATACCTATGCCCATTACTCCATACAGAAAATTCCAATCTGTGCAGGCGTCGGCACGATTCTGCCTGAAGAATCATAAGACTGTTGATTCATGTCTAGTCCACTATAGACATTGAGATGAAGCCATATGCTTGAATGAGATATGCCCACTGCTATTGTCTACTGTTCCCTGGTTTTTCTAATACCAGGGACCAAGTGTAAGTGTTTGTCCTTTGATGATTCAACAATGAACGAGGAACTGAACATAATTTATCCAGTAGGACAGGATTGCCGCATATGCTAGGAGTGCTACCCAAGAATGCAAGACAAAGATTTATATTGACTTGCCACTAGTATGAATGTTTGGCATACACATCTGTGAATTGGGATTGATTTGTCTGGATGAGGCTGGGGATTGCCAGCCCATCCTAGAGTAGATCCAATAGACTTAACTACGTCAGTTTATATTGACGAGCTTGATCCATTATAAGCGGTAGGCACAAATAGCTGAGAGGACATCGTCGCCAGAGACATTAGTATATTGCTTGATAGATAGTAGGCAGACTATATCTGAGAGATATATAACTAGTACTTAAATTGTTAGTGAGTCAGAATGATCATAACCTTATAGGAATCTAGAGAAGACTTCTAGTGACATATTATTGAATTTTCATTTGATGCTGCTGATGTTGTCTTTTAGTATGTAATAGATCTAGACAAAATTGTTAGGAAATTTAATGTAATTAAATTTGTGGCCCTGCAGGTCTGTTTATGAAACTTATTCAGATTGTTCTTAGTGTGTGGCATGGTACGAAAGAGTAAATAGTAAATACCTCTCGATTTAAAATGCAGTCATAATTCCATCATTGAGAAGACCCTCTTCATAACAGCTAGAGGGCACTACCACCCAGTACCAGATTTGTAACATATGACTTAAAATTGGCGCAGTGAGTACATCAGTTGGCAATGTTACTCAACACCTGCATGACTCATCTCAGTGCGTGATAAACAATAAGGGGAGATTATCTATGATTTCTGTGTGGTTACTTCCCCTTGACCACGTCTTGTGGTCCAGCTGATCAAAATAACGGGTTTATCTCCCTTTCACTACAATGAGCTATGTTCTCAGCCCTGTAATGGTTCACCCCATTACATAAGGTTGTTGCATCCTTAAAATGAATTGATACAAACCTTGCTCAGTCTTTGAACTACTTTCAGTAATTTTTTCATGGCTCTACGTTCAGTAGTTTTTTCAGCTATAGAGTACAACCGTCCAATTTTACCCAATTATATATATATATAGATTATATATATAGATTATATAGATTATATAGATAGATTAGATAATCAAATCGCCTGTTGTTATTTATATTTAGGAAGTGCATAGGTAGGGAAGATATCCCCCACCCACCTATACACTTTGCATAGGTAGGGAAGACATCCCCTACCTATTCACCTTGCATAGGTAGGGAAGATATCCCCTGCCTATTCACTTTGCATAGGTAAAGAAGATATCCCCTGCCTATGCAATCCCTATGTGCAAAGTGCATGCAGAGAAGATATTTTTTGTCTATCCACTTAACTTAGGCAAGGAAAATATTTTTGTCTTTGCATACCTTTTAGGTCGGGAAGACATTTCTTGTGTAATAGGCCTACTTTGCTTAGGCAGGGAAGATATTCCTTTCTTTGTGTACTTTGCCTGCTCTGTTTGCGATAGCTATGAAACATTATAATTATAGGTAATGATTATGTATCACACTCATCATCTGGCGGTAAGAAGCCAAATCAGCGCCTATCCCCAATACGACACATTGGCGACAGCAAACCTAACCTACCTTAACAAAACATACAGTGAAGTACACATACACGAAGAATACATCGGTATTTAATTTGTTAAGGCACTTGTAGGTCAAGCATTCCAGGGAATTTCCCAGCCAGCACCCCTACGTCAATCGGTCGTATTTGTGTAAGATATCCCTGTAGAGTAGGTAGGATTACCGTAGGGGTGGAGTCCCTACATCAAACAGACGTCGGCCAATGCGGTAACCAGCGGATCTACTCGGGAACGATGCCATTGCTTTATGCAAACATCCTATACAGAGGATTACCTTCGGGTTGCTGGCTGGAGTGATGAAACTTCGACTACGCAGTAGTTCGACGATCGAACCCTTCACATTTCAGTTCATTCTCCACAAATTACGCGGGAGAGGAGAAACAAAAAGTTTGAAACTATTTCGAGCTAATATGTCTTCTTGCCAGTGCAGTATTGTCCACGCAGATTTTTTGTTTGTTTGTTTTTCAATTTTGGTGAATGAAGAAATCGACTGATCCCCCCCCCCCTCACAAGTTCAGTAAGCGTATAGTTATGTTTATAGTCCATGCTGCCGCACCACGAGCCTTTGGGTAACCACCATAGCGCTATGGTAACCACACAAAGGCCACCGAATTAGGTCACCGAGCCACTAGGCGCTTTAGGTGAGAAGAATTGCATTATATAAAGGGACCGAATCTAGGTGGGCTCTATGTGCAACTGTTGAAATTATATAGTGCAATTCTTCTCACCTAAGGGTAGCCACACAAAGGCCACCGAATTCGGTCACACTAGGCCCTTTACGTGAGAAGAATTGCACTATATAATTTCAACAACTGCACACAGAACCCACCTAGATTCGGTCCGTTTGTGTAGTGCAATTCTTCTCATCTAAAGCGCCTAGTGGCTCGGTGACCGAATTCGGTGGTCTTTGTGTGGCTACCCTAAGGCGCCTAGTGGCTCGGTGACCGAATTCGGTGGTCTTTGTGTGGCTACCCTAAGGCGCCTAGTGGCTCGGTGATCGAATTCGGTGGCCTTTGTGTGGCTACCCTTTGTCCCCATGTTTTGCTTTGAGCCCGGTCTAGGCCGTTCGTCTGACCCTTGTCTTTGCTGACTCGCCGACTGATTCGTATGATTAATTTTTATTTCAGATAGGCTAACCTCCTGTCGTTGACTGACTCGAATCGCGATTCGCTCCTGTCGCCACTGGCTCGCCGCACAGACTAATAAATTATTTTATTAGTCTGTGGCTCGCCGACATATCGCGATTCAAATCAAATGAACTAAATTAAGTAAATTTAGACCAATAATAATTCCACACGCTTAGTGATTGTCAAGGTTAAAGTACATTTATAAGAGACTTGTTTTTTTTTCATGGTCTCGTTGATTATAGCCAGCGTAAGTGTCCTTGAACTGTTTTCATGGGCAGTTTGTTTTTGTAACGCTTTTTCTTAGAGATGGAAAGAAAGTGGGGCAAGATAGAATAAATGGATAAGTTAGCAGTGACGGTGCAATTCTCGACCCCGTGATTTTGATGAACTCTAACAGGGGAAGAGAAGGGGTGAGTAAAGGGAGATAGTAAATTCGTACATAAAACGTAGAGGGTTTAGAGACTTTAGGAAGGGTTTTGACATGTTAATTTGCAGCCGGCCGCACAGTATATAAGCGTGGCCATTCTTATGTTTGGACACTCCATGCAGAAATATCCATCTGTGCAGGCGGTCGGCGGGATTCTGCCAGAAGAATCAGAAGACTGTTATATTCATGTCTATGTCCATTATAGACACTGAAATGAGACCATATGCTCTTTGTGAGAATTACCCACTGCTGTTATCTACTGTTCCCTGATTTCTGATCAGGGACCAAGTGTAAGTGTCTGCCTGTTGATTCAACAATGAACGTGAAGCTGACCTTAATTTTCCAGTAGGAGTGCTACCGAAGAATGCAAGACTTCCATGTATATTAGCTTGCAACTAGATCTAGCATGAATGTCTGGCATACACATTTGTAAATTGAAATTGATGTGTCTGGATGAGGCTGGGGATTGCCAGCCCATCCTAGAGCAGATCTAGATCTAACTTAACTACGTCAGTTTGTATTGACGAGTTTGATCCATTGTAAGCGGTAGGCACAAATAACTGAGATAACATTGTCGTCTGAGACATTAGAATATTATTTGTTAGATAGTAGGCAGACTATATCTGAGAAATAGATAAGTAATACTTAAATTGTGAGTGAGACAGAATGATATAATCTTTTAGGAATCTAGAGGAGACTTCTAGTGACATAGTATTGGATTTTCATTTGATGCTGCTGATGTTGTCTTTTTAGTATGTAAGAGCTAGACGAAATTGTTAGGGAATAATAAGTAAATAAATTTGTGGCCCTGCATTGATAACAACTTATTCAGATTGTTATTAGTGTGTGGCATGGTACGAAAGCTTAATTAGTAAAATACCTCTCGATTTTAAAATGCAGTCGTAACACTTATAATTCTTAATAACCAAACTCGTAACACTGGAGAGGGACCCCTTAAAGAACTTAAATAACACCATGCCATTTAGGTAAATTATTCTAAAATCTATTGCATTTTATCCCATTATTTAAAATTGTACTATTATAACATTGTGTTTTCAGGTCCTTTTATTATAGATTATAGGCAATTTGTATTAATGTAACATTTTGCTTCAATTTCATATGGTGAACTCATCATCCCATTGACCCGACGACACCGGCGAGGGACACCTTTCACCGTATAGATCTACCTGAGACGGAGACGCATTTTTTTGGGCTTGGAACAAGCTATGGTTTGAGGATATCTACCATCTGAATTCCTCAAAAAGAAAGATAAGTGAACCATCTATTTGACAGTCTTGAGGAGGGCGAGGTACTTTCCGCTCTGTGTTTCCAGGCTTTTTTTCCATTTACTATATGTTTAGTTTAAGAGCGGGAGGTTGGTTGGGGTCATAGTTTAGCATATCTTCTTTGCCATTACGAAGGATATTGGAGTGCCTTGGTGGCTATTGATAACTCGGGGGGATTTGCTTCACTGTGAATAGTTCTATTAGGGATCCATTATTCGTATAGATTGTGGCGTTTCTTTTCCTTCCTTACATTTTTTAGGAAGATGTCTCTCCTGTCTTTTTCTTAAACTTTCTGTAATATAAGTTAGGACTTGTAGGGTCTGTTATCGTTCGTCTTTCTTGTGAGTCTAGCGTCCTGTTTATTGTATTTCTTTTTTCTTCCTTATAAACTTTAAACTAGTATACTAACATTGCTATGTTTACAATATATGCCTGAGGTGTTTCACGTGCTAAAACCACGTTGAATTGTAATCTGGTATTGATATGTGAGAGAGAGAGAGAATAAATTTTGTGATCACGTGATAATTTCACGTCGAATATAGAGAGAATAATTTTGCAGTGGTAACAGAAGACACTGCGTGTGCGCGTTTTAAGAAGAGAGAGATATTTCAAATTTGTCGCGTTGAGAGAGAGTTATATTTTTGATTTGTCGCATTGAGAGAGCGATACATTTTTGACAGTGATAACAGAGGACACTGGTTCGTCGCGTTGAGAGAGACATAAATTTTGAGAGTGATCACTCAAGACACTGATTTGTCGCATTGAAGGCAATACATATATATTTTATTGCAGTGGGAGCAACGGATAGACGGCACTGCCTTACTAGAATTCATATTCAGAGAGAGAGAGATAAAATTTTTGCAGTGGAAGTGACACTGCTTGCAATTTACAGAGAGAGATAGAACGTTCTTTTCGCGAAGCAGTGCTAACGTAGGACACTGAATTAATATTAACAGAGAATAACTGTTAGACATAATATAATTGATACCGCGATATACCGTAACAGTAGGTAAATACTTACTAATTACAGATTTTAACATATCATGCGAGTTTTTCAAATACATTGACTCTGCCAAAGCTCTGGGTATACCAGAAGAAGAACGCGCCTCGTGGTGCGAACGACAAGTACAGCAAGACCGAGACCGTGAGGATCGGGTAGCAGCAAGAGAGAGAGAAAAAGAAGAAAGAGAAAGAGAACGAGAAAAAGAAGCAAGAGAGAGAGAAAAAGAAGAAAGAGAAAGAGAAAAAGAAAGAGAGAGAGAAAAGGAAAGACAGCACGAACTCGCAATAAAGAAGTTAGAGCGAGAATCGCTTGTGGCCCCCACTGCTGCCAGCAATACGTATGCTAAGAAACCAAAACTTCCGACGTTTAATGAAAAACTCGACCGGATCGACGCATATTTGCATCGGTTCGAGCTACACGCTAAATGCGTCGGATGGCAGCAGGCGATGTACAGTTCATGCCTGTCTAATTTACTAACAGGTAAGGCTCTAGAAGTATTTCATAGCCTCAAAGTAGAGGATGCCAACGACTATGACAAGCTTAAAACAGCACTGCTTAAGCGATTCCAGCATACCGAGGATGGCTTTCATCAGAGATTTCGCGCATGTAAACCTGAGCCATCTGAAAATTTCTCAACTTATGTGAATCGGCTGAAACATTACTTAGATCGCTGGATCGAGCTCGCGAACGTGACTACCGGAAATTATTCCCAACTTTATGATTTGGTCTTAAAAGACCAAATCTATACGGCATGTCATTCCGATTTGGTTGCCCACCTTAAAGAGAGGGCACCGACATCCTCTGAAGAAATCACATCGTGCGCGGAACGTTATGCGTCCGCCCACCCAAATCGTCCTTTGGCAAAGCCTTCAACTACAACACCGTGTTATGCCAACGTGGGCAAAGGAGCGCCAACCGGACACGATCGTTCAAGGCCGACTCGTCGTCAGGCCCCAAATCCGCGCTCTCAATCAGAGCCGCCTTTTTTTAGACAGAGGGATTTTCCGAATCGAAGTAATTTATCCCCGCGTCGAGGATACCAGAGCTATTCTTTTTACGAGCCTCGCCCATATTATCGTGGCAACTATCCAGGCCAACAATATAACCGGACTCAGGGACCGCCGCGACGAGTGCATTTTGATAATAATCATGATTATGATAGACCGCAGAGTCTTCCTTATCGTGGAAACGATCCTCATCGTATTATGTGTTTTAGGTGTAATAGGGTAGGCCACATACAAAAATTTTGTAACGTGAAAATGGAAGCGGCAAATGCCTGCTCTGTACAATCTACACCCTATACAGATGTTGGATATACTAATAAATCTTCATCGCAATCAAAGACTATTCCAGTCATGTCCGCCCTACATGAACTGGGGGAATTAACATTTTACCAGGGCCGCGTGAACGCAATTCGCGCTTCCGTTCTACGTGACTCCGGATGCACGACTATCGGCGTTCGACAGTCACTAGTCCGTCCAACACAATTTTTGGATGAAGATGTAACTTGTATTACTTTTGGCGGATCTGTAGAGCGATTCCGTCTTGCAGAAGTTTATATTGATACACCTTTTCTCACAGGTATTGTTACCGCATGTGTACTACCTAATCCGGTGGCTGATGTAATCATAGGGAATGTACCTCAAGTAAATAAGTTTCCTATCGGTAACTTGGAAATTTGGACTGAGGATGAAAGTGTTGCTTGTGCGACAACACGCCTACAATCGAGTCGACGAGCAGACAGTGCATTGAGTAACCCTACTATTGAAGTAAACATAACGTCTAGTGCATTCCATGATGAGCAACATTCAGACCCCACATTGAAACATTTGTTTACTAAAGTTGATCCTACAGCGCCGGATACCTCTAAGTTTCTTATTAAAGATGACTTATTATATCGTAATTTTCGGAATAAGCGAGAGGCCATTATGCAACTTGTAGTACCAAGATCTTTTCGTCGCGACATTATTCGTCTCGCGCATGACACTTCCTTGGCGGGTCACCAAGGAAAGGCCAGAACTAAGTCTCGAATACTACCGCAATTTTTTTGGCCCAGTATTTACGCAGATGTAAACCGGTTCGTATCAACATGTGACGTATGTCAGAAACGTACTCCTAAAGGGAGAGCATCGCGGGCTCCTCTGCAGGAGATGCCTATGGTCTCCAGACCATTTGAGCGCGTTGCCGTAGATATAGTTGGGCCTCTACACAAGTCAGACAGAGGACATCGTTTTATACTTTCTGTCATTGACTACGCAACCCGTTGGCCAGAGGCCATCCCACTAAAAGACATTTCAGCCGATCATGTGGCTGAAGCGCTTATTACTATTTTTTCGCGTCTTGGATTTCCGGTTGAAATTTTATCGGACAGAGGTCCACAGTTTACCTCTGAGCTTTTTAAGAAAGTCTTGGAATTAGTCGGGATTAAACAAAGATTGACATCTCCATACCACCCACAGTCTAATGGCTGCTGTGAACGGTGGAATGCTACCATGAAAGCTATGCTTGCGCGAGTTTCGGCCGACAAGCCGAGTGATTGGGATCGACAACTCCCCGCTATTCTCTTTGCATACCGAGAACTACCGAACGCATCGACAGGTTTTTCCCCCTTCGAATTATTGTATGGTCGCAAGCCGCGTGGTCCAATGGCCATACTCCGTGATTTATTCGCCGGATCAGACACCGACGACAACGATACGCGGTCTGCATATCAATACGTTGTAGACTTGCGCCATCGAATTCTTAACGCATGTCAGCTCGCACAAAAATCTTCAGCTGCGCATGCAAGTCTTTATAAACTATATCGTGATCAAGGTAGCCGATTGCGAACTTTGGCCGTCGGAGACCAAACTCTTGTTCTCCTTCCGGAGACGAAAAATAAACTCCTTCTTACATGGAAGGGACCTTTTAAAGTCCTAAAGAGACTTTCTCGAGTAAATTATCTTATCAAGATTCGGGGACAGGACAAAGTCTTCCATATAAATATGTTAAAGCAGTACCTGTCCGACGATGATAATCGTCAGAATAATCGCCGAAATGTGGTTGCTCAGGCCAATGCGGCCTTAGTTGCAGTTGACGATGATGATCCTATTAAGATAGAGCATTCAATCCCCGCGCTGCAATCTTCTGAAAATACGTCGGATGTAAATATAAATCCAGATCTGTCTGAATCGCAAAGACAAGATATAAGGGATTTACTTAACGAGTTTACTACGGTCTTTACTGATCTACCAGGTAATACTTCATTGGTACAGCATGTTATAAGATTAAAGACGGATATACCCGTCTTTGTTAAACCATACCCGCGTCCGCTGCACGCACAGGAGACTATAATAACCGAGGTACGTAACATGTTTCACCTGGGAGTGATAGAGCGATCGACGAGCCCATATAACTCACCCATCGTCTTAGTGAAAAAAAAAGATGATACAGTGCGTTTTTGTATTGACTATCGTAAACTTAATGAGGTTACGATATATGACGCTGAACCGATTCCCAACCAGGAGAATCTGTTTGCGCAGTTAGCGAGGGCAACGATTTTTTCTAAAATTGACCTTTCCAAAGGCTATTGGCAAATTCCGCTTGATGAGAATAGCAAGCAATATACCGCTTTTCAGACCCCGTTGGGTCTTATGCAGTGGCGCTATATGCCTTTCGGGTTAGTTACAGCCCCTGCCACTTTCGCCCGTATGATGACAGTATTGCTCCAGAGTATGAATTCCGTATTGTCGTATTTTGACGACATTTGTATTTATGAAACCAATTGGTCGGGCCACCTCGCAGCCCTACGACAAGTTTTTATTGCTCTTCGTCGAGCTGGCCTTACGGCGAAACCCAGTAAGGTGTTTTTAGGATATAATGAAATTAATTTTCTGGGCCATACAATTGCCCACGGCGTTCAGACCCCTGATGACAAGAAGATAACTACCATCTTAAAGCTCCAACCTCCTCGAACTAAGAAAGAAGTTCGTAGTTTATTGGGCTTTCTTAACTATTATAGGAAATTCATTCCAAATTTTTCTTCGCTTACAGCTCCGTTGTCGGACTTCACAAGAAAGAATTTTCCTAATAAAGTGAAATGGACAACCGAATGTGCTGATACACTTCGTACCGTTCAACGACTGTTTTCCACTTCCCCCATTCTCATACTTCCAGATATAAACCAAATATTTATTGTCCGCACTGATGCGTCGGACAAGGGATTGGGAGCTGTGTTATTACAAGAACGAGACGATACCTTGCGGCCATGTCTATACGCCAGCCGCAAGTTGCTAGATAGGGAATGCCGCTATGCAATTATCGAGCGAGAGTGCCTCGCTATCATTTTTGCTGTAAACGCATTTTCGCGATATCTACTCATGTCCGAGTTTATAATTGAAACGGACCATCGTCCGTTATTATTCTTAAAGGCTAACAGGGCTAAAAATGCTCGATTAACGAGGTGGAGTCTTGCACTCCAGGAATACCGGTTTGTTATCCGGTCTATCCCTGGGGGTGACAATTCCCAAGCTGATGTTTTGTCACGTCTAATTTAGTCCCCTATTAAAGAGTGTTGTGTCTTGTATTGGGGTTGGATAGTGCTTGTCCCCCTCAATTCTAGACGGTGGATGGATTCACATTTATCTTGTTCATTACTTTATGAACCAGTTTTACAATCCTTTTTTGTGAATATCCTCTTTCCACCAGCGTCATTCCGGACTGTGACCTGAACTTCTGACAAACCTGACGCCCTTGTCAGCGGGTCAATGAGATGGAGACATGGCAAACCAAGCTACCAGAGCTACTGCTGCCATTGGATACCACAGTATTTTAATTAACAATATATTGTGTGTGAATGTGTATATAAGCAGCAATTATGTGTTGACTAGATAATTATGAGCCTATTCCTTTAGTAAGGCTTCATTGTTTGATAATAGTTATACTTTAATCCAGCAGTATACAGTGATATACTCATTTGTTATTATACATGTTCCTGAGAAGTTTGATTGTCTGCAGTAAGAATGTTTCGATAGAATAGATTCTATAGAACGTGGCATCAATAATTGTATGCTTTTTGTCCATCCAATATGCACGTTCTTAGTTAGATTTTTTTTGTCCTCAAGCTTAAGGCTCGTTTTCTACAGTACTACTTAAGCCCCTACCACAATAACTTTGGGATTTCTTGGATCCTATCGTGTAAATTTTTCTTAAAATTTTCACTGGGGTGGGGGATGTCAAGGTTAAAGTACATTTATAAGAGACTTGTTTTTTTTTCATGGTCTCGTTGATTATAGCCAGCGTAAGTGTCCTTGAACTGTTTTCATGGGCAGTTTGTTTTTGTAACGCTTTTTCTTAGAGATGGAAAGAAAGTGGGGCAAGATAGAATAAATGGATAAGTTAGCAGTGACGGTGCAATTCTCGACCCCGTGATTTTGATGAACTCTAACAGGGGAAGAGAAGGGGTGAGTAAAGGGAGATAGTAAATTCGTACATAAAACGTAGAGGGTTTAGAGACTTTAGGAAGGGTTTTGACATGTTAATTTGCAGCCGGCCGCACAGTATATAAGCGTGGCCATTCTTATGTTTGGACACTCCATGCAGAAATATCCATCTGTGCAGGCGGTCGGCGGGATTCTGCCAGAAGAATCAGAAGACTGTTATATTCATGTCTATGTCCATTATAGACACTGAAATGAGACCATATGCTCTTTGTGAGAATTACCCACTGCTGTTATCTACTGTTCCCTGATTTCTGATCAGGGACCAAGTGTAAGTGTCTGCCTGTTGATTCAACAATGAACGTGAAGCTGACCTTAATTTTCCAGTAGGAGTGCTACCGAAGAATGCAAGACTTCCATGTATATTAGCTTGCAACTAGATCTAGCATGAATGTCTGGCATACACATTTGTAAATTGAAATTGATGTGTCTGGATGAGGCTGGGGATTGCCAGCCCATCCTAGAGCAGATCTAGATCTAACTTAACTACGTCAGTTTGTATTGACGAGTTTGATCCATTGTAAGCGGTAGGCACAAATAACTGAGATAACATTGTCGTCTGAGACATTAGAATATTATTTGTTAGATAGTAGGCAGACTATATCTGAGAAATAGATAAGTAATACTTAAATTGTGAGTGAGACAGAATGATATAATCTTTTAGGAATCTAGAGGAGACTTCTAGTGACATAGTATTGGATTTTCATTTGATGCTGCTGATGTTGTCTTTTTAGTATGTAAGAGCTAGACGAAATTGTTAGGGAATAATAAGTAAATAAATTTGTGGCCCTGCATTGATAACAACTTATTCAGATTGTTATTAGTGTGTGGCATGGTACGAAAGCTTAATTAGTAAAATACCTCTCGATTTTAAAATGCAGTCGTAACACTTATAATTCTTAATAACGAAACTCGTAACAGTGATGACGTAATACACTATCTTCCCTACCTATGCAAAGTGCTTAGGCAGAGAATATCTTCCCCACCTATGCACTTCCTATTTATAAGGCTCAGTAAAACCTAACATCACAATTTGTGTATCTGGTAGTTTTGAAAAGGGATTTTCGGTGAGGCGGGAGAGAAAAGGTGGGGGGGGGGGTGAGGGAAGAAAATTTGGAGCTGGGGGGCTCTATCCACCTAGCCCCGGGCGGGCAATTGACCGAAAAAGGTTCAGAATCACTGCAGTAGAGCATCCTGCCCGTAGGAAGAGCCTATATACAGTATGTGTACAATGTACCTTTTTTTTTTATGAACCGATTTTATGAGCATTGCTTATAAAATCGGTTCATTCTTTTTGAATCACCTTGCATTATACATGTATTATGTACACGTGTTGGTGGAAAGCCCAATCGTTTTCCATGCCGTCTTCAAGCATTTGCGTCACAACTTCAAAATTTATACAGTGTAAAGCCATGTTTTCATATATACATGTACGGAAACGGAAACGTCAAAAATCCACCAAATAGTAAAAAAGACAAGTATTTTTATGTGTAAAGAAATGGCTTTTCCCTGCACATGAGAACATTCCTTCTAATTCACTACTTGAAGGATTTTTGCCGTTTCCACAGACATGGAAACCCAGCTTAACACTAGATTTTTTTTTCCCCATCACACTACTGTGTTTCATATTGTATTATTCTTCATTCTGGCCCAGATGCACAGATACATAACCCAGACACTCGCCCACAACCGCCACAAATGGAGCCAGCTGGTGCAGCGTTCATCACTGCAGCGCACCTACGATCCCGGCGGGTTATGGGATCAGTGACCAGTGACCGTGTTTCATAATTGCCGCACGCGGCGTTGCCCGGGTTAAATCTGTTTAGATTAGTGTTTTAATAATTGGCATAAGTTTCAGTTCCAGTTTTGGGGTGACGAAATGGGACCGTTTAACTTTCAAATTTTAAAATGCTACAGGCACCCAGGATCCCACTACGAGTAGCACCAGGCACATTTTGTAAATTTTAGGGTGTGTTTTTGTTTTTGTGTGTGTGGTATTTTTGCTTGTTTGTTTTTGTTTTGTATTTTGTAAATTTCAATTGTATTTTGTATTCATGTACACATAAATTTCTTTAATCCCAATTGGGAAATTTGCCTTAGGGGCCGTTCACATATTGTGTCATCAAAAATTGACTAATTTTGACCCCCCCCCTCCCCCCGTATCATCACATGTCATCAAATGGCTATCCCACCTCCCCCTGTCTGTTTGATGACGTAATCAAAACTTGACAAATAACGGCTAAAAATACCTGTATAGTGCTGTTTGCTTTTTATTTTAATTCAAACTAACAGATTATAAATAAAATAAAATCAATAAGAGCTTTTATAGCGCTTACTATCCACTAATGCTCTAAGCGCTTTACAAGGTGTCCCTGACAGGCTGATTCAACCATTTAATACCATCTCAACTCAAAAATATGAATTTGATCTATATATTTGTTCTTCTTTTTCAGTTTCACCAAACCACATTGATGACATCATCTTTGGACTCAACACCCCCCCCCCCCCCTTTATGTGATGACATAATATGTGAACGGTCCCTTAATTAGTGTCATTGCGGCTCAGTTACAATTGGAACAGACACGTTGTGGCCGCATTCCGGTTTTTCCGGGAAGGGGGGGGGGGGGGTTGGTGGTGGTGGTGATGGTAGGGTTAGTTGTTATATATTTTTTTAAAAGCTTTGCCCGGGCAGCGGCCTGTGCGCCTATATTCTTCTCTATTTCCAACTGCCAGGGTTTCTTTAACGTGCACAATGTGCACACACGGGCCCTCCGATTTCATTTTTTTTTGTCCTTGTCTGAGATGACTAGGTACTAAATCCTACCTACAAGTTCAGGGGACAGGAAATGTGAGAAAAATCCTCAAATTCCAACATACCTGCACCGACCCAGAATCGAACCTGGTACCTTTCGCACAAGAGGCGGGCACTTTGCCTCTTGACCACCATGTCACCTGTTTACGATGCGATGCTGTTTTAATTTTTATTGCACTCTCCATGCTGCATACTGAGCAGTTTGTTTAGGGAGCACACACCTGCACCCTTCTTGCGGATAAAATTAAAAGGCATGCTGTCTTGATCCTAAAATGCATACGTCTCTCGATTCCACCAGAAGCGATATTGGCACACGTGAGGAATTTGCATTGTTAATTTCTTGTACTTATTGCTGACTGGGGTTGGCATTTTTCAAGAAGACTGTTCCATTTCCTGGCCAAACTGTTATTTACGCGAGGTGTAAAGACCCTTCCCAAAATTTTACTTAGTCCAAACTGTTGATTTTCAATATCGTCCACGTTTATCATTTTACATTTTTCTCACAGGCTTCTGTGCTGCTGTACAAGCAAGTACTCGCAGTTAAGTAGACATAATCTGTTTCGATCCTATATACATTGTATTTCATATTCAAATCTTTTTTAGTTCAATTGTCTTATCTGTTCAATTTTTCCATTTTTTTTTCCTGTTGCTGTTTTTTCGTTTTCTTTCCTTGAAAAAGGCTTTGTCGAAACATCGACCATTTTCTGTCTTCTCTTTTGGTTTGCGTTTCATTGTATCGTTTGGGTATTATTTCTTACGCGAGGCTTTGCTACATATAACTTTTTCTTTTTGTGCCAAATTTTGACTCTGCATGTAGCCTTGCTGCGATCTCACGATTTTTCTGCGGTTTTTATAATATTTCATCATAGGAAAATAGTACACTGTATATTACACAATATACATGTAATATTATACTAATTATTGCTTTTTTGGAGATGTAGGCCTATTGAGCCAGTTTTCTTTCTCTTCAATGGTCCATCATTTTAATAATATACATAATTATGTACAGTCAAAATTGGGCAAAAAGAAAAAGTTGTATGTTGCGAAGCCCTGCGTGAGAAATAAAACCCAAACAATACAAAGCAAACTAAAGACAAGAGAAGACAGAAAATGCACAAAATTTTCGGCTCTCGCCTTTTTCAAGTGAAAAAAATCGAACAATAAAAGATTCCAACAGGAAATGTATAGAAACGAAGCGAAACAGATTACCCGGTACTTAACTGCGAGTTCTTGCTTCGTTAGCAGCACCAAAGCATGTCCGTCCGCCAAATGCATGGAAGCTCTTCCAACGAGAACTTTTTCTTTTTGCCCAATTTTGACTTTGCTTATAGCCCTGCTGCGACCCCACAGTTTTTCTGTGTTTTTTTAACATTTGATATTTCGTCAATAATTATGTACAGGTATTTCTCATTTGGTGTTTATTCAATGATTGACGTACTAATGAAATTTTTACCATCACTGGCTTTTGTTGAATATCCTTTTAGTTCCATAGTATGCCATATTATGTACATTACCTTTAGAATTTATTGTACAGTCTATATATGTTTCCTCAATAAACAATATTTATGCCATTTAGAATGATTTATAATTTTAAAATATTTTTTATAATACTATTTATCTATGTACACCGAGTTCAGAAAAGGAAGTGAGATACTAATGTATCTCACTTTACACAGTGTCACAAATCCCAGACTGGGAGATGTAATATTTTATGACAGGACAACAATCACGAACAAACAAGTTTAACACTTAACAGAACAAGCCATCAGGCTCACACATTTATTAAACATAATTATACATATAATAGCGCAATTACATACATTATATTATTGAAATGAACTGCCGTACAACGGCCTTATTCTCACACACACTCTCCCTCGGATCCACAATCCGGTAGTTACTCCTAAAGGCACTTCGGCCTCAGCCTCTCCCCTCAGGGTCTTAATAGTACATTAATGATTCACTGGCACCGCAGTCTCTCAACATCACCTTCCGATTGCCATACAACTTATCAGTTCACTCGCCCATCATCATGGCAATAATATAGTATCTCATTCACTCTCATATCTACGTCCCTGTCCGTGGCCCGACTGCCACGACTTTATGTGCCTCTACTGTCCTGCACCGACAGTCTCACTTCTGGCCTATGTACGGCCTCCGGCCCTATGCTGGCCTATCACTTGTGCTCATCGAGGTGGCTCTTCGGCCCGTCCCCGACACCTACAAGAATAACATTACATTGGTATAATACCCTACCATTTCTATTCGCTCCACCTCTCCTTACAATCCATGAAGCGTACACACACTAGTTCACCTTTCACTCACCACACATCTTACGGTAACACACCTCCATCGGAGTACACACTACTCACTCGCGCTACAAATCCATGAACTCACTTTCATCTATCGCTCATGGCGCACCTTGCTATATCCAATATCAAGGACTTCCACAGTCCTCACATATACTTATTTACATCATGGTAATAGACGAATATAATATAATACATCAATCATAATAATCAATCAACGTTCTACATACCAGTCATTACTGGAAAGACTCTCTCCCTAGTCTTCTCGACTGCTCCCTTTATGTCCGCCCGATGGGCTCTTATTCACAGGTCCGCTCCGTAGGACCTTCTAACTTGCAGTGATAGTTATACAGCGCTTTCGCCTCATTCAGACCCCCCCCCACTACTCACAACAGCACGCTTAACTTGCTGTCTACTGTGAGCCCTTCTTACTCTACACCCGCTCTGTAGCAATCCCCTTAATTGCACTCACTCCACTCGTGACATCATCCCCCACCCCAAAAAAATTAATGCAATTAATTTCAAATCGCATCAAGATGACTGTCAACGAGTGAGCGTGAGCAATACCTACACTAAAAAAACTGACCTAGCGGTTCCCCTAGTATATAAAATACCGAAATCAGGGGAAAATATGGGGATCAATATGGTCTGCAATATGCATATATGTGTCACATCATGAATAGCTAACTAATCACAATACTTAATACAGAATCAAAAACCAGTCAACCTATCAACCATTCTTCATATCATATTTATAATGTCAATATTTTAAAGTCGAGTCATTCACACAGATCCTGTCAATGTTCCTGTCCTCCGATGTATAAGCTCCCGAAATCTTGCCCTAGGCTCGACTAAGGTAGTCGGCGATATGATTGCTGGTTCCTGGAATTGGTTGAATAACGAAGGTATACGGCTGCAAAGCCAATGCCCATCTAGACAAGCGTGGGCTGGACGAACGATTCTTCGACAAAAATGTCAGTGGCCTGTGGTCTGTCTGGATACAAAATTCTCGTCCCATGAGATAACGTCCCAATTTCTGGACGGACCACACAATGGCAAGACACTCACGCTCTATCACAGAATACTTTCTTTCTCTCTGCAATAACTTCCTACTGACATAACATACAGGATGGAGACATTCGTTCTTCTCCTGTAGAAGACAAGCGCCGACACCAGAGTCCGACGCATCCGTTCTGAGGATAAAATTAGATCGAAAATCGGGTAATATCAGAATGGGTGACGATGATAATGCTGTCACCAAATTATCAAATGCTGTCTGATATTCAGACGTCCACTGGACCTTATCGGGTTGTCCCTTCTTAGTAAGGTCAGTAAGAGAAGATGACAAGGAGGAAAAATTTGGAATGAACTTTCTGTAATAATTTAAAATTCCCACTAAGCTTCTGACTTGTTTCTTTGTTTTAGGGATTTGCAACCCTACTAACTTGTCAATTTTTGTTACTTCAGGTCTCTGAACACCTCTACCCACGATATGTCCTAAGAATATTATCTCTGGACATGCCAAATCCATCTTTGCGGGTTTAGCAGTTAACCCAAACTGGCGTAATCGTTGAAAAATTACTGTTAGTGTCTGAATATGATCAGACCATGTCGACGTATGGCATGCTATATCGTCAAAGAATGACACGACATTAGGTATGTCCTTCAATACCAGTATGAGAATACAGATACTCTGGTCTCTCATGAAACCTCTGCAGCATATCAACGTGGAAAACCTTAACTGATCCATCCATGTGGATAGCGTAATCTACCTTCGAAACAACTCGCTCAATAACATAAGGACCTTTCCATGTCATCAATAACTTATTATGGTCCGTAGGTAACAACAACAGAACCTTGTCTCCTGGCTTAAAAATTCTCAGTTTGGAACCTCTATCTTTATAGTCTTTTGCTCTTTTCGAAGCGATACCAGAAGCTTCTTGTGCTATAGTGCGCGCTGAAGATAGTCTTTCTCTTAAATCAACAAGGTCTATCGAAACCTTTTTAAACGGCTCCGAAACCGTGGGGATCTTTTGAAGAGGAGTCTGGGGTGTACGGCCCTTATGCGTCGTCTTTTGGCACGCACTGCACGTCTTACAATATAACCGCACATCTCTATGTATCGATGGCCAATAAAAATCTTTTAGAACTCTCTGCTTGATTCTAGCACTTCCCATATGATGCGCTAATGGGACATCATGGGCCAGACGCAATACTGTAGCAATTAACGACCGTGGCACGACGACCTGCTTTTGAACGGAAGCCACTGTGACGTACATACGGAACAGAATGCCCCCCTGGACAAAAAAAGAAGATGACCCGTTTTTATATTTCCTCGTTTTCTCGGTTCGCGCTTCCCCAAAACATGGGTTTAATGATGGGTCCTCCCTTTGTAATCTCGCCAAGCGCTCTGGCGTGATATCTAGGTTGACCGCTGGCGTAGCCAAAGGTCTAATCTTATCTTTATCAGCTACCCGTCGACGTGTTTCGACCGCGGCGCAAAAGTCAATACCTTTTGATTGCGACCATGCTTGCACGTTCTCATCGGAAGGGGAAACCACCCGTGATACATTCCCAATGATGAGCTGGGCGCCTGGAAAACAACCAACGACTGCTTCGACTTCCCCGCTAAGGAAAGGTGTATCTATCATTATTCTTGCCATGGGTAATTTCTCAATGGCCCCCGAAAATTGGATGCACGGGACAGTCTCACCTGTAAGCTGTGAATCCCGAATGCAATCCCTATGCACTCCCACAACGGTAGATCCTGTATCTCGTAAAACCGAGACCGGTTCGTCCCCAACAAACCCCGGATAAACCCTAAGACCACCTCCTGTATGACATGAATTTATAACGGGGATCTTTCTCCCACAAGGTAAAACACCGGAAGATAATAACTTCTCACAACTGGGACACTTAGAATACTGTCCGCCTCCGTTGTCCGATGTAACACACGCAGCCGCATGATAAAATTTATTTGGGGAACATGGACTGGAGCTACTGTCCACGTTCGCCGCTATCCTACCTGCAGGGCAGTTCACGCTGATGTGATCTGCTCTTCCGCAGTTCCAACACTTCGCGGCCCTACACTCGCGTGAAAAGTGACCCACGCGTCCGCAAGTCCAACACTCCGCTCCCTGTGCTGTACTAGGCCTGGGTCCCCGTGACCCATCGCGACCGGAACTAGAGTCCCTATGCCGTCGGTCATCGGCAAAGGTCACAATTCGCCCCCGGCCATTACCGCGACCTAGCCCTCCTGCTCGGTCAAACTTACCGGATCCATATGCCGGTGATTGGTGATATCCCCTACGCTGCCCCTGGGCTTGCCCGCTATAGGCACCACGCTGACGCGACCTGTCCCCAAGTCCTGCCGGCGACCCCTCGACAACGGCGACGTACCCAGCATCTTGGACGTACGCCCTGGCGACTGGTTTGGACGGATGCGCCGTACGGTATGCCTCCGCCAACTTAGACGCCTCCTGCACCGTCGCGGGTTCGTTCTCTTTCAGGAAAGCCACCAGATCTTTGTGGCACGACGCGTACAGCTGGTCACGGATCATTAGGTCTTTCAGTTTAGCAAAATCCGTGCCCACATGCGCCAAGTTTACCCAGTTCGCGAAATACTCCGTTAGTCTCGCGACGAAGGCAGCAAAGTCCTCCCTGGTATCTGCACGTGCCCGCCTAAACTGCTCCCGGAAGTATTCCTCGGTACGCGCAAATCGGCGAAGCAGCAAAGCCTTCAGCTTATCGTAATCTTGCACGTCTTCGCGCTGTAGCTCTTTAAAGTATGTTAACGCTCGCCCCTGCAATAGCGATGCCAGGTACGTGGCCCATAATTCCTTATTTTCCCCCCATTGCAATTGTGCGTTCAGTTCGAACCTGTAAAGGAAGGCGTCTATGTCGTCCTTCCGGTCGTCGAACGTAGGGAGCTTAATCCTAACGCCACCTTTATTGTGTACCTGCCGGTCAACTGTTTCCGTTGGCGTATTCTTTTTGCTTTCTAATTCTGCGATTCTTACTCGCGCGTCTGTCTCCCGCTCTTGAGCTTCTATCTCCTTTAACTTTAACTCCCTCTCCTGCTCCTTATCCTTAGCCTCTCTCTCCTGTTGCCGCTCTTGAGCGTCTTTTTCTCGCTCTCTATCCTTAGCACGCTCATCGCGCAAATCCGCCTGCTGTTCTTTAATCCAGCCGCGTAGCTCTTCTCCCTCCAGGCCAAGTTCCTTACCCAACTTTATTAGTTGTTGGAGTTCCGCCATTTCACAGATTTATGGTTATGGTATCTATTATAAGACGACCAACCTGTCGGTATGATCACTAACGATACGACCAGAGAACTGAGATCACACCAGATATAACAATACCCGGTTGTCTCAAATACAATTCAGAAATTTACCTTTACAGCACAACTTAATTCTATATCTATAAAATGTATAGCACTATTAATTATAAAAGAAAATAGAAACGACAAGAATGAAGAAATACAGTAGAAGGACCACAAGTACGTCAAGGACAACGAACCAGACTAGGACAAAGCTTCTACAAAAAAAAAAAACTATAATGGAAAAAAAAATGCAACCTACTACGCCGATTACACAACACGGTACGAACAAGAACAGAGTCTGAAAAAAAAGAACGTATCTATAGATAGGTAGAAAGAGGGACAAGAGAATACGTCTTCCTGCGGAACAGAGAAGATATCGACGCTACAATCTAAACAAAAATACAGGTCCCTACAGAACTGTTCACTGTGATGAACGAAGTTCCAATTTTAGCCCACCTCCCGAAGAGGATAAACTACGCTCACCACAGCAAACCCGCGCCACCGCCCGTACAATCAATTACAACGAAAATAGCAAAAACAGGGAAAAAGACAGAAGAAAAGACAGCCCTCAATCCAGGGCACAAATTTTTCACTTAACTTCCACCCTAGATTTCAATTTCTCCCCTTCCTCGGAGCTCTGGCTGCTTGACCTCTACAGGCTGGCACACACACTCTGCAGAAATTTAAGTACACATTAATACATATTCATCAAAATACATGCATCAATACATATTATAATTCATAAACATACATAAATCATATCATCGTGAAATTTCCATTCATCCCACGAACAAGGACAACAGCACAAATTCCTAGCACAACAGAAAAACAACTAGATATAACGAATACACAATGTCAAAATGACCACAGGCAAACAGGACGAGCCCCCAGTGTCACAACGGACGAGCCCCCAGTGTCACAAATCCCAGACTGGGAGATGTAATATTTTATGACAGGACAACAATCACGAACAAACAAGTTTAACACTTAACAGAACAAGCCATCAGGCTCACACATTTATTAAACATAATTATACATATAATAGCGCAATTACATACATTATATTATTGAAATGAACTGCCGTACAACGGCCTTATTCTCACACACACTCTCCCTCGGATCCACAATCCGGTAGTTACTCCTAAAGGCACTTCGGCCTCAGCCTCTCCCCTCAGGGTCTTAATAGTACATTAATGATTCACTGGCACCGCAGTCTCTCAACATCACCTTCCGATTGCCATACAACTTATCAGTTCACTCACCCATCATCATGGCAATAATATAGTATCTCATTCACTCTCATATCTACGTCCCTGTCCGTGGCCCGACTGCCACGACTTTATGTGCCTCTACTGTCCTGCACCGACAGTCTCACTTCTGGCCTATGTACGGCCTCCGGCCCTATGCTGGCCTATCACTTGTGCTCATCGAGGTGGCTCTTCGGCCCGTCCCCGACACCTACAAGAATAACATTACATTGGTATAATACCCTACCATTTCTATTCGCTCCACCTCTCCTTACAATCCATGAAGCGTACACACACTAGTTCACCTTTCACTCACCACACATCTTACGGTAACACACCTCCATCGGAGTACACACTACTCACTCGCGCTACAAATCCATGAACTCACTTTCATCTATCGCTCATGGCGCACCTTGCTATATCCAATATCAAGGACTTCCACAGTCCTCACATATACTTATTTACATCATGGTAATGACGAACATAATATAATACATCAATCATAATAATCAATCAACGTTCTACATACCAGTCATTACTGGAAAGACTCTCTCCCTAGTCTTCTCGACTGCTCCCTTTATGTCCGCCCGATGGGCTCTTATTCACAGGTCCGCTCCGTAGGACCTTCTAACTTGCAGTGATAGTTATACAGCGCTTTCGCCTCATTCAGACCCCCCCCCCCACTACTCACAACAGCACGCTTAACTTGCTGTCTACTGTGAGCCCTTCTTACTCTACACCCGCTCTGTAGCAATCCCCTTAATTGCACTCACTCCACTCGTGACACACAGATCCATACATGTACAGGTTGCCCTCAATCTGTGTATTACACCCCCTCCCCCCCATACATGTAAACTCAGCACAATAAGTCAAGGAACAAAATTTCAAAGAATGACAACTCCAAAACGGTTCAACACAATTTATTCATTTTTTCCACAATCTGTCTTTGAGACCATAGATTACATCTGTCTAATTTGAATTCTAAACGAGGTCGTGATTTTTTGTTTTAACAAGAGTTCATTACAGTTTGGTTGATTAGACATAACGGGTTTGCGAGACACTGAAGTTTTATTTTGACATGTGAAAATGTAAGTTGTTCCTTGACTTATTGTGCTGAGCTTATTACACATGCACATGTATAAAGGCTGACATGCAATTGCCTTCCATTCACAAAGTATAGTTAGATCAGACAAATCACACAAATTATTAAAAATAATTTTAAAAAACTGTTCTCACATCTTATTCTAATTTACACTCCAAGTATTTATTTTTAATCAAATATATATAAATGAACACAAAACAGAAAAAGTCCATCTGTATAAATTTATAAATAAAACTAGCTGAGGTCCCCGGCCCTGCCCGGGATAAATCAGTTTGAATATTGGTTTCAGTTCTGGGTGGTTATTATGGACCTGCTTCATCTGGTCTGTTACTATTTGTTTATTTTATTTTTGTTTGTTTGTTTTTAAATAAGTCTTACTGCTCTGCCTTTGTGAGTTGACACACTGCGCATCCCGTACAACAGCATGATTTGCGCATGGGCTAGTGTGTTTGATAGTGAACACATCGCAGGAAGTGATAACGAAACCTTAAAATGGCGAACCATGGCTCGAAATAGATCTAAATCATGGCGAAACAATACATTTCCAATAAAAAGAACTACACCGATTTGAGACTTCTATTAAAAACTGTGCACTCTTAGATCCATTCTGATGTACCATATAAAAGTTGAAGTCTGAGTGTTGAGTGGTTCAGAAGCCTTTTGCAACGAAAAATCTCAAGTCCACAAATATAGTATAGATAATAATATTCACACCAATAAGCATTGCATTATAATACATGTACACCATAAGCAACCGCAGGGCAGAGGGACAATCAACCTGGCTATCTATTAGCAGTATACATATAATTTGCGCACACAAAGATTGCAGTATTGCACTGACAAACTGAAACTGTATCCTCTGAACAGATGTGTAATGAGCTTTTACAATAAATAATGAATCTCAAAGATATTTACTGTACTTACATTATAAAAACAACTATTCATACAAACAAACAAAAAATGAAGGAAAGAAAGAAACCATCATCCCATTCACACCTAGGCTAAATTATAAATGAAAGTGATGAAACTGAGGGATTGCAGAGTCAACCTAAACAATTTTCAATCATTTCAAACCCCCATCCCACCACCACCGCCACCAACAAAAATTTATGATTCATTATTAAAAATGTATATTAATAGATTCAAATAATATTATTATAATACATGTACTCTATAATATAGTTGTGAGTTGTGAACTGCGCCTAACGGGCTACGTTACAATTTGCTCTGAGATGGAGAGAGGTAGAGAGAGAGAGGGAGAGAGAAAGAAAGAGAGAGAGAGAGAGAGAGAAAGAGAGTGAGAGAGAGATGCAAATTGAGAGAACAAATCTTTCTGCAAAGCACCTAGAGCGAATTTGTTTGGATTAGGTGCTATATATTATAATTTCTGTTTCTGTAACTGTATTGTTATGTATTCAATGATCAAGACAAATTTCCTTGTACAAGGACGAATAAAATTTATCTTATCTTATTTTATCTTATATAAATGATCTCCATTATCATTATTATTATTATTACTATTTCGGATTATGTGTACAGACATACAAAATAATGATACACTATTGATTGCATGCTTTAAATTTAGCAAATCAAGTGTAAACAGTTCACCTCAAAAAATGATAAAGAAAGATAGTCATTCGACTGAAATTTTTTTACTCAATTCTGAAAGACAGACATAAATGCTCTTATCACTATCAGAGAGGGGAAAAAACAACACCGTGTCCTAAAGTGTTCAGGGGACAACAGTTTCTCGAAAGAGACATTAATATTATGCTCTCTTTCAGAAAGAGAGAAAACTAACATGATTTCCTAAAAAAAACCTTCATAATATAAACTCAGTTCTGAGAAAGAGATGCACCCAGAGTTTTTTGCCTTATCCGAGAAGACTAGCTGCTCGATCCTACCTACAGGGACAGGAAAATATGACAAAAATCCTAAAATTCCAACATGTCTGCACCGACCGCGATTCGAACTCGGTATCTTTGGCATGAGAGGTGAGCATCTAGCCCCTAGACCACCTTGTCCCCAATCCTGTGAACAATGTATTAGACAATGAATTGTATAAAATAAATCAATCAAATGTCATTCATTTCCAAAGGTTCTCTCTTGTGCCTTGTAGAAAAAGTAAAATGTACATTGCATGCATTCTTTCGTGGCGTTGTAAATTGCCTAACAGTAATTGAGCAAAATCTACACCACAACATCACATCTGGTTTCTCTCCAAAAGCGAACTTCTTTTCTGGACTTATAAATCACCTTCCCGAGCAAAGACTTACACCATAAACATCACACTTATGAGGCTTCTTTCCAGTGTGGGTTCTTTTGGGGAGCTTCTTTTCTGTGTACATGTATATTCTTTTATGGCCTCTTAAATTGACCTATCTGAACAAACCCTGTAACACAAACATCACATTTGTATAGCCTCTCCCGTGTGTAATTTTTTTTGTGTGGCATTGTCAAGGACTTGCATGAATAATGCCTCCATCACAATTCTACGGGTTTTCTCCTGCATATTCTTTTTAAGGTGTTGAAGGACCTGTTTGAGCAAAGCTTACACCAGAAACATTACACTTCTAAAGTTTCTCTCCTGTGTGTATTCTTTTATGATGTTGTAAAGGACCTGTTCGAGCAAAGCCTTCACCACAAACATCACATCTGTAAGGCTTCTCTCCTGTGTGTATTCTTTTGTGGTAATGTAAATTACCTGCCCGTGTAAAGCCTACACCACAGACATCACACTTGTAAGGCTTCTCTTCTGTGTGTATTCTTTTGTGGCGTTTTAAATTTCCTGCCCCAGCAAAGTCTACACCACAAACATTACACTTGTAAGGCTTCTCCCCAGAATGTATCATTTTGTGGCGTTTTAAACTTCCCATCTCAGCAAAGTCTACACCACAAATGTCACATTTGTAAGGCCTCTCTCCTGTGTGTATTCTCTTGTGGCGTTTTAAATTTCCTAGCTCAGCAAAGTCTACACTACAAACTTCACATTTGTAAGGCTTCTCTCCTGTGTGTATTCTTTTGTGGCATTTTAAACTTCCTACCTCAGCAAAGTCTACACCACAAACATCACACTTGTAAGGTTTCTCTCCCGTGTGCCTTCTTTGGTGGACTGTTAAATCACTTTTCCGAGGAAAGCCAACACCACAAACATCACACTTGTAAGGTTTCTCCCCTCTGTGTCTTCTTTGGTGGACCTGTAAATCATTATTCCGATAAAAGCCTCCACCACAAACATCACACTTGTAAGGCTTCTCTCCCGTGTGTTTTCTTTTGTGTACGTTTAAATCACTTTTCCGTGCAAAGAATACACCACAATCATCACACTTGTAAGGCTTCTCTCCTGTGTGTATTCTTTTGTGACCTTTCAAATAAGTTGTTCGAGCAAAGCCTGCATTACAAACATCACACTTATAGGGCTTCTTTTGTATGTGTACTCTTTTATATTGTAAATCATCACATTCCTGCCTACTTTCTGAATCTAAATTTTCATATTTATTGCTCACAGGAAAGGTTTTCGAGCACACTAAGATATTTTGAAATTGTTTGTTGTCTGATATACTGGATGTAGTGCAATCCTCAACAACCTGGTACCCAGGGTTTTGTTCAGTCAAGTGCCTTTCACTAGACAGAGACATAACACTGTTCAAATTCTCAGTTTCCATTCTCTGAACTTTCATGTTACTTTTGGTTGTGATGGGATAATTCATGATGCTACGCTTGGCTTTAGCTGTGATGCTTTCCTTTCGATGGAAACTTGTATATGTGTGTTCAGTTGTTTTTGAAGTGTTTTGTTGCTTGCGGTATTCATAGGGATGTATTCTTCTATGTTTCAACAAGCGGGCAGGTCCTGTGAAAGTCCGATAACACTTGTCGAAGGAAAAGCTCTCTGGGAAGGAAAATAAGAAAATACTGGCAAGTGATGTCACTATTAGGGCAAGACACAATAGTGCTCTATTTGTTTCAAAAATACTGAAAATTCAAACCAACTTTGGCAAGTACAATGAAACTGTTTTTCCTCTCATTATAACTACGTGTATGTATGTATCTTATCTTATCGGATCTGACTGACAACTATTCAACAATTTACGGACCTGTTTATGGTGAAGATTTGGCAGGTAACTTATAAATGCTTACCAAAAATAATGTTAAAAATACATTCATGGGAAAAAGAAAAAAGAACATAGGACAAAGAAATGCAGGTGAGCTGTATGATTGTCACGAGCAGAGTTAGGGTCTTGGGGATGTTATGACTGCACGAGAGGCAGCTAACTCACACTCGGACACAACCACACAAGAAAAGTATTAAATAACTAGAGCGTATATCTATGTCAGGCCGGTCAGGCCATCTTATTATTTAAATATTAATAAACAAAACAAAAGACAATAGAGGTATATTCAAAGCAATAAATTCTAATTACTAACTTAATCTATGATATTCATGTCACTATGGTTCCTTATTGGATGTACTGCAATCAATAGCAAATGGGTATATTATACGAAACTAGATATCAATCTAAAGTGACAGTTGAGTCGCCACTGGCCAGTCGCCAGGCAAACTCTCCCTAAATCATATGGGCTTGAATGTTAGGAGAGCCCAGTACGTTCAAAGCCTACAGAAGCACACTTCGGCTTGTAGGTAATTAAGCAGTTGCAAAAGACTATATATATATATATATATGCACAATCACTATTCAATTCATCAACAATGTGCTATATTACTTCAATCATACTATGGAGATAGATCTATAATACGGGCCACTCGTTCGTCGAGTGCCAGCTGGGGTTTCCTTAGACTTCCTATGAGGCTGTGGTTCTCTCTCTATCTCTGAACTTCTATTATGCTTAGACAAATAAGATATGTTACCGTTGGTCACGCCTACTGGTAGGCGCGAACATCAAAAGAGCGCAGCGTGGGCTTTTAAAGGTCAGCCCACTCAGACCTTTCTTTCTAGAGCTCAGTCAGTCCGTTAGCAAGGACTTCTAGTCTTCAGATCACACAGTTCAGGTACTGGCCAACCGGAGATACTTCACGACACGATGCTTCTGCTCGTCTGTATTCAATGAATCTGAACGTTACACGATGTTTTATACTATCCAACTACCCAGCAGTGCTAGTCCGCTGGCCCAATTAGTTCAGCAATCTCATTGGCCAAAACCTCCCACCATTTTAATTGTAGTAATACGTCTGCACTATTCTACCAGCCAGTTAACGTGCAAAAACTTGTCTAGACATACTTAACAATGTCAACTATCCCCACCTTGTTTCACCCCTACTCCATTACTTATTAATCACGAACATTAAAACCGACAAGCATGAATCTAACAGTTTAACTTTACATTTATTTACTCACCAACTATAATTCGCGAGGACCGTTCAAGGCCACCAGCCAATTTCTCATGGCCCTGGTAAAAAAACAACTCACGATCTGCGTGAGATCTAACAACATCCGAATCATGACACATCCCCCACCTCAGTTAAAATTTGCAATTTTAACGATATAAATTATTATCGTAAGGGGAAGGCATGAGTCGAGAAATTGCTCGAAAGGTGAACTTTTAGATAATAACTAAGAATACTACAAAAGTTGAAAAAAACCTACAGGACGGGTATCCTTGATGGACAAAACTTCATGAAAATCTTAAGGCTCCGTCCAAAAGTGTCTAGGTCTCTGAGGATTAAATCTTACCTCTAAATACGTAGACATTAACAATCATAACTCTAAAATTTTAGAGTACAACATTGATCCTGTGCGAATGTCATCAGGAATGCATACATACAATGAATAATAATCAAGAAAAGATAACTATAGTAGCATCGATGGCATTAGTGGATCTGGACTCCTGGTCTGCCAAGACTTCTCGTCCTCGACCCTGGGCAACAACGTCTGGTGTGGCCAAAATACGGGTCGACGTCAGTAAAATAGCTGTTGGATCAAAGGAAAGCACAGGGGTAGGTGAAAAGTGTTCACAATGGGTGAACAATATGTGATACCATCCCTCGGTCTCAGAATGAGGTGCTAATCCCATCCAACCCCAGTACATATGACAGACTAAAATACAACAAGATTAAGGTAACCGTGATAATAGGTCGGCATGGACATTGTCTCCACCAGGAATGGCCTTTATAATGAAGCGATATTCCTGAAGGGCCAGACTCCATCTGGTCAAACGAGCGTTCTTGACTCGGTTCGATTTTAGAAATAACAACGGTTTATGGTCTGTCTCGATGACGAATTCCGTCATAAGTAGGTAGCGGGAAAACGCGTCTACGGCGTATACAATCGCCAGGCATTCTCGCTCTATGATAGCGTATCTCTGTTCTCTCGGAAGTAATTTCCGGCTAGCATACATACACGGGCGCAATAAGCCATCTCTTTCCTGGAGCAAAACAGCTCCAATTCCCTGGTCCGATGCGTCAGTGCGGACGGTGAAGGTGCGCCTAATATTTGGTAGGATAAGCAGCGGGAACTGGAGAACAGTTGCTGCACTGTCGCGAGCGCGGTGGCGCACTGCGCAGTCCAGATAATTTTGTTGGGTCGGTCTTTTCTTGTAAGATCGTATAACGGGGCCGTAAGGGCCGAAAAATTAGCAACGAATTTCCGATAATAGCTTAAGAAGCCTAACAGGCTACGAACCTGCTTCTTAGTATGAGGATCCTGGAGTTTTAGAATCTTACTTATCTTACTGTCGTCCGGTGTTTGGACGCCTTTGGCGATAGTATGTCCCAGAAAGTTAATCTGCGTATAACCCAGGAAGACTTTGCTAGGCTTAGCTGTAAGCCCGGCATCTCGAAGTTTACTAAGCACTTGACGAAGTGCCTCTAAATGGCCTTTCCAATTCGTATGGAAAACGCAAATGTCGTCAAAGTAGCTTAGGACGCATGGTGTCTGCTGCAGTAGGATGTTCATCATCCTCGCAAAGGTCGCTGGTGCCGTTACGAGACCGAATGGCATGAACCTCCATTGCATGAGACCCATAGGGGTCTGAAACGCTGTGTACTGTTTACTGGCCTCCTCCATTGGGATTTGCCAGTAGCCTTTAGCCAAATCTATTTTCGAAAACACGGACGACTCGGCCAATCGCGCAAATAGATCTTCCTGATTCGGGATAGGTTCAGCATCGTAAATGGTTAGAGCGTTAAGCTTCCTGTAATCGATACAAAACCTAACGGAACCGTCTGTTTTCTTTACTAGTACAATCGGCGAGCAGTAAGGGCTCGTCGAGCGCTCAATGACTCCTAAGCCGAGCATCTTTTCCACCTCGGACTGTATGGTGTCGTGCGCGTGCAACGGGCGCGGGTAGGGTTTAACAAACACGGGTACGTCCGAGTGCAACCGGATGACGTGTTGAACTAAGGATGTTTTACCCGGCAAATCAGTGAATACTGGCGCAAACTCCCGAACAAGATCCATTATGTCCTGTGTCTTACTTTGATCCAGCTGTGGATTGATATTAACGGAAGTCGCGTCCTCTGTGGCTTGCATGGATAGGAGCGATCTAGTCATAGGTAATGGCTCCCGGTCGTTGTCATCGATAGTGACCATCGCTGCGTTTGCTTGGGCCACAACATGGCATGAATGATCGTGATGACTTTGATCATCGGTAATATACTTTTTCAACATATTAATATGGTACACCTTATCGTTACCACGGATGGTAATGAGATAATTAACTCTCGAGAGTCGCTTTTTAACTAGAAAGGGGCCTTTCCAAGTGAGGAGTAGCTTGTTGTTCGTTTCTGGTAACAGCACCAATGCCCGATCTCCAACTGACAGGGTTCTTAACCGACTACCCTGATCGCGATATCCTATAAATGGCCTGGCCCGTACGCATGCAAATTGTCGAGCCAGGTCGCATGCATTAACTATTCTATGTCGGAGATCGACTATGTACTGATACGCGGATCGCGGATCAGGAAGGTCGGTATCAGAACCGGCGTATAAATCGCGTAAAATGGCCATCGGGCCACGTGGTTTTCGACCGTATAAAAGTTCAAACGTTGTCGCATTTGGGAGTTCCCTATATGCGAACAAGATGGCCGGAAGTCGACGGTCCCAGTCACCAGGTCTATCGGCTGAAACGCGTGCCAGCATAGCTTTTATGGTGGCATTCCAGCGCTCGCAACAGCCATTGGACTGTGGATGGTATGGTGACGTAAGTTTCTGCCTAATGCCCGTGAGTTCCAGTACCTTCCTGAAAAGGTCGGAGGTGAATTGCGGACCTCTATCGGATAATAATTCGGACGGGAATCCGACGCGCGTGAATATGGTAACCAATGCCTCGGCGACGTGATCGGCCGATATTTCTTTTAACGGGATAGCCTCAGGCCAACGGGTGGCATAATCGATTACTGATAGAATAAACCGATGGCCTCTATCCGATTTATGTAATGGCCCGACGATGTCGACGGCAACTCGCTGAAATGGAGTGGAAACCGGCGGCATCTCTTGTATAGGTGCCCGCGAAGTTTTTCCTTTGGGGGTTCTTTTCTGGCATGTATAGCAACGCGACACATAGCTATTTATGTCACCGTAAACCCCGGGCCAAAAAAACTGAGACAGTACTCTCGATTTTGTTCTCGCTTTGCCCTGGTGGCCCGACAATGGCGTGTCGTGCGCGAGGCGGGTGATGTCTCGGCGAAATGATCTTGGTATGACCAATTGCAAAATAGTTTCCCGCTTTCCCCGAAAAACGCGATATAGGAGGTCGTCTTTAAGGCAGAACCTGGTTGTATCCGGGTTGTCCGGATGAATCTTAGCAAAGAGGGGCTTTAGTGATGGATCTGTGCGCTGTTCGTTACGAAAAATCTCGGGGGTCACATCCAAGTCGACAACAGGCGATCGTAATGTGTCGTCACTCTGGCGACGCGATTGTTGTCTTGTCGTGACACACGCAATGTCATTATCATCGTCCCAAATCTCGAGTTCGCCATCGGAGACGTCCTTTAAGTGGGGAATATTCCCAACGATTAGGTCGGCGACCGGATTTGGTAGCACACAGGCCGTGACAACACCAGTTATAAACGGTGTGTCAACATATATTTCCGCCAAACGAAAATGTTCAACTGAACCATCAAAAGTAATGCATGTCGCATCGCGATCCAGGAGTTGTGCAGGACGGACCAGCGATTCACGTACACCGACGGTCGTACAGCCTGAATCTCGCAATACGGATGCTCGTATGGCGTTTACTCGTCCCTCATACAATGTCAGCGCGCCTCGCTCGTGGAGGGCGGACATAACTGGAATAACTTTACTGACGGTTTCGGTATTCCTAGTTCTATCACCGCGGTTTTCGGTGAATGCTACAGAGCATGCATTTGCCGCATCTAATCTAACTCTGCATTGTCGCGCAATGTGGCCTCCGGCGCCACATCTATATCAGTAGACTGGATTATCGTCCCTTCGAGGTGTACCTCGATAAGAAGGAAATGGGGGCGCTTGATAGTAGTTGTTACGCGGTCCTCCGGTAGGGAAAGGACGTGTATATTGGGGTTCCCAGTCCCGAGAAAATTTATGGGGATTCGGTTGCCTTCTGCTAGACGGCGGCTCGGACCGTGGACGAACTTGCGGCGACTGTCGAAAGGGCTGTCTTGATTGTCTCGACGGTACCGGTGACTTAGTAGCAGCGCCGGCGTAACACGGTTCGCTTACTTTAGCTTTAGCTAACGATCGATTAGGGTGAGCCGCAGCATACCGTTCCGCCATCGATGTCATCTCGACGGTAGTTTTGGGGGCTTGTTCCTTAAAATGCGCCACCAGGTCCGTGTGGCAGGACATATATATTTGGTCTTTAAGTATTAAATCATATAGTTTCTTGTAGTTTCCCTCTTCCACACCGGCCAACTCAGTCCAACGGCTGAGTAGGTGGCGGAGGCGTGTCACGAGCGAGTGAGCGAGGATCAGTAGTTACGAGAAGAGGGGAAAGCGTGCATGTTGTGAGTGGGGGGGGGGGGGGGGGGTCTGAATGAGGCGAGAGCGCTGTATTACTATCACTGCACACTAAGACGTCCTAGAGAGCGGACGCAGGAGAAAGCCCCAGAGGGCGAACATAAGGAGAGCAGTCGGAAGACTTGGGAGTAGTGTTTTTTCCAGTGATGACTGGTAGGTGGAACGATGATTGATAATTATGATTGATGTATTATATTCGTCTATTACCATGATGTAAATATGTGAGGAATGTGGAAGTCCTTGATACTGTATATAGCAATGTGCGCCATGAGCGATAGATGTAAGTTGAGTTCATGGATTTGTAGCGAGAGTGAGTATTGTGTACTACGGTGGAGGTGTGTTACCGTAGGATGGTTGGTGAGTGAAATGTGAACTATTGTGGGTCCGCTTCATGAGCTGTAAGGAGGGGTGAAGTGAATAGAAGTGGTATGGTATTATACCAATGTAATGTTATTCTTGTAGGTGCCGGGGACGGGCCGAAGCGCTGCCTACGGTGAGCACAGGGGATAGGCCAGCATAGGGCCGAAGGCCACACATAGGCCAGGAGTGACGCTGTCGTGTAGGACAGTCGCAGCACATGAGTCGTGGCAGTCTGGCCACCGACAGGGACGTATATATGATCGTAATGTGCTATTGCCATGTTGATGTGCTATTGAAATGTTGATGTGCTATTGAAATGCTAATGTGCTATGGCCATGTTGATGTGCTATTGGAATGCTAATGTGTTATGGCAATAGGAAGGGGCTATTGAGAGACTGCGGTGTCAGTGAAATATTAATGTGCTATTAAGACATGGAGAGGAGAAGCTGAGACCGAAGTGTCTTTAGAAAGTAACTACCGGGTTGTGGGCCCGAGGAAGAGTGCACGTGGGAATAAGGCCGTTGTACGGCAGTTGAATTGAATAATATAATGTATGTAGTTGCGCTATTATCTTTATGTTTATGTATAATAAATGTGTGAGTCTGATGGGTTGTTCTGTTAAGTGTTATACTTGTTCGTTCGTGATTGTTGTCTTGTTATAATTATTACATCTCCCAGTCTGGGATTTGTGACAAGGCGGTCCACGTAAGTGGAAAAATTCTCAGATGCTTCCGGCTTGCAATCGCGGAAACGCTTATGAAATCCATCTTCCGTATGTTGGAAACGCTTTAATAGCGCGGACTTTAGAATGTCATAGTCCCTAGCGTCATCAATAGTGAGGCTATGGAAAACTTCCAACGCTCTCCCTGTCAAAAGATTGGCGAGGCATGATGTGTACTCACTACGCTGCCATCCCGCGCAAACAGCATGGAGTTCGAAGCGGTGGAGGTAGGAATCAATGCGATCAACCTTATCATTAAAGGTTGGCAATTTAGGCTTCGTTTTATTATTGGAAGTAAATTCCGGAGCCCCGGTAGTTTGGGCTTGCTTCGGTTCCAACTGTTTCAACGCGAGCTCGTACTCTCTTTGAGCCTGTTTCTCCGCGCGTTCCGCGGCTCTCTCGTCTCGTTCCGCGGCTTTTTCTTGGCGTAATATCTCTGCGGCCTTTTCTTCTCGTTCCGCAGCCTTTTCTAGGCGTAATCTCTCCGCGGCCTTTTCTTCTCGTTCCACGGCCTTTTCTTCTCGTTCTTCTTTCAGTTTCTGGTCTACCCAAGAAGCACGCTGAGCTTCCGGTATGCCAAATGATTGGGCTAGTTCCAAATATTTCTGTAGTTCGGCCATGATACCGGTCGATAATGCGATATAATAATGTCCTAATCCAGGACAACTTATCAAAACTCTCTAACTTTATTCTCCCTTGAAGCAATGTATTAATTGCACTCTGCGGGCGTTCGTTCCTGCAGTATGAACGAAATTAACGAAATCAACAACAAACTGTACGTCTTAGTCAACCAAGTAGTGGTTGAGCTATCTCAGTGATCACTTATCTCCTTCACGTATTTCTCCTAATCCTCAAGCAGTCAGTCTACTGCTTCCGTGATTGGTCGTTAACTAACGATACCAATGTAATATTTCCAGTGTATGTTCCGTACACTCCTAGCAGCGTTCCCTCTGCTATAAATCGGAATAAATCAATATTCACGATATTAACTTCCTTGGCTATACAAGCCTAACAACTCTAATATCCAGATTATCTCTCAACGTGCCCTAGACACGTGATTTATCCCAGGCAATAATATAGCAAGTATGAATACAAAATATAATAATGCAAACAATAATGGGAAAAGAATTACATGGAGAGAGACGAGACTAACAGAAAGAACAAACGACAACAGACCTGACTAGCCTGAAACTATCTACAAAAAGGTAAGAAAAAGAACAGGAGAGACGTCTTCCTAAAAGTACGAGGAAGATAGAACGCTAACAATCTATACGAATAACAGGCCCCTACAGAACTATTCAAGGCAAAGTATATCTCCCATCCGTTTTAAACGCCATCTAGATCTGCTAGTCTGGCAAAAAGAGGTATGCTGAGTCTCGATCCCTTCCAACCACCCGCGTATCTAATCTAAACACAAAAGAAAAAATAATGCCTGTCAAAAGTAGGGGAGCTGGAACGACGAACCCCTCAAACGAAGACTAATACAGATGGTTCACTTAACTGGGTGAAATGGACTGGCTCTTTCCCTTGGTCCACAGCGCTGGTCTTGTCTTTTCCTGTTAGTAGCTGTCAGTCCCTCGTAGTGGTCCCAGGATCAATGACGAGAGGACATGCCAGACATGTGGGGGAGAAACAAAAAAAATTAGCAGTATACAAAACTATAAACTACAAAAATGACATAAATAACAGTGGAGTCTAGAGTGGTATCCCTGAAGATGTTGACGGGGTCCTCTTCAGATGTTAGTGGCGTCCTGTAGATGTCAGTGGTGTCCTCTAGATGTCACGACGAACGGTAGGGTATCCTCTAGATGGGGTGTCCTCTTCCAGATGTCAGTGGGGTCCCCTCCAGATGTCAGTGGGGTCCTGTAGATGTCCCCTCCAGATGTCACGAGCAGAGTTAGGGTCTTGGGGATGTTATGACTGCACGAGAGGCAGCTAACTCACACTCGGACACAACCACACAAGAAAAGTATTAAATAACTAGAGCGTATATCTATGTCAGGCCGGTCAGGCCATCTTATTATTTAAATATTAATAAACAAAACAAAAGACAATAGAGGTATATTCAAAGCAATAAATTCTAATTACTAACTTAATCTATGATATTCGTGTCACTATGGTTCCTTATTGGATGTACTGCAATCAATAGCAAATGGGTATATTATACGAAACTAGATATCAATCTAAAGTGACAGTTGAGTCGCCACTGGCCAGTCGCCAGGCAAACTCTCCCTAAATCATATGGGCTTGAATGTTAGGAGAGCCCAGTACGTTCAAAGCCTACAGAAGCACACTTCGGCTTGTAGGTAATTAAGCAGTTGCAAAAGACTATATATATATATATATGCACAATCACTATTCAATTCATCAACAATGTGCTATATTACTTCAATCATACTATGGAGATAGATCTATAATACGGGCCACTCGTTCGCCGAGTGCCAGCTGGGGTTTCCTTAGACTTCCTATGAGGCTGTGGTTCTCTCTCTATCTCTGAACTTCTATTATGCTTAGACAAATAAGATATGTTACCGTTGGTCACGCCTACTGGTAGGCGCGAACATCAAAAGAGCGCAGCGTGGGCTTTTAAAGGTCAGCCCACTCAGACCTTTCTTTCTAGAGCTCAGTCAGTCCGTTAGCAAGGACTTCTAGTCTTCAGATCACACAGTTCAGGTACTGGCCAACCGGAGATACTTCACGACACGATGCTTCTGCTCGTCTGTATTCAATGAATCTGAACGTTACATGATGTTTTATACTATCCAACTACCCAGCAGTGCTAGTCCGCTGGCCCAATTAGTTCAGCAATCTCATTGGCCAAAACCTCCCACCATTTTAATTGTAGTAATACGTCTGCACTATTCTACCAGCCAGTTAACGTGCAAAAACTTGTCTAGTCATACTTAACAATGTCAACTATCCCCACCTTGTTTCACCCCTACTCCATTACTTATTAATTGTAGAAACAATCGAGGCTTACCTGTAAGGTGATGATTGTTTCTGATTTTGACGATCTGTCGTCAGGAACGGAGTGGTAAGATGAGATGAACGCCGGCCCATACCAGTCACACTTTAGCCAGTCACAGTTGTGAGAACCTGGTGACGCTTTGCTTAAGTAATAGTTATACTATAAAAATGGATGTATAATTCATCCTATGTTTTCGGGAGGGATATCGGGAGGGCATCTTACCACTCCGTTCCTGACGACAGATCGTCAAAATCAGAAACAATCATCACCTTACAGGTAAGCCTCGATTGTTTCTACAATTTTAACTCAACTGCCGTCAGGCACTCCCGTGGTAACATGAGATTTTAGAGACACAACTGTGACTGTTCTCAAATTTATCAAAGATATTATACATAAGTCGGAAGAATTAGGTGGGTTCCTTGTTAGCATCTTTAATGTTGAACTTCAACTTTCACCAGTCATATTGTCTAAAAATAATGCAGTGGTTGGCAAATAGAGCATCACTAAAAGCATATCTATATATACAAACGCTTGACACAGCTGTCAAGATGTAACAACATGATGTATATGCTGTCATAATATCAGAATTAGTGGAGCTTGTGACTATATACATATAATTAAGTACATTAAGTCACACAGTAGGTTATTCGCTGTATGAACAATATCAAAAGAGATTAGAATTTGGTCCTTGTACGAACCAGAAACAGTAGTGACTACAAAGATATGTATGCAGGAAAGTGTTCTATGTAGGTTTTTTCGGAAAATATGCCTCTAATAATTTTTGTCCAAAATTTGACTTAATTTCTTTCTTGTAAAATTTGGCAAAAGTACTTTCATGGGACCACCCAGCAGCAGCTAAGATTGTTTTTACTGGTATGCCTGCCTTTAGCGTGAACGACGTGCTTGCTGCTCGCGTACTATGTGCAGTGAAGGTTTGTGTGTCAATCCCTGCCATTTCCATGACAGTTTTGATCCATCTTCTAATGGTGTCTTTGCTTACTGGCTTGTGGGGGACATGAAAACTAAGGAGTAATCGTGTACTTTTCTTCTGAGTTCTATAGTCTTTTGTCCTCTTCAGGTATTCTTTCATGATGTGCACAATGCATAAGCTTCTATTTTCGAGAAATGCTAAAAATTCTATCGGTTCCTGGTGATGACCTCTTCTAGAGTGCTTCAACAATTTGCTAATGTAGAATGCACATTTGTCATCTGTAATTTTCATGTTGTCTATTTCTAATGAGTGAATGGTTTGACAACGCTGACCGAACAGAAGTGCTAACAACATAGTCAGCTTTAAAGTTAACTCTTTTAATGTGAGCGAGTCATGAGGAAACCAAGGTTCTAGGAAATTCAGCACTTGCTGAGGGTCCCACGTGGCAGTTTGACTTTTCGGTGGAAGTGAAGGGTTTTGTTCAAATGCTCCTTTTATGAATCGTTTTACACAGTCCAGGTTACCGAAGTCATCTATGTTCAAGTAACATGAGAGGGCTGACCTTGCAGTACATAAGGCTGAACAAGAGGCCCCTTCAGTAAGTAACTCTGTCAAAAAATTAATTGCTGCTGCTAAAGGCGGCGAAACTGGATTAACTTTGACCCTAGCCGCATACCTTCTCCACTTTCTAATGTATGAATCATAGACTTTTTTGGTGTTTGGCCTCCAAGACGCCATAATGACTTCGGTAGCCTTTTCTGAAAACCCCTGATCTTTGTATCTGTCCCTGATACTTTGCATACTAAGAGTCTGAGCTTCTTCTGTAATGGATGTAGAACATCCGGGTGGCTGGGGAGAGTTAACAGGTTTTTTCGTGCCGACAGTGAAACAGGGTTGTCGATCAGCTGTTTCATCAGAACTGGAAAAAATGCTTGTGTGGGCCAGAATGGCGCAACCACTACTCCTGTTGCTGAATCATTATTTCTTTCTAGAATTTCCTGAAGATTTTGATCATTTGTGGTGTCTGTTGTTTCTATTTCTCCCTCTTCGCGAATCGAAATCGCATCTTCATCCATTTTGTCGTGTGCTTCAACTAGTTGACTGGGAGAGCCAGGAAATAGTAATAATATGTTTTGCTGAAAATGTTTTATAACGGTATTCCGGGGAACTGGGACAAAGATATATAGATCTAGATCTAATATTGATAGAAATTTTCGTTGCTCAAAGGCTGTAATATAAATTTACCCAGAAGGGTATAATACGATTGCCAGGAGAGCTAAATAAAATAATATCCCAGAAGGCTGTATAAAACAATTGCCCAGAAGGCTGTATAAAACAACTGCCCAGAAGGCTGTATAAAACAATTGCCCAGAAGGCTGTATAAAACAATTGCCCAGAAGGCTGTATAAAACAATTGCCCAGAAGGCTGTATAAAACAATTGCCCAGAAAGCTGTATAAAACAATTGCCCAGAAGGCGGCAAAGCCAATTGTCCAGAGGACTTACGTACTTTGTTCAAAGGGCGGCAAACTGTTTTTGGGAGTTATCGAACCGTGGAAATTTTTGATGAGTATCAAGTGCCCAGAGGGCTGGGAGTTGCTAATCAACAAAGACTGAAATATTGTTATGGAATTTGGCCCAGAAGGCAGATGATTCAATGTCCCAGAGGGCAGAGTACACATAGACTTAATTAATATCGTGTTATGCAAGGTCGAACTCAATGCCAGTTAGATAATGAATTATCAAACTGAAACAGTAGGTCCAAGTAATTTTAACCACTAGAAATGAAACGAACAGTACTTTACCCTTCCGTAAGTATCGTCTGGGAGCCGGTATAATCCACAAAGAAATTATAACACCACTAGGCAACTACTAAAAGTAGCAGGATTATATTCCACGGTGGGAGAATTTACGGTAGCGTGTGAACTGGTCGAACGCTTCGCGCCAAGTGACTGGTATGGGCCGGCGTTCATCTCATGTTACCACGGGAGTGCCTGACGGCAGTTGAGTTAAAATCATGAACATTAAAACCGACAAGCGTGAATCTAACAGTTTAACTTTACATTTATTTACTCACCAACTATAATTCGCGAGGACCGTTCAAGGCCACCAGCCAATTTCTCATGGCCCTGGTAAAAAAACAACTCACGCTCTGCGTGAGATCTAACAACATCCGAATCATGACAATGATTGCAACCACAGTCAAAGGTTCTGAACAATTATTAATGACCAAAATTGCTCAGACTGTCTTATTAACTATTTGAGAAAGAAGATTCTGGCATACATCCATTTAACAGAATGTGTGGATTTTGTGCACATCCAAAGAAAGCATTACGCTTGTGGATCCATGAAAGAATTATTTTCTGACGTGGACCTGCGGCACAGCTTGTCATTTCTGAAAGAGGTTGAACTCTACAAGTTGATTTAACAGACTTTTATCATATTTTTACAAAACAGTGCGAGCCTTTCCCCTTAGATTTTTAAAATGGGCTTTTTCCCTTTAGATCTTTAGCTTCACTTTTGTTTGATCTTACCTATTATAGGCATCTGAGGGCTGAAAGCTAACCCAAAGAGAGATTTATAACGAAAAACTGTAAGAGGCACAAAGTGGCCGTTATGCTGAAGCGCCATTAAACCCAAACTCAAACCCAAACATCCATATATTATAACAAAAGACGTTGGAATTCAAATGTCCGCTTACCACTGCTGTTTACAAGGGGTTCGAGATGATTTTCCTCTCCAACTTTTATAGGTCCTGTCTGGTTCAGCTTGTCTACAGTTTCTATTTGAATGCTCAATTCTTTGGCATGGCCATCTCCATAGTCATCCTATATTTGCGGAGTACAAACAATAAATGGATATTTCATTTTCATTGACAGAATTATCACCCACATTTCTTTCTTTCTCAAACAGGCTTTGGTGATCTGTCGGTCCATTACTATTTTGTTACACAGCTGAACTATGGCCAAAAAATTTTCGAACGAAACATGCCATTTCGGTGGAGGATATTGAAAAATTTACATCGTGTTTCAAAAGTTGCCTCATATGTATGGGAATAGTCAGTGAAAGGCAGAGAAGATCATCAGTTCCATTTTAATTACATGTATATCCAGTGCATCCATTTTGTCAATCTTATTTTTCTTAATGAATGTAAAACAGATAGTATTATCCCCTGGTTGTTTGATGACAAAGGATGAGGGGGTATGTGAACCTACCTGACAATCACTGACAGTCAGGAGAGCTCCCTCATATTCCTTACTGCATGCCTCACAATCTACAACAAAACATTGGAACAATAATTACATGTAATTCTTTTTTGAAGGATAATGCTATCAGTCATTCATGGTTAAGATCTCCTTCCTCCACACTAATGAATATTTATCCTCTATTATCTCATGTTCTCTTTCATCCAAAGAAATAATAAAAACCATGCAGAATTTTTGATGATTTTTGGACCTCAAGGCTAGGAAGACAAACATTTACTGATTTTAAAGTCTTTTTGCTTCTGTAAGAAGTTGGTACACTGCAAGTTATTTGCCAAACAAAACCTATCTGATAGCAACCACCTTTATGGCTCTATGTAAATATTAAGTGTACCCAAAGCTGTGAGAAAGATATATTTTTATATATAGTTGAATGACACAGGTTGCATTTTTTCTGGTATGTAGGTTTCAATGTCGTTTGAGTGCAGTATTGTTTAAAAAGCCTTTGCCACATTTATGTCACATAATGATGGCTTTTCTCCTCCCTGATTTGTAAAATATCTGTTCAGATAAGACATGTATATTGATGAAACACACGCCAAAAAGATTACAGCCAAAAGATTCATTTCTCCATTTCATATTACTCTGGTCCTTGTTCTGTGTATCTCTACTAGCAATTTCATTGTACTCACCGCTTTTTTCACTTTTCATTTCTGGTTTCACTTTTAAACACATCGAATGACTGTTGGCCCTGGGATTTGTATCATCACTATGCAAAGTGCTGGAGTTTCTCATCTGGCACACACTCATTTCTGCATCCTTCTCCTCCTTCAACTCTTTACAAACAGCCCTCAGTTTTTCAGTTAAATTGCCACTTGTTCTTGACAATTCAACTTTTTCATCACCATAAAAGTAATAGTGGTCTTCACTACTACTATCACTGACAACCACATTGTCATAGTGTTCTTTTTTTACATCTGTAACTCCCAATATCATGTCCATACCATTAATCTCACTTTCAGGTATCAAGGCCGTCTCTCGTTCTCCATTTTTCTCAGCTTTGCATAAAATCAGGCACTTAGAACTTGAACTGTTAGTGTTAGTTGACTTCGTTACTTCCATATCATGATTAAAAAGGTTCACACATTCAGTCTTTATGTCTTTATCTGTAATGACACCATTCACTGGTTGACAACTCCTACTGTAATGATCACATGGTTCATCCTTTACTTTTATTGCATTACTCAGCATATCACAAGTTATATGTTCTTGTGACATAATCTCACCATTCTTTGCCAAGTTCTCCATCTTTGTGAATTCCTCCTCATCAGACAAGACAAGACAGACAAGACATCTGTCACTTTCTTGTTCCTTTGTATTTGTGTTATAAATGCTGAATGTCCAGCCCAACTGCACTACTAAATCTGACCCTAATTAAAATCTCCTGCAGTGCACCTTGCAACCAGTCTAATCCTAAAAGCTTAAGAATTTGTGCATTAAATCTAAGTTCTTCTTGCAATGTTACATGCTGGACACATGACCTTCAGCTGAAAGAAAAGAAAATCAGTATTACTGCATTTGGCATGTCTCAGCTTCTGGAATGGAAGTAAATGAGACTGATCAGGCCAAGTTAATGATTAAATTGCATGTGGTTCAAGGCTGTATGGTAGCCATGCTTCTATAATTCAATAATGGCAGATTATTTTTTAAAAGAAGTGTACATGTATACAGGCAAATTTACGCAATGGCTATTCTCCTAACAAAAACAACAAAAATTCAAAAAAAAAAATCCGAAATATATGTTGCTTGAGATACTCAGCCTTACCCACAGTACAGTAAATCTGATTTTGCCCTCCCTCTAAGCCCTCCATTTGCCCACAGAAAGGTGAGTAGATGAAAGGGTGACTGGTAAAAAAAAAAAAAGGTGCTTGCAGCAATATGTGCCTTTCTGTCTGGTAGTGTCATTGGCCACTCCAATGACAGTTTATTATCTCCCCACCCCCACCCCATTAACCCATTAAGTAGGACAGCACAGTCCGGCATGAAATTAAGGAGCTGACATTCTTTAATTTCACTTCCAAAGAGAAAGCCATTCTGTCTTTATCCTCAACCTTAACTGAACCTTAAATTTGTTTTCTTGTCAATTGGGTAAGGGGTAGGATTTAATGACAAGATTATCAGAGCTCTCACTCAACAGAGAAAAAAACATCTGAAATCTATGCGCAGCGCCTATGCGGAGAGTAAAGTTTAAATGATTGACCATATTCTGCACATAAATTTGATATAATGGGCCATATATTACACCTACGCATGGAAATACACAACAAAATACTTAAATAATAGTAATAAATGGACATCAGAAAAATTACCGCTGATCTCTTCCACCGCGGATTTGCGCAGAAAAGTGGGAGTCCTGGATTATGTATGGGGTTGAAGATAAGACTACGAGCAGAGTTAGGGATAGATTTATGGTAGCTGACTGGGTGGTCAGGGTGTACGGAACGCTTTCCCATTCCATTCAGTCTCAATCTAAATCTATGACTTCTGCCTACTACATGGCACTGAACTGTCTGGTTTTTCACTGCTGTGACAGTCTGATCCCAAATTGTAATGTAAACGATGACTTGTATAGCTAGATCAAGACTGTGGCACTACCAGATAAGTGCGGTCCCTATCTTGCCCACTTCATTTCCGCCATCTTGGTTCTGACGTCAGATAGTGTTGGGTAGAGTTGGGCCATATGGCACTCCTTAAGAGTTGCGGTCCCTATTTTAAATTCTATTATTTAGTTCCCGGCGGCTTTCCCTGATATGTCAATCTGACTACTGCCCAGACGAACATCGGCCTACGGCCTCGATGATACAAACTGACGACCCTCACGTCGTTACATATCAATCTGACGGCACTCCTTAAGAGTTTAGGGACCGCAAAAGATGGCGGAAATGAAGTGGGCAAGATAGGGACCGCACTTATCCGGTAGTGCCTAGACTGTATAAGCATTACTATTATACCCGAGACACAGGATAGCGAGACAGACCAACTCATCATTTTCCGTCTGCCGGCTTGTGCGCGTACCATCCATCAACAATACACCAATTCGCACCACACCCCTTTCATAATTGAAGGAAAAAAACTAGATCTAGTACCACAGAGCTGTGTGAGTAGTACTCACCGTACGCGCACAAGCTGTGGACATCGGTATACCATAGAAAATAGAAGCATATTAATTATTATTATTAAATTATAAATAAGCAATATAAGCATTAACTGCCATAATTACCTGCCACTTACGGCATCAATTCCGCTGTATTTGATCTACTAAACAGCAACAAGTGCTCATTCCCATGTTCCGTCTGAAGACCGTGTGCACTAGAGAATAGATCTTTGTTTTCGGAGAACTGTGTGCCGATGATGACTGTCTTCTGACGCTTTCTAGTTTCACAATAACGACTTCCGGGTTTTTGACCGTGGTGGTAAACTTTCAGAGAATATGTGTCAAAATTTAGAGAAATTATTATGGTCCACGTTTGAATATCATCTGTTATAATATATTTCAGTAACTTGCAACCTTTGGCATGACTAACTGACCAAACTATACACTCTTCAGGCCTTAAATTTGGCAAGAAGGTGGCAATTGAGATAAGGAAGATGGTGGCTATAATTAAAAGTTGTTTACTTCAAGCATGTATTTTTTAAAAATAACAATGTTTATTGCTTTGTAACATCTGTATAATTATTTGCATAATTGTTTCGTTATATATAGTACCGTGCATGTCATAAAAAGTAACCCTATCAAGCGTTCAGTTTGGTGCGTAATGTTGTGGTGCGCATGAGTTCTGAAGCAAGACTGTAGTTTATTCGCTATATAACCTCTTTGAGTTTATTACTTTTATTATACTGGGGGGGGGGGGGGATCACATGACTGTTTATTCTGGGCAATGCCCGGTAGCTCATCTAGTACTTAATGTTGCCGATGGAAGTTGCTATTATTATATGTTGTTTATCCACTGTTTGTTTCTGATACGGGCTTTGTAACTCACACTTTTAAATTTTCTTTGCCATACTTATTTTCTTCCAAGCCCTGCAGCATTCCCACATTTTCTGTAGTCACCATAGAGATATTATTATAGTATCTCTATGGTAGTCACTAAAGTCTACGGGAGTTACTGATTTGATATTTCAAAAGATTTTCAGCTATCCAGGAACATTTTTGTCTTTTGTGTTATCAATCAGCCATCTTACTCACATACATGTACAAGTAGGACTAGTACACTTCATAATATTATATAATTCTGGAAAATGATCGGCCTTCCCAGTCAGCATCCCTATATCAATGATCAATCCAATAGATTTGCATAGGGTTTCTGTGTGTGTGTGTGTGGTGGGGGGGGGGGGGTAAGATTACCGTAGGGGGCAGTATGGAGCAATCAAATGATCTATGGGAAGGATGTCAATCCTATAAAATTGACGTCAGCCCTACGAGTCTGATTTCCGTATGGTTACAGTGTACTTTACAACATACATGTTGATGTAGTGTCTTTCCTCAGAAAATGCCAAACTTGTTTGACACAGAGATTTATAAAATCCCATTATTCTGTCCACAGTATTAGTAATTGCAATGAGAAAAAAATGATCAAACGCTTTATGTGAAAGCTCTATATAGGCCCCCATGTTTTGTATACATGTACATGTATTGATTTTGAGATGTCAGTTGGAATATGTCCCGTATTATATCATTCAGGAGATTGGTTATGATATTAATCCCATTTCCTCCAGTAGTTCTAGCATCTCAACAGTTATGTTATCTGGTCCTGCCGCTTTCCCTTTTTTCATTGCATAAACAACTTCTAATTCTTTCATGATTGACAGTCCTTCCTCGTTCTTGGTGAAAGGTTTTTCTTCTGGTCTATTATCTTGGTAGTTCTCCAATGTACTCTGGCCATCTGTCCAGGATCTTGTCTTTGTCCATTATTATCTGTCCGTCTTTTGATTATATGCATCCGCTCCTGGAGCATGTCCTTCTCTTGGACAATTCTCTTATTCTTTCATACATTTTGGTGGGGTCTTGACCGTGGGACTTCTCAATTTCTTGACATTTTTCATCATGGTTGTTTGGCTTCAATGAATTTGTTCTTGATTACTTTATATCAAATTGAGAAGCGCCAATTAAGAAAGGAGAAACCCTCTCAATCTCGCGGCACCTCTCAGTACCGCACTAAGAGCTGCTTTTCCAAAATCGGTAGGATAAGCCATGAGAGAAGCCTGGGGGAGAAGGAGGTAAATTTAGCTGCCGACCGTCTGTCAAGACGAAAATAGCCAAGTAGTAGTACCGGTTATTATTTTTTGTTTTTCTTCCTTATTTGTATCCATCAGTTCTACTCTAGGATTTCACGAGTCATCACACTTTTTTCTTGCTTTTTGTTCTTGTTGGGGGATTGTTTCTTTCGCTGACTGTGTCAGTGTGTGATTGATCCCTTAAATTTCTCCCATCTCTCATCAATATGTTGAAAACTATCCAATATTTCGAGTCTGTTCTTTACAGCTACTTGTACTTGGTATTGTTCTCTGATCTCGCTGTTGTTTTTCATTATGTCTAGGTCTAGTTTAATATTTCGTGGTAGTTTCTTGATTTTCTTCAGTTTCATTCTTACTTTTGCTACAACAAGGTTATGGTCAGTGTAGCAGTTAGCTACTGGATAGGTCTTAGTAACTTAACTACAGTTAAGTACCGAGTTTTTAAATCTGCTGTTTATTTAAGATCAAGGGAGCAGGGCCTTCTTAAGATTTTTAACTGCAAGTCAAAGAAACTAAATAGGAGGCAGAGCGTTTACACACTGTGCCCCGCACATCTGGAACTCGCTGCCAAAATCATTGCGAGAAGCATCTACCGTAGGAAAATTCAAAACTGGTCTAAAAACCCACCTTTTTAAAAAACACTTTCAGTTGTGAAGTCCCATTCCCAATCCATTTAGGGGACATTCAAATATAATCTTACACCTTTTTGGGGACTTTTTGACCCCCCCCCCCCCTTCTTACACTTTTCTTACATTTGCTTCTCTCCCCTCCATCCCGGAATAATACATGTAATAATCAGGCCTATACATTGCACACGTACTCTTTCTTACAAATGAGGGAAAAATGAGACTCATGTCAAAGTCAATGTCAAATTGCCTTATATTAGTTATTATCAACAAAGGGGTTTTTCATCATAATGTCAAGGATATTTCTAAAAACTGGGGCATCTGCTGAGCTATCTTGAAAAAAAAAATCAATTCAGGGGGCATAATACTGTTAATTAGACTGATTCATGAATAAGAATACGATAAGTTATCTCTCTTTTTATGTTATTTGTTTATTATGTTGTCTAATTTTTTTATTGCTTTTTATATTCTCACCTCACAAAAGTGTAATACTGTATTACATTGGTTCAAGACCACCACCCCCGCCCCTTTCTTACAGGAGCCAACCCCCCCCCCCCCGAAGCCTAAGATATTATATTCAAACGTCCCCTTATTTTCTCAATTCACTTTAATTTTGCCGTTTTATCGTTTAATTTCTGTCTTGTTATACTATGTTGTGCGAGTGTCTATGTATGCAATGTACATATGTATATCTAGCAGAGGGTGAGAGAGAGAGGGTGAGAGAGAAACAGAGAGAGAGAGAGAGAGAGAGAGAGAGAGAGAAAGAGAGAGAGAGAGAGAGAGAGAGAGACAGAGAGAGAGAGAGAGAGAGAGAGAGAGAGAGAGAGAGAGAGAGAGAGAGAGAGAGAGAGAGAGAGAGAGAGAGAGAGGGGACTTTCTTTCTGTAAAGCGCCTAGAGCAAATTGTTTGGATTGGGCGCTATAATGATCTTCATTATTATTATTATTATTATTATTCGGATGACATCAATTATGTTTTTGGTGTTGTTATCTGGGCTTTTGCAATTTTCAAAGCATTTAAGCCAGAAAGATAAATTTGGTATCAAAGTTCTTAGAAAAGCAAGCCCCATCAGATTAGACAATAACTGATGAGTTATGATAAAAAGTACAAATCAGTTTGGACTACCTACGTTGTGTACAATAATAATATTTAATAATCACTGTAATGAGACATTTCAGAGAAGATTGACAGTCAGTGTGGCTATAAATCGACTGTATAATTTGGACAAACAAAGACTTTGCTTCAAAGGACATACACAACAGAAATTGTCTTCTCTGAATAGATGTGTCATAATCTTTAATAGTAAAGAGTGAATTTGAAAGATGTAGCAGCCTATTAACAATCATTCATTAAACTCAAACACTTTTCCATTTCCAATCAGGCTAAACTATTCATAAAAGTGATGAAAGCGAGGTGCACTATTCTATTGTCATGAAAATACAATGTCATAGTACATGCAATTTCCAATATACAATGACAAGCTGTTTTGGACAAGTGCTTACACAACAATGTATGATGGTACTACATGGTTCATGATGTATTAACAGCATCCATTTAATGTTAATATATTATTATTAATTGATAAACAGTTTACCTCAAGTGGTAATAAAGGAAAATACATGTAGTTGGAATGAGTAATTTCAGTTTTTCAGTTCCAAAAAAGAGAGACAATATGCTCATTAGTAATACAGCATCAGCATGCAAGTGAAAAAATTAGAATGATGTCCTAAAAATCTCCATTGATGTACGAAATATGGAGTGTGATTCAATAATGTACATATAGTACTTTCACTGTAAATATCCAAATAATATTAATTACTGCTAGGGATTTTGTAATGTCTGAAGAAGCCAGGCTAAATATTCAGTACAGCACCCAAACAAGATTAACAAACAATTAACTATAAAAAAAAAACAACAACAATGAGTTTGTCATAATTCTTTGTACTAACTACATTATGTATAATAATGAGATGAATTAATAGAGTAACTACTACAGTCAGACCAGGCAAAGCTCATCAACCAAAGCAAAATACATTTATCAGAAAGTAATTAACTCCATTACATTTACAGCACGACTTACATACTCCAAAACAACTTCCCACCAAGTATCTTCACTCAAAAGGATGTAGACTGCCAATGTAAAGAAAATCCAAATTGTAAATGTTATATATGCTTTAAGATTCTCTGCTGTGTGTATTCATTTGACAACTTGCATGACCAATGCAAGCAGAGCCTAAACTGGAAACATAACAAATTTTAAGGCTTCCCTCTTTTGTGTACTCTTTTCAAAGAGCAAAAGCCTACACCACAAACTTCCTACTTGGAAGGCTTCTCTCAAGTGTTCACATGAATCCTTTTTGTTGGCTCATAAATGATGTGTCTGAGCAGTCTTTGACATAGGCATCACATTTCTAAGACTTCTCTCTCCTATGTGTTTTTTTCAGTGGAATTTTGAATCAGTTTTCTGGGCAAAGTCTACACCATAAATGTCACACTTCTAAGGTTTCTCTCATTTGGGTATTCTTTTGTGACATTTTAAACTTTTTACATGAGCAAAGCCTGCGCTACATACATCATACTTGTAAGGATTATCTCCTGTGTGTAATCTTTGCGAACATTTTAAATGATCTTTCTGAGCAAAGCCAACACTATAAACATCACACTTGTAAAGTTTCTTTCCTGTCTGTACGCTTTGTGACATTTTAAATTTCTTACACAAGGAAAGATCACACCAAAAACATCACACATGTAAGGTCTCTCTCCAGTGTGTATTCTTTGGTGACTCTATAAAGAATCTTTCCGAGTAAAGCCTACACCTCAAACATCACACTTGAAAGGTTTCTCTTCTGTGTGATTTCTTTGGTGGGCTTTTAAATCTCTTACACCAGCAAAGCCTACATATCAGACATCACATGTGTAAGGTTTCTCTCCTGTGTGTGTTCTTTGGTGGCGTTTTAAATTTCCTACCTGAGCAATTTCCACACCACAAACTTCACACTTGTAAGGTTTCCCTTAATGTGTGTATTCTTTGGTGGACTATTAAATTATCAATTCCACAACAAAAACCAACTTCACAAATATCACATTTGAAAGGCTTCTCCCCTGTGTGTGTTTCTTTGTGACGTTCTAAACTTGATAAATGAGCAGAGAATGCACTACATACATCACACTTGTAAGGTTTCTCTTCTGTGTGTATTCTTTGGTGGGCTTTTAAATCAATTCCATGACTAAAGTCAACTCCACAAATATCAGTTTTGAAAGGCTTCTCTCATGTGTGTTTTTTTGTGATATTTTAAACTTGATTTATAAGGAAAGTCTGCACTACATACATCACACTTGAAAGGTTTCTCTCCTGTGTGTTTTCTTTGGTGGACTTTTAAATCAATTACACGAAAAAAGCCAACTCCACAAATGTCACATTTAAAAAGCTTCTCTCGATCCTGTGTATGTTTTTTTGTGATATTTTAAACTTGCTATATGAGCAACGCCCACACTACATACATCACACTTGTAAGGTTTTTCTCCTGTGTGTATTCTTTGGTGGCCTTTTAAAGAATCTTTCCGATTAAAACCGACACCACAGACATCACATTTGTAAGGTTTCTCTCCTGTGTGTTCGCTTTTGTGACATATTAAACTTCTTACTTCAGCAAAGCCTGCTCTACATACATCACACTTGTAAGGTCTATCTCCTGTGTGTAATCTCTGGTGACATTTTAAATGATCTTTGCGAGGAAAGCCAACACCACAAACATCACACTTGTAAGGTTTCTCTCCTGTGTGTATTCTTTGGTGGTAGTTTAAATTATTTTTCCGAGCAAAGCCCATACCGCAAACATACACGTGTGAGGTTTCTCTCCAGTGTGTATTCTTTTGTGGCATTTTAAATTTCTTACATTAGCAAAGTCTACATCACAAACATCACACTTGTAAGGTTTCTCACCTGTGTGATTTCTTTGATGGCATTTTAAATCACATTTCCGAGCAAAGCTCACACCACAAACATCACACATGTTAGGTTTGTGTCCACTGTGTATTCTTTGGTGGTATTTTAAATCTCTTACATCAGCAAAGCCTACATCACAAACATCACATGTGTAAGGTTTCTCTCCTGTATGTGTTCTTTGGTGGCGTTTTAAATTTCCTGCACGAGCAAATTCCACACCACAAACATCACACTTGTAAGGTTTCTCTCCTGTGTGTATTCTTTGGTGGCACTTTAAACTTTGTACTTGAGCAAAGTCCACACCACAAACATCACACTTGTAAGGTTTCTCTCCTGTGTGTATTCTTTGGTGATATTTTAAAGACTGTTTCGAAGTAAGGCCTACACCACAAATATCACATTTGTAAGGTTTCTCTCCTGTGTGTATTCTTTGGTGGCATTTTAAATTTCTTACATTAGCAAAGTCTACATCACAAACATCACACTTGTAAGGTTTCTCACCTGTGTGATTTCTTTGATGGCATTTTAAATCACATTTCCGAGCAAAGCTCACACCACAAACATCACACATGTTAGGTTTGTGTCCACTGTGTATTCTTTGGTGGTATTTTAAATCTCTTACATCAGCAAAGCCTACATCACAAACATCACATGTGTAAGGTTTCTCTCCTGTATGTGTTCTTTGGTGGCGTTTTAAATTTCCTGCACGAGCAAATTCCACACCACAAACATCACACTTGTAAGGTTTCTCTCCTGTGTGTATTCTTTGGTGGCACTTTAAACTTTGTACTTGAGCAAAGTGCACACCACAAACATCACACTTGTAAGGTTTCTCTCCTGTGTGTTTTCTTTGGTGGCACTTTAAACTTTGTACTTGAGCAAAGTCCACACCACAAACATCACACTTGTAAGGTTTCTCTCCTGTGTGTATTCTTTGGTGATATTTTAAAGACTGTTTCGAAGTAAGGCCTACACCACAAATATCACATTTGTAAGGTTTCTCTCCTGTGTGTATTCTTTGGTGGCATTTTAAATGATATTTTTGAGCAAAACGTACACCACAGATGTGACACTTGTAAGGTTTCTCTCCTGTGTGTTTTCTTTGGTGGAATTTTAAAGAGTCCTTCCGAACAAAGCCGACACCACAAACATTACATTTATAAGATTGCTCTCCACTGTGTTTTCTTAGATGGAATTTTAAAGAATTTTTCCGAAGAAAGCCTACACTGCAGACATCACACTTGTAAGGTTTCTCTCCTGTGTGTATTCTTTGGTGATCTTTTAAAGACTTTTTTGAAGTAAGGCCTACACCACAAATATCACATTTGTAAGGCTTCTCTCCTGTGTGTGTTCTCTTGTGACATTTTAAACTTATTAATAGAGCAAAGCCTGCGCTACATACATCACACTTGTAAGGTTTCTCCCCTGTGTGTTTTCTTTGGTGGCATTTTAGAGTATTTTTCAAAGCAAAGCCAACACCACAAACATCACATTTGTAAGGTTTCTCCCCAGTGTGTTTTCGTTGGTGGCGTTTTAAAGACTGTTTCTTAGCAAATCCTACACCACAAATATCACACTTGTAAGGTTTCTCTCCTGTGTGTATTCTTTGGTGGTGTGTTAAAGACTGTTTCCAAGCAAAGCCTACCCCACAGACATTACATTTGTAAGGTTTCTCTCCAGTGTGAATTCTTTGGTGGCGTTTGAAAGACTGCTTCGAAGGAAAGAATACACCACAAAAATCACACTTGTAAGGTTTCTCTCCTGTGTGTATTCTTTGGTGGCACTTTAAATTTTCTTCATGAGAAAAGCCCACACCACAAATATCACATTTGTAAGGCTTCTCTCCAGTGTGTATTCTTTGGTGACATTTTAAAGTTCTTAAATGAGCAAAGCCTGCACCACATTCATCACACTTGAAAGTTTTCTGACCTGTGTGTAGTCTCTTGTGGGTTTGTAAACTTTCTGTCTCAGCAAAGCCTTCTTTACAAATGCCACACCTGAATGGCTGCTCTGCTGTAAAGACAAAATTTTTTTTTACAAATGCTTACATTGCAAACATCACACATGTAAGACTTCTTTTGTATGTGTATCCTTTTATTTATTTGTAAATTATCACATTTGAGGGCATTTCCTGAATTTAGTTTCGTATTTATTACCCATAATAAGAGTTTTGGAGTACACTGGGATACTTTAAAATTGTTTGATATTGGATGTATTGAACATATTGCAATCCTGAACAACCTGATGCCCATGGTTTTGTTCAGTTAAGTGATTTTCATCAGATGGGGATATAACACAATTCACATTCTGTTTCCTTTCTCTGAACTTCCATGTTACTTATGGTTGGGGTGCAATAATTTATGATGCTACTTTTGGAAATAGGTGTGATGCTTTCCGTTCCAAGAAAACATGTATGTTTCCTTTCAGTTGTTTTTGAAGTGTTTGTTTGCTCGCAATATTCATAGTGATGTATTCTTCTACGTTTGAACAAGCGGGCAGGTTCTGGGAAAGTCTGACAACACATGTTGTAGGAAAAAGATCTCTGGGAGGAAAATAAGAAAAAAAACAAGTGAAGTCACCATGATAGTAAAACACAATTTTGCTCTTTTTTTTAAAAACTCAATTTTTTAAATTTTTTTTTAAAGATTGAAAATTCACACCGGCCTTGGAAAGTATGATGAAACGGATTTTCTTCTCATTATAACGATACATGTATCCTATTTTTCTTTACGGTCAGTTACAAATTTTGCCCAATCCAAGCGTCAATAATTTATTCTCAAGTTTATGATGACGATTTGACGAGGAACACAAATATTCTGGTGATGTTAACAATACCTTAATGTAAAGAGAAAAACAAATTATGACAGAGAACTCAGGTAATGGGCATGACTGCCGCCAAAGTCAAGGGTTTTGAACAAGTACATATATGTGAAAACCATAAATGAAAAGAACTTGCAAATCAGGAAAGGATATAATTTGGTGAATTTCATTCTTATTATTTTTTTTGGTATATAATGATGCGATACCCAAAGCTCCTGAAGAATTTTCCGGGGCATTTCCAGAGCTAAAATGTTAAATTCCAGGGCTAGTTAGGTGCATGCAAATTTGAGAAAATTTACTAATTTTATATTACATTTTCATAAGTTCAGATTTTTGTCCTCTTTACCAATGCTTTACTGATGTTTTTAAAAGGGCTTATACAAATTCATTAGTCTAAGGACTCACAATGAACAAAAAAATTAAGGATCTGTGACAAAAAAACATTGCCAGCAATATGCAACACTCATAGAAACTGTCTGTTTCTGTATCTAGAGTTCAAGCATAGTAAGTAAATATTGAAAAGTTCAGTTCCCTGACAGATGCTCTAGTAAAGGTGCCTTAGGCAAGTCCATTAACACAATAAATATATATACAGCTCAGTCCTCCTGACAGATATTTCTTTAAAAGTTCCTTGCATCAATGCTAATTAATCAATGCTTGTGTATGCAATTCAGCCTTGACATGTACTCTTTCAAAAACAATTCATTTCTCTTTTTTTTAAAATTAATAATTTCTCTCTATGAATCCATCGCCAGTGATCTCAAAAAAATTCACAACAGAATAGAGTTATCTGACTTCTAAATTGGACACTAAATTATACACTGTATAATATAAACAATCAAAAACCTAATTCACTTCAGTGGGTTTTACTAGTTCCTTTTCAATATCAGAATCCTCAGCCATGTCCTGTAGCTGCCAAATTTAGGTTCACAAGAAAACAAAAAAACATCTACCTGTAAATCAATACTTCTATTTTTCCTTTGCAATTTATTTATACTCTTGAATGTGCTTCTGTATGCTTCTTATTCGGTGATCTGCACATTAGGATGTTTTGCTCACTGACTAATTTTCTTGTTCAGAAATTGCTAAGACTGCCCTATACACTGTTCAAGAAAGAAGATAGTATACAGCCATTTAACAAAAGAAACCACTAGAATTCAAATATCCACTTACCACTGTTGTTTGCATGTGGTTCCAGATGATGTCCCTCTCCAACTTCCGTAGTGCTTTTCTGGTTCAGCTTGTCTACAGTTTGCATTTGCTTGCCCAATTCTTTGGCATGGCTAGCTCCATAGACATCCTATATATTTGTGAAGTTCAAACAATAAATGACAGAATTATCGCCCACATTTATTTATTTCTCAAACAGGTTTTGGTGATCTGTGGGTCCATTACTATTTTGTTACACAGCTGAACTATGAAAAAATATGTTTTCCAAACAAAACATGCCATTTTGGTGAAAGATATAAATTAAAAAATCTATTAGAGTGTTTCAAAAGTTGCCTGATATTGGAACACTCAGTGAAAGGCAGAGAAGATCATCAGTTCTATTTATTTAGTTATATCCAGTGCATCCAGATTTTGTCAATCTTATTTTACTTAATGAATGTAAAACAGATAGTATTATCACTTGGATGTTTGATGATGAAGGGTGAGGGGGTATGTGAACCTACCTTACAATCACTGACAGTCAGGAGGGCTCCCTCATATTCCTTACTGCATTCCTCACAATCTACAACAAAACAATGGAATAATAATTACATTTAATTCTTTTTTGAAGGATAATAATTATTATTATAATCAGTAAGTTCTCATTCAATTCAACTTCATTCATGGTTAAGATCTCCTTCCTCCACACAAACGGATATTTATCCTCTATTATCTCATGCTCTCTTTCATCCAAAGAAAAAATGAAACCATGCTGAATTTTTTATCATTTTTGGACCTCAAGGCTAGGAAGACAAAAACATTTACTGATTTTAAAGTCTTTTTGCTTCTGTAAGAAGTAGGTACTCTGCAAGTTATTTGCCACAAACAAAACCTATCTGATAGCAACTACCTCTATGGCTCTGTAAATATTAAGTGTACCCAAAGCCGTGAAAAAGATACAAAGCTTGAACCACACTGAGTGCATTTTGTAGGTTTTTCTTTTTTCCGGTATGTAGGGTTCAACATCGTTTGAGTGCAGTATTGTTAAAAAAGCCTTTGCCACATTTATATCACGTAATGATGGCTTTTCTCCTCCCTGATGTGTAAAATATCTGGTCAGATGATACATGTCTATTGATGAAACACATGCCAAAAAGATTACAGCCAAAAGGTTAATTTCTCCATTTCATATTACTCTGGTCCTTGTTCTGTGTATCATTACTAGTAATTTAATTGTACTCACCGCTTTTTTCACTTTTCATTTCTGGTTCCACTTTTACCCACACTGAATGACTGTCGTCTCTGGGATTTGTATCATCACCATGCAAAGTGCTGGAGCTTCTCATCTGGCACACACTCATTTCTGCATCCTTCTCCTCCTTCAACTCTTTACAAACAGCCCTCAGTTTTTCAGTTAAATTGCCACTTGTTCTTGACAATTCAACTTTTTCATCACTATAAAAGTAATAGTGGTCTTCACTACTACTATCACTGACAACCACATTGTCACATTGTTCTTTTTTTACATCTGTAACTTCCAATATCATGTCCATATCATTAATCTCATTTTCAAGCATCAGGGTCACCTCACTTTCTTCATTTTTCTCAGCTTTGCATAAAATCAGGGACTTAGAACTTGAATCGTTAGCTGACTTCGTTATTTCCATATCATGATGAAAAAGGTTCACAGATTCAGTCTTTATGTCTTTATCTGTAATGACACCATCCACAGGTTGACAACTCCTACTGCAATGATCACATGGTTCATCTTTTACTTTTATTGCATTACTCATCATATCACAAGTTATATGTTCTTGTGACATAATGTCACCACTCTTTGCCAAGTTTTCCATCTTTGATTTTTGCGAAATGCTATTGATTACATCTGACAAGAGATCTGTCACTTTCTTGTTCCTTTGTGTTGTAAATGCTGAATGTCCATCCCAACTGCACTACTAATTCTGACCATAAATATAACCTCCTGCAGTGCTCCCTGTGACCAGTCTAATCCCAAAAGCTTAAGAATCTGTGCAGTAAACTTCAGTTCTCCTTGCAATGTTACAAGCTGGATACATGATCTTCAACTGAAAGAAAAGAAAATCAGTATTATTGCATTTGACATGCCTCACTCCTGGAGTTGAAGAGACCAATCAGGTCAAGTCAATGATGAGTAAGTTGCATTTGATTGCATGGTAGCCATGCTTCTATAATTCAATAATGGCAGTATATATACAGGCAAATTATTGGCCATTCTCCTCACAAAAACAAAAACAAAAAAATAATTTAAACAATCAACACATTTACTTGAGATACTCAGCCTTACCCACAGTAAATCTGATTTCGCCCTCCCTCCAAGCCTTCCACTTGCGTAATAGGCCATGGAAAGGTGAGTAGATGAAAGGGTGACTGGTAGAACAAAAAAAGGTGCTGCAGCGGCATGTGCCTGTCTCAGTGTCTGTCCAGTAGTGTCTTTGGCTACTTCAATGACAGTTTATTATCTTCCCTCCTACCCCGCAAACTCATTAAATAGACCAGCACAGACAGACATGAAATTAAGGAGCTGGTATACTTTCATTTCACATCAAAGACATTTACTGGCCATATTTTTCAGGAAGTTTGCGTATTTCCTGATTTTTTTAGGGAATTCGTGAATTCCCCGAGTGAAACAGTAAGTTCATGAATTTACTAAAAATTTCAGGAAATTCGCTGGTTACGTAAATTTACTGTAACATATACACTGTTTAAGTTACCCCACAGGTTGTGGGTCTAATGGACGCAGAAGATAGTAAAAAGGTTTATAATTATCTTAATTTTCCGAATTTTTTTGTTGAAATTCCTGGTATTCCTCAATCACCATATTGCTCATCTTCCCATAGATTTGAAATTTTAAAATATTTACATCCACGTGCATGCTCACCAACCCAAATACGCATTTTTACTATCCCTCGACCCTACCCTTGTCTCTTGGGGTCTCACAGACACCTTACTCCTCAAGAGAATTTTATACTTACAGGATTTTTTTGTCATAAATTTAGTCATGCATCCTGGGGACTCGGATACACCACACTCCTAAAGAGGATTTTATTGTCATATCCTTACTCATGGGTTCTGGGATCTGACAGACACCACAATTTTAAAGAGGGGATATTAATAAAGGGTCTTAAGAGTGTGGTATCAATTAGACACCACAATGTACGCCATGCATAGTTTTTAGTGACATGTGGCAAAGACTAAACATGTTCCAATGTTTTACTATTGGCATTTTCACAATAATCACATCAGAAACAACAACCATTTTAACACAGTAAAAAGAAGACAACAAACATCATACAATCTAAACTGCATTAATTGGAACTGACAACTTTTAACTGAATTTCAGGAGATCATGCTGAGTTTCAAGCATTTCTGAAATTATCATGCATGAATGACAATATGTGTTATATAAGTACATGTAATATAAGTGAAGTCTTATATCACTTTGAATGGTCTGAATAAATCTCCTTGATGCATATGCTATTTAATTACAAAAGCATAAGCCTCAGCCACAAGTACTTCTCCCGGGTAATAAATCTAGAATGATTTACTCAATTTAAACATGAGGTGTGATTTTTGGGCTACCTACCCAGCACGAAAGCTGTGATATCAGTTGTCTAGAGAGATCTAGATTTAAGTACATGTGCATGTAAAATGATGTACTATGTATTATGAAAATTTTCAAGAAATGAATGAAGCTTCATTTGTTGTGAAGAACATATCTTGCTATGACTTCTATTTATAATTTTAATAGAAACTACAGAAACCGAACCATTTTTACTAATCCTAGGAAAGAGAATTTCTGTGGTTTTCAATTAAAATATTTAAGGAAAGAGTACATTTATAATCATCTTGTGATCATTAAAAAAATTGAGCTTACAGTATGTGTTGGTGGGTGTTTATTCAAAAGTTTTTGATGATCTGGCTTGTTTTTTCACCTAGTTGTCATCGTCTGAAAATAGTGTGTTGGCACTTTGCGCATTTTGACAAAATATTCAATACAGTCAAATCCGCTTAGAGTCAACACCTCGGGACCGAAAAAAATGGTTGACTTCAAGTAAGGTTGACATTAACCAATTTCAGGGGAGACAACTTGTGATATATCAAATCTTATTATGCTCATATATTCATAATCTCCAGAAAACATTTTCAATGAAAATCCACCTAAGTCCACTGGCATTTTTTGTCACTCCCAGGCCAGGATGAAACGTGAGGTCAAAGTACGGTGTTCATCTGACAAAACCTAGCCTCGTCCACTGAGTGCGGCAGGCAAACGCAAGACTTAATAGTTATTAATTATACGGTCTGAGTCTGACACTGAAGAAATATATATATATATTTTGTTTTTGTTTACATGAAGGTTTACGCATGTATAAAAATTATTGCTGGTAACTGGTTGTGTAGCCTATTTAAAAAGTTCAATAGCTTGTGTACCAATTGTTCATGCTGTCCACACTGTTCATGGCCATTCCAGGTTATTATATGAACTACCGTATGACAAATGTTTTAGAATGTTGAATTTAGTCTGAGTACGTAGACTCTAAACCAAAATACATGTATTATAATACGGTACATAATAGACTTTTTTTTTTTTTTGAAACAATTACAACAACAAAATTTTAAATGTAAAAAAAATGAAAATAAGTGGGACCACTGACTAGGGGTCTAATTAAGGTCACTTGAGACGAATAAACTGCTAATTAGTATTTACTAAAGTCTCTGTATTTTGGACTCTATCGATTAGATGTATAATTAAAAATTTAAAATAAAGTAACCCACAAAAGCAAAAACGTTGGAGGGCATTATTATGTCCCTCTGCGAGTAAGCAGGTGAATGGCATGAGAGCCTATTCCCTGTAACGTTGAGGCTTGACCACCTGTCTACCAGATCGGGTAGTACATGTATGATGGGGTGGCGTGATTTCTTGACTTGTGTGTCACAAATCCCAGACTGGGAGATGTAATAGTTTATGACAGGACAACAATCACGAACAAACAAGTTTAACACTTAACAAAACGACCCATCAGACTCACACATTTATTAAACATAATTATACAGATAATAGCGCAATTACATACATTATATTATTGAAATCAACTGCCGTACAACGGCCTTATTCTCACACACACTCTCCCTCGGATCCACAATCCGGTAGTTACTCCTAAAGGCACTTCGGCCTCAGCCTCTCCCCTCAGGGTCTTAATAGCACCTTAGTAATTCACTGGCCCCGCAGTCTCTCAATATCACCTTCCTATTGTCATACACCTTAGCATTCCCCTAGCACCTCAGCAGGGCAATAACACATTATCATTTCAATAGACATTATCATTTCAATAGTACATTCTCCCCTCAACATGGCAATAGTGCATTATCACATTCACGCTCATATCTACGTCCCTGTCCGTGGCCTGACTGCCACGACTTTATGTGCCTCTACTGTCCTGCACTGACAGCCTCACTTCTGGCCTATGTGTGGCCTCCGGCCCTATGCTGGCCTATCCCCTGTGCTCATCGAGGTGGCTCTGCGGCCCGTCCTCGACACCTACAAGAATAACATTACATTGGTATAATACCCTACCATTTCTATTCACTCCACCTCTCCTTACAACCCATGAAGCGTACACACACTAGTTCACCTTTCACTCACCACACATCTTACGGTAACACACTTCCATCGGAGTACACACTACTCACTCGCGCTACAAATCCATGAACTCACTTTCATCTATCGCTCATGGCGCACATTGCTATATCCAATATCAAGGACTTCCACATTCCTCACATATACTTATTTACATCATGGTAATAGACGAATATAATATAATACATCAATCATAATAATCAATCAACGTTCTACGTACCAGTCATTACTGGAAAGACTCTCTCACTAGTCTTCTCGACTGCTCCCCTTATGTCCGCCCGATGGGCTCTTATTCACAGGTCCGTCTCGTAGGACCTTCTAACTTGCAGTGATGGTAATACAGCTCTTTCGCCTCATTCAGACCCCCCCCCCCCCACTACTCACAACAGCACGCTTAACTTACTTGTCTACTGTGAGCCCTTCTTACTCTACACCCGCTCTGTAGCAATCCCCTTAATTGCACTCACTCCACTCGTGACATCATCCCCCACCCCAAAAAAATTAATGCAATTAATTTCAAATCGCATCAAGATGATTGTCAACGAGTGAGCGTGAGCAATACCTACACTAAAAAAAGACCTAGCCGTTCCCCTAGTATATAAAATACCGAAATCAGGGGAAAATATGGGGATCAATATGGGCTGCAATATGCATATATGTGTCACATCATGAATAGCTAACTAAACACAATATCTAATACAGAATCAAAAACCAATCAACCTATCAACCATTCTTCATATCATATTTATAATGTCAATATTTTAAAGTCGACTCATTCACACAGATCCTGTCAATGTTCCTGTCCTCCGATGTATAAGCTCCTGAAATCTTCCCCTAGGCTCGACTAAGGTAGTCGGCGATATGATTGCTGGTTCCTGGAATTGGTTGAATAACGAAGGTATACGGCTGCAAAGCCAATGCCCATCTAGACAAGCGTGGGCTGGACGAACGATTCTTCGACAAAAATGTCAGTGGCTTGTGGTCTGTCTGGATACAAAATTCTCGTCCCATGAGATAACGTCCTAGTTTCTGGACGGACCACACAATGGCAAGACACTCACGCTCTATCACAGAATACTTTCTTTCTCTCTGCAATAACTTCCTACTGACATAACATACAGGATGGAGACATTCGTTCTTCTCCTGTAGAAGACAAGCGCCGACACCAGAGTCCGACGCATCCGTTCTGAGGATAAAATTAGTTCGAAAATCGGGTAATATCAGAATGGGTGACGATGATAATGCTGTCACCAAATTATCAATGCTGTCTGACATTCAGACGTCCACTGGACCTTATCGGGTTGTCCCTTCTTAGTAAGGTCAGTAAGAGAAGATGACAAGGAGGAAAAATTTGGAATGAACTTTCTGTAATAATTTAAAATTCCCACTAAGCTTCTGACTTGTTTCTTTGTTTTAGGGATTTGCAACCCTACTAACTTGTCAATTTTTGTTTCTTCAGGTCTCTGAACACCTCTACCCACAATATGTCCTAAGAATACTATCTCTGGACATGCCAAATCCATCTTTGCGGGTTTAGCAGTTAACCCAAAATGACGTAATCGTTGAAAAATTACTGTTAGTGTCTGAATATGATCAGACCATGTCGACGTATGGCATGCTATATCGTCAAAGAATGACACGACATTAGGTATGTCCTTCAACACTAATCTCATTAATCGTGCAAACGTCGCTGGCGCGTTTACCAACCCAAATGGCATGACCTTAAATTGGAATAATCCAATGGGCGTTTGGAACGCCGTGTATTGTTTAGACTCCTCAGTAAGCGGGATTTCCCAATAACCTTTCGTTAAATCTATCTTGGAAAACCACGTGGACCCGGCCAATGAAGCTATTAATTCCTCCTGGAACGGAATAGGCTCCCTATCGCCTACCGTAATAGTGTTCAATCTTCGAAAATCAATACAGAACCGCACCGATCCATCAAGTTTTTTCACGAGGACGATGGGTGATGAATACGGCGATGTTGATGGTTCTATCACATCTAACTTCAACATTGACTCAACTTCCTTTATGACTCTATCTCTCGAAGAAAAAGGCAACGGATACGGTCTAAGAAATACTGGCTTATCCGAAGTCAACTTTATTTGGTGCTGGATCACCGTAGTGCGACCCGGCAAATCCGTAACAACATCCGGAAATGACGCTAACAGGGTCTCAAGTTCCCTAGTCCTTGAACTCGTAAGGTCAGGGTTAATTTTTACGTCCCTGTAACCTTGTGTCGCAGTTAACTCCGGCAATTGAATTTGTAACTCTTCCTGCGCCTCGGTGTCGCTTACGTCACAGTCCAACTGGTCTACGACCCCCGTACAAGCAATAGAGAAGACAGTCTCCTCTGGTCTTGTCTGTGCACACAGATACTGTGGTCTCTCATAAAATCTCTGTAGCATATTAACATGGAAAACCTTACTCGCTCCATCAATGTGGATAGCGTAATCTACCTTTGAAACAACTCGCTCAATAACATAGGGGCCTTTCCATGTCATCAATAACTTATTATGGTCCGTAGGTAACAACAACAGAACCTTGTCTCCTGGCTTAAAAATTCTCAGTTTGGAACCTCTATCTTTATAGTCTTTTGCTCTTTTCGAAGCGATACCAGAAGCTTCTTCTGCTATAGTGCGCGCTGAAGATAGTCTTTCTCTTAAATCAACAAGGTACTGAAACACCGAAACCTTTTTAAACGGTTCCGAAACCGTGGGGATCTTTTGACGAGGAGCCTGGGGTGAATGACCCTTATGCGTCGTCTTTTGGCACGCACTGCACGTCTTACAATATAAACGTACATCTCTGTATACTGATGGCCAATAAAAATCTTTCAGAACTCTCTGCTTGGTTCTAGCACTTCCCATATGACCCGCTAATGGAACATCATGGGCCAGACGCAATACTGTAGCAATTAACGACCGTGGCACGACGACCTGCTTTTGAACGGAAGCCACTGTGACGTACATACGGAACAGAATGCCCCCCTGGACAAAAAAAGAAGATGACCCGTTTTTATATTTCCTTGTTTTCTCGGTTCGCGCTTCCCCAAAACATGGGTTTAATGATGGATCCTCCCTTTGTAATCTCGCCAAGCGCTCTGGCGTGATATCTAGGTTGACCGCTGGCGTCGCCAAAGGTCTAATCTTATCTTTATCAGCTACCCGTCGACGTGTTTCGACCGCGGCGCAAAAGTCAATACCTTTTGATTGCGACCATGCTTGCACGTTCTCATCGGAAGGGGAAACCACCCGTGATACATTCCCAATGATGAGCTGGGCGCCTGGAAAACAACCAACGACTGCCTCGACTTCCCCGCTAAGGAAGGGTGTATCTATCACTATTCTTGCCATGGGTAATTTCTCAATGGCCCCCGAAAATTGGATGCACGGGACAGTCTCACCTGTAAGCTGTGAATCCCGAATGCAGTCTCTATGCACTCCCACAACGGTAGATCCTGTATCTCGTAAAACCGAGACCGGTTCGTCCCCAACAAACCCCGGATAAACCCTAAGACCACCTCCTGTATGACATGAATTTATAACGGGGATCTTTCTCCCACAAGGTAAAACACCGGAAGATAATAACTTCTCACAACTGGGACACTTAGAATACTGTCCGCCTCCGTTGTCCGATGTAACACACGCAGCCGCATGATGAAATTTATTTGGGGAACATGGACTGGAGCTACTGTCCACGTTCGCCGCTATCCTACCTGCAGGGCAATTCACGCTGATGTGATCTGCTCTACCGCAGTTCCAACACTTCGCGGCCCTACACTCGCGTGAAAAGTGACCCACGCGTCCGCAAGTCCAACACTCCGCTCCCTGTGCTGCACTAGGCCTGGGTCCCCGTGACCCCTCGCGACCGGAACTAGAGTCCCTATGCCGTCGGTCATCGGCAAAGGTCACAACTCGCCCCCGGCCATTACCGCGACCTAGCCCTCCTGCTCGGTCAAACTTACCGGATCCATATGCGGGTGATTGGTGATAGCCCCTACGCTGCCCCTGGGCTTGCCCACTATAGGCACCACGCTGACGCGACCTGTCCTTAAGTCCTGCCGGCGACCCTTCGACAACGGCGACGTACCCAGCATCTTGGACGTACGCCCTGGCGACTGGTTTGGACGGATGTGCCGTACGGTATGCTTCCGCCAACTTAGACGCCTCCTGCACCGTCGCGGGTTCGTTTTCTTTCAGGAAGGCCACCAGAGGGCCGTTCAGTTACGCTGGCAGCCTGACCTTTGACTGCCCAGGCGCTTGCGATAACGAGGTCGACATAGCGGGCAGACAACTGAACGGAGCGCCTGCTTTGAAGTAAACAAAAATGGCGACCGCTGCCAGCGGCGCTGGTAAAATTGACCGTTCAGTACTGTGTGCCTTGGATTTTCTCAGTAATGGCCCGTCTTTGGCTGGTGTATTGGAGCCTGTCTTGACTGCTGAGTCAAATACCAAACAGAATATAGCTGTCCTTTTTTCTAACATGAAGGAACGAGATGATAACCCCACGCGAATTGAGGGGTATGCAACCATTACGGTCCCAAGCTATAAGGATGAGACCTTTAAGGAACATTTTCGGATGTACAGACCAACTTTTTCGGTGAGTAAGATTATAAAAGGGGTGCCAAAAAGTTACAGTAACCACACTATATAGATCTATCTTATCTTTATATTGCTGTGTGAACTAACGCTACGTTATGCATTTCATTATGCTGTGTGGATCTATTTCCAGATCTCTAGATTATATCTTTACTAAGTGGATTTTGGTGCCTAATCTCGGCAGACACTGTCTTAGTCTTAGGCAGGACTACTACTACTATTTCCTGTTGCACCCACTGGTGCTTAGGGCAGCAACAAAGGATCTCCAGCCCTGTCTGTCCTGGGCCATCTTTGCGAGAGTTCCCCATGAGTGATTGAAGGGTTTCATCTCTGCCTCGATTGTTCTCCGCCAGGTTGCCTTGGGTCTGCCTCGCTTGCGCCGTCCCTCCGGTGTCCACTGAAGTGCTGTTTTGGTTATAGAATTTGCTTCCTTTCGCAGCACGTGTCCAAGCCATCTCCATCGTCTCTTCGTGATGATGTTGGCTATTTCTTCTTCCTTGCATCGCCTTAGTAGTTCCTGATTAGAAATCTTGTTTGGCCAAAAGATGCGGAGAATCCTACGAAGACATGTGGTGTGGAAGGAAGACAACTTGGCGAGGTCACCTTCTGTCATTCGCCAACACTCTGATCCATACAGGAGTGTGGATAGGACACAGCTTTGGTACAGTCTGATCTTGGTGTTGATGCCGTATTGTGTCGATTTCCAGATGTTGCTCATACTTTGAAAGACAGCCCTTGCATTTCCCAGCCTACTTTGGATGTCCTCCTTTGTGCCACCCTCTGGTCTGATAATGCTACCAAGGTATTTAAATTTGTCCGTCGTGGTGAGGTTCTTGTCATCTACTTGCACTGGTGCTGGAGTGTCTACATTTAGGGTCATAATCTCTGTCTTCTTCTGGCTAATCCGAAGGCCTACTTTGCATCCAAAATTATGTAGTCTCTGCGTCTTATCTTGCATGTGTTGGTGACTATGTGACAATAGCGCAAGGTCATCCGCAAAGTCCAAATCCTCTAGGTTGTCGAAGAGTGTCCATCTGATGCCTCTTGGTGCATCCTCTGTAGTTTTCCGCATAATCCAGTCGATTACGAGGTTAAACAAAATTGTTGACATCACACATCCTTGCCGTACACCAGTTTTCACTTCAAAGGATGCATCACTGTTTCCGACACTGCAACTGAAGTTCTTGTAAAAGCTTTTGATGAGTTCAACAAGCTTGCTGGGAATCCCATAGTGCCGAAGAATGCGCCATATACTCTCTCTGTGGATGCTGTCGAAGGCCTTTTCGAAGTCAACGAAGTTCACATAGAGCTGCCTTTGCCATTCTGAACACTGTTCTATGATGTTTCGGAGTGTGAAGATCTGGTCAACGCATCCTTTCCCCTTTCGGAATCCGGCCTGTTCCTTTCTCAGTGTCTTGTCCACAGCATCTGACATACGTTGCACAATGATCTTGGCAAGGATTTTGCTGGGTATAGAAAGGAGAGTGATACCACGCCAGTTGTTGCAATCGCTGAGTGCTCCTTTCTTGGGTATTTTCACTATTCTGCCTTCATTCCAGCTCTTTGGTACTGCTTCTGCTTCCCAGATAGCTGTGAACAGTGGCTGAAGGATGGTGGCTGACTGATCCGGATCTGCTTTGAACAGTTCTGCAGTCAAGTTGTCTTTTCCTGGGGCTTTGCTGTTTTTTAGGCTCTTTATTGCTGCCACTATCTCTTCTTTCTTTGGTGGATCTATGTTGATGTCAAGGTCTTCAGCAGCATCTTGTATTATTATTCTATCTTCAGGTGGTGGCCGGTTTAGTAATTCCTGAAAGTGCTCTGTCCAGCGTGTATCCTGTTCTCGTTCTGTAGTCAGTAGTTTCCCATTCTTGTCTTTGATTGGAACACTTGGTCTTCCACCGTACTTGCCACAAATGCGCTTAGTGATCTTGTGGAGCTTACCCTGTTCTCCTCTTGCTGCTGCCTCCTCCGCATCTGCCGCTAGCTGTTCCATGGCTTCTCGTTTATCTTTCTTTACTAGTCTCTTCACTTTCTTATTTAACTCTGTGTAGCTATGTTGGTACCTCTCTTTCAGCCTTTCCGATTTCACTTGTAGGAGTTTCTTTTTCATGACTTTCCTCTCCTCAATCACATCCCATGTTCTTTGTTGGATCCACTCCTTGCTTTTCCCTTTCTCATTAAATCCAAGGCAGGCTACACTGCTCTCTGTGTACACTGTAGTTACTCTTTTCCACTCTGAATCGATTCCTCTTTCTTTAGGGTTGTTCTTATCAGACTCTCGTAGAGCCTGGAATCGGTTCTTGACTTGTATGTTGAAGGCATTTCTAACACTTGCATCTCTCAGTTTCTGAATATTAAGGTGTCTTTGCTTTGATGTCTTGATTCCGGTCTTGTTCAGTTTAATTTTGATAAGTGCTGCCACTAGATGGTGGTCGCTGGCTACGTCAGCTCCTCTTTTCACTTTCACATCTAGAAGGGATCGTCTCCACATACCGTTGATCATCAAATGGTCTATTTGGTTCTTGTCTCTTCCATTTGGAGAATTCCATGTGAGTTTGTGAATTTCTCTGTGTGTGAAAAGGGTCCCTCCGATGACTAAGTTGTTCAAGGCACAAAAATCCACAAGCCTTTCTCCATTGTCATTCCTTGTTCCAGTTCCATGTTTTCCCATTACTCTTTCATAATTCATATCATCTTTACCTACCTTAGCATTGAGGTCTCCCATGACAATGATGAGATCATGACGTGGCGTCATGTCCATTTCCCCCTGGAGTTGTTCATAAAAGTCGTCTTTGTCTGTGTTGTCGTTTTCGTTGGTTGGTGCATAACATTGGATGACAGTGATGTTTGTGTGTCGTCCTTTCATCCTCATCCTCATCAGTCTGCTATTGACTGGTTTCCACTCCAACAAGCATTTGTCCAGTCCTTTCTTTAGGATGATGGCTACTCCTTCATGATGTTGGTCATCCTCTCTTCCAGAGTAGAGAACGGTTTCTCCAGTGGATGTTTTGATCCTTCCAGATCCAGTCCATCTGCTCTCACTTACACCCAGGATGTGTAGGTTGTAGCGCCTCATCTCTGATGTTACTTGTGCTAACTTACCCGATTCATACATTGTTCTAACATTCCAGTATCCAATCCTGGTCTTGGTTTTGGCGGTGTTCAGTTCCTCCTTCATCCTGCTAGCAGTTTCCTTTCGGCTTTCACTACTTGCATTCATACGAGTCGCGAGGTACTCAGAAGGTCCATCACATCCAGAACGTTGGTTTTTCCATGTTGCTGTTTCCGTAACGATTTTTGTTTCTCCAAGTAAGGTCACCCCAACAAGGATTTCAGGGTAGGGTTCTTAGGCAGGACAGACAGGATCAATCAGGGGATTTTGATTAGGCCCTAATCAAGCTTTGTTTTGGAAAAAAAGTGAAAATGTTTTGGATAAACCCAGGGCCCAGGGGGTAGATCAGTCAATGGACATTCATCATCTAAATCAAATCTAAAAAAAAAAAAAGACTTAACCATCATCATGGTTATATATACCACCTTGTTTGGTAGATATGCCATTTGAATTTGCTTACTTATATTTCATGTTAATCACTTAATTTCCAAGTAAATTTACTTTGTTCCATTTTTATTTTTTTTGGGGGGTGGGGGGCTACATATTATTATGATCTTCCCCTCAAATTAATTAACGTATCACTATCAGCGCAGTGTGTATTTAGGACAGGATTGTTTTCTTTAATCAGGATCCCCTTATAACTGTTCATCATTTTCTCTCGTTAACAGGCTATAGAAACCATTTTTCAGAGACAAAACATTATATGAGATGACACATTATTCCAACAATACTTTCATAGCATGCATCAGTTTCACAAAAAAAATAAATATTCGGAGCTTGGAAGTATGCACCATGTGTGCTTATTATTATTATTAAGTCAGGTACAATAATTTTGGATAATAAAGTACTTTTGACTGGTTGTTGTAAACTATTGAAAATAAAATTAGATAGGCCTATATATATAATAATAATAATATATATTATATTCAGAGCAAAATTTTGTGTCAGATAGACATTTTCAACATCATTTCACTATTTCAGTAGTGGACAAACCCAAACCATTCAAAGGGGAATTGAGTTAGAATCTGTTTAGTCTAAGATTGCATTTTCATGTAAAATTATCAGTGTTTGATGCAATGTGAATGAAACTGTGAATGAAAATACATGTAGTAATAGTAATTAGTGATACATGTATTTTTATATTTGAACAAATACATTTTCCTTTCCATTTGCCTGATATAATTATGGCTTTGTGCACAATGAGAACATAATATTATTGGAACATTCTGTGCTTTTAATTCCCATGAGAAGACATCAAAGTGATTATAAATTTATTTTTCCTTTCAACAGGAGCTCGCATCCCTCTTGTCACCGTTTGTCAGTGGTAAAGTCCACCCAGTGGAGACTAAGCTCATGTGCTTCCTCTGGGTCATGGGCAATAAAGAAAGCTTCCGAAGTGTAGCAGATCGCTTTGGAATGGGGAAAAGCAGTCTCCACTAGTGTCTATCAAATGTTGCTGATGGTCTGATAGAAATAGCCCGTTCCCAGATCAAGTTCCCTCAGAGTATTCCTGAGTGGCATGCCATCAGCCAACAATTTGACAGATTCCCAGGGGTGATTGGATGTGTTGATGGAACATACATCCCAATGATGGGTAAAACAGGAGAAAAGCGGGATGCTTATATATGCAGAAAAGGCTTCCCTGCCCTTCATGCCCAGATTGTATGTGACAACAATCTGAAGATTCTGGACATCACAACTGGCCACCCAGGATCTGTGCATGATGCTCGTGTCTTCCGAAAGAGTTCCGTGGCAGGGAAGTTACAGTCTTTGCCGTCCAATTTTCATGTTTTGGGTGATTCGGCTTATCCATTAGAATCATATATTATGACCCCTTATAGAGATAATGGGCATCCTAGTGATGCCCAAAGTAAGTATAATATTGTACATTCGTCAGTACGCAGTTGTGTAGAAAGATGCATTGGTTTGTTGAAGGGCAAATTTAGACGCCTCAAGTCTTTTGAAGCACATGATGACATTCTCATGGCAAAACTGGTTATTGGTTGTGCTGTGATACATAATGTAATCCTTTCTCTTGAAGGGATAGAGGAGGAGTTAGTTCCCAGCATAGGAATCCAAGAGTTAGATGATGCAGCAGCAGATTGTGGACAAGACAAATCTGCTGCTAAGAAAAGAGATGATATTGCCGCAATTTTGTAACGTCTAACTCTAAATATCGAAAATTATGTCATATCATAGGTAGTCTCTAATATCAATACCACAGCTTCAACCATTTTAACCCCATCAGTTCCATTTACTGGTTCAGATAATTATCTGAAAAGTATTATCACTGAATTGGTGAATTGTATATTACATGTATTTCTTTGTCATCCTGTGCTCAAATGATTTCACACTTAGGGTCAATAGACCAATGCTCGTACAGAACCAGTGCTCGTACAGAACTATACAAATCAATTAGGAAGGATTGGAGACTATGGTGCTGTACGAGCACTGGTCCTGTACGAGCATGGGTCTACTGACTCTATGTTTCCAGACATGCAAAAATATATAAGATTGTCATAATCATAAGCAAAATATATAAGATTATCACAATCATATTCATAAGAAATATTGTATTATTCTTTGAGTTTGGGTTTAAAGGCCCCGTCAACTATAACTATAACCAGGACCACACAGTACACATGTAGATATTGTTTGAATTTCCTTTAGGCTTCCTGGTTTACGCATGGCTAAAACTACATTAAATTCTAGCAAGGACTTCTGGTAGTAAACCTATTGTAATCTGAGTTGAAGTCTTTACAAGTTAAATTATACTGAAATTGTTTTGAGATCAGTCTTAAGTTGATAATGTGTTTCTGAATATCTAATCTATTACACCATTTCTGATTTTTCCAAAATTGATCAAAATATTTTTTAATAACTTATAAGGATGTGTTTGACTGCTGTTACAGGGAATGCACACAATGCATATTGCATACTGGCGAATGTACAATAGTATGTTGGTACTAACTAAATTGTGTTTGTAAATTGCAATTGCAAGTTTTAAGAATGTATAATATAATATTTGATTTTTTTGCTGTGGAAAAAATCTATCAGAAATTATACTTAAATTGTTTTGAGATCAGTTTTAAGTTGATAATGTATAAATTGAGTGTGTTTCTGAATATCTAATGTATTAGTATACCCTTTCTGATATTTCCCAAATTGTTCAATTTTTTTATCAAATGTTTGCATGTGACAGACAAAATGTTATAACATACATTTTGTGGGGGATCATTGACCATGAAATGAAATAACTATTTAGACCTACTGCATGAAATGAAATATTTATTTCCAAAATATAAAAATAGGCTATACAGTTTAGCAAAAAATCAGAAACTTGTGAAACTGATAGCTGAGGAAGAGAAAACTATTTCTCAGTGATAGTTGTCAGGAACTGTTCAAACAGGTCGTTCCTGCGTCTCTCCTCCCGAGCTATCAGCTTCAGCTGTTTCCGAATTTTTTTATTTTGTTTTTTTGAGTCCTTTACGAAGGACTCTGCCCAAGAAGGCATATCAGACTTCCGCTTCCTTGAGGGAGTCGGAGTCTGGCTCTGGCTCTGGCTAGGGGCTGGTGCAGCAGCTGTTCCAGCTGGTCTCTCTTCCATCAGCTCCAAACTGAAACTGGCCCCAGCAGAAATAATGCATGGCGGGTTGACCGCCGGGTCTTTCTCCAAGACTGGGGCCAGCAGATCCATGTACTCCCAAGTTGATCTGCCTCTTCCAGTCAACTTGTTGCTGTCTTTTATTTTCTTGTACCTGCAATGTTAGATAACGTTGTTTCAATGATATTAGGAAGGAGTGGCAGATTGTGTTCCTGTAATTTTTTGTTTGTTTGTTTGTTTCTTTCTTTCAACTCACTCCTTTCCCACCCCAAGCACTTTCGAACATACCTACTGGTGAACGGTACAAAAAAATGGCTCTTGATTAGTATTGTTACTATGTCTGCTAAATGTACTACATGCATATGTTACTTTTATGCTAGAAAGAGAGATGGTTATATAATATATGCCATGCAGTGCAAAGTTTACTCTAAGAAATAACAGGCGGTGTACATCTGTCCCTATAAAGTTTTAATTTAATTGTTTATTTCTCTGCTCAGGGCTTGAGAACACAGCAGCTGTTGTACATAAAGGATGGATAGGCTGGTAGATCGATGTTCTCCCCTGACCTGAGAAGTCCCCCTTGCCTTTTTCTTTCTGTTTTTTTTGTTTGTTGTTGATTAAACAATATATGGATCAGAACGCAACAATGGCATATTAGATCAAATTTTAGTTCATTATATACCGGTATTCAGTTCTGTGGAATCCACACACTCGCAAAACATTTTTGTCAAATTTTGTTGATTTTAAGATTTGGATATTGATTGACAGCATAAATTTCTATGATTATTATTATTATAACCAAATAAAAACCAACTGTTGCATAATGCTTGGGATGAATTATCATCAACAGCCATGGAACAATTTTTCACCCCTCCATGGCTTATATGCTTTTAAAATAAAGGTGATAAAATGTAGGTTCAGTATCACTGCCTGAAAAATCAAAATGTGAAAATTAGGGATGATGAGTAGAACAGGTCATTTTTTAAAAAATACCTCTCTTTCAAGCCTCGCCATTTCTTGTCCACCTCATCTGCTGTAAACTTCTGGCCACCTTTCTCATTTAATGCTCTGGCTACCATCTGCCAAACATCTTTTTTTTTCAGCATGTGATTGCAGAAATCTTTTTGATGTTTTTGGAAAAGATCGATCAGCAATTTCACTTTTGCTGATGTCCAACCTTGAAGAATGAGAAACAAAAAATGAAATTTACACTCAGCTGTACTAATTTCATTTCCTATCATAAATACATTTGTGTAAAATTATATCAGTTTAACTATGATTAGACTTATTTGTAGCACCATGTAGAGGATATATCATTGATTTATTTTTTTTATTTTGGGGGGGGGGGGGGGGTATTTTTGTGTGTCTGTGTGGTTTGGGGTGGGGGTGGTTGTGAAAAACTAAAAGATGACATTGACAACCAAGAGCAAGTAAGTCATAGAACTCTAAATGTACCGTAATTGTTTTATATATATTATATGCCACATAAATCTTTAATTATGTCAATCTAGTAATACACCCATAACACTATGTTACTCGTAAGGGACCGTTCACAAATGACGTTAGGTCGGGGGGGGGGGGGGGGGGAGGCAGTGAAAAGTTGACATGGGGGAGGGGGGTGTTCCTTACAAAGTTGACATCAATCATGGTGCTCTCTAAAAGGTTGGGAAAAAGAAAAGTCCAATGAAGAAAAAATATTATAGACCACATTTTCTTGGCCTAAAATTATGTTTGTTTCAATTATTTTGATTGGTTAAAGTTGTTAATAAATAATTTGACAGTTCGGGTATTTCTTTGTTGTAGTCTTTTATATACAATAGTTTTTATTTTTATTTAAAATAAATATCAAATATAAAAGGTGTATATAAAATGCATCCTGTAAGTGTACGGGTTCTATCTAGATGTCAAAAACAATGTACATTTTGGTTGACGTCAACTTCGGGGGGGGGGGGGGGGTGTCCATGGGAAAGATGACAAGGGGGGAGGTGGGGTTCATTTTTGGCCAAATTTTAGCTGACGTCATTTGTGAACGGTACCTAATGCTTAAATGTTTCTGCTGCATAAGAATCTACATGTACATACAATAATAAAATTCATCTGGATTGAAAGTAGTGATAGACTTTGTTGTGGTCTTACTGTTAATACATGTATTTTATCTGTCCTTTTTGTGATGAACAGCTGAAAGTAATATTGAGTTAATAATTAACTATTTTGTAACTATTGCTGCAAACAGTATTAAATGCATGCAATTGAAGAGTTGTATGTCAACATGAATTTCAATGGTATTTTCTATCTTCATTTGTTTCATGTTTTAGAACACCATTAAATAAATGAACCCTTAGGTACCTGTACTTCATCAAGAAAAACACTTCCTCCTTTTTTCTTTTAATTTCATAATACAATAACTGCCTGGCTTTTATCTTGGCAAACATCTTGGCACACCACCCCTCATTGCGTCAGCGTCATTCCGCAATCGCCTAAGTCGATTTTTGGAGGTTTTAAGCTAATGTGTTCACTAAAACCAGCAGGCTTAGAGGCAACTTTCAGTAAAAATTTTGTTTTGATTCGTTGTCTCATTCCTACATTTTAACGAAAAAATCAAAACTGCCAAGATCAACTTAGACGATTGTGGAATGATGATGGCGATTTGCTTTGTGTGCTTATTAACTTACTTTTCTTAGTATCATCAGTATCATTATTATATTCTGATGACCCAGATGTTGAGGGAGGTGGTGAATCATCACCTGGCGCATGTATGTCCACGACTTGTCCTAGATTTTTTGGAAAAAAGAAAATAAGTAGCCTGGATTTTGAAACAGGGAAAAAAATTAAAGTGTCTTAAAAACTTAATAGCCATTTTAAGGGCAACATTTTCTCAAAATGTGTCATATCAACAGGCTCTAATGATGAATGTTGTAAAGAAATATATAAGCTGATGTGTAGAAAATTATATTTTCAATAATTACAAATTTCAGAATAGCTGGCCAAAGTGTCTGCATAATCATTCCTGAACAGATAATATAATATTAAAAAAAAAACATGTATCTACATTTTAATTTTCTTCATGTCGTTTATTTTCCTAAATGTGTCAGTGTGTAATGATGCAAATTATGAACTTATGATACCAAATTAAAAACACAAGAACAAATCAACTTAAATTACCATCAATCTCCTGAAACATGACACCATGCACCACACCATACCCTCCGACTGTGATTTCTTTTAAAGAATCATCAGATTCTGGCAACTTAAGGCCAAGTTGTTTAACTTTGGCCTCAAATATGCCTGTACTGTAAAATAGACCATCAGCTGTGAATATATAATATAAGGTGACATTCATTGAAATCGATTTGCTAATTACAATTATAGTGTAAATTGTAATTAATATGGAGGTGAATAAAATAAATAAATAAATGAAAACAAACTGTCCATAAATCCCATGCAAATATTAGCAACCAAATTAGCTTTCCCTCATTGAAGGGGCATACCCCTCTACACACTTGAAATACCGGTACTCTGAAACATTATTGGCGACCTTGTTGAACACAATGCCTGATAAAATGATGGATCTTCACAACTCAAATCTTTCTACCCATACAATCAAGTCACATGCGCTGCAAAGGGCCAAAGGAAAGGAGGGCTAAAGACAGAGTGCTTTTCACCACCACTTTAATATGTGGGAAGGAATTCCGTACGAGATCCGCACTGTTGCCGACAAAGCGCCAAAGACCAGAAACTAACACAACTACCCCAGCCCCTTTTCGCCTGAGTAGTCAATCTGACTACCGCCCATTGATACAAACTGACTAGACCCTCACGCCCCCAACATTGCTTTTTTTCCAATGACAATTGGATAAACTAACAAAATTAATAAGTACCGAAAAAATATATAGGGTTTTTTATCAAAAAGTGCGGATCTCGTAAGGAATTCCTCACAATATGTGATTTTTAGTACATAAAACACATTTCTAACACGGGGAAACGAATATGTAACAATATATAAAGGATAAATTTACTTACGCCCGTTGAGGAGGTTCATTTCGGTCTCTGTGCACAAACAATCGAAAAAATAGCCCTTCACGGTTTTCAGTCCTATGGGCGCCGCCATCTTGGATCTGTTAAGGCAGGCACGTCGATGAGCCGCCTCGCTTCGCCAGCAGGCAGCCTGTTCGCTAAACGGGCAGGCGATGATCGTTGAACGCATCGCCGGCAGGCAAAGCCAGGCGCCCGCGCAACTGAACGGCCCTCAGATCTTTGTGGCACGACGCGTACAGCTGGTCACGGATCATTAAGTCTTTCAGTTTAGCAAAATCCGCGCCCACATGCGCCAAGTCTACCCAGTTCGCGAAATATTCCGTTAGTCTCGTGACGAAGGCAGCAAAGTCCTCCCTGGTATCTGCACGTGCTCGCCTAAACTGCTCCCGGAAATATTCCTCGGTACGCGCAAATCGGCGAAGCAGCAAAGCCTTCAGCTTATCGTAATCTTGCACGTCTTCGCGCTGTAGCTCTTTAAAGTAGGTTAACGCTCGCCCCTGCAATAGAGACGCCAGGTACGTGGCCCATAATTCCTTATTTTCCCCCCATTGCAATTGTGCGTTCAGTTCGAACCTGTAAAGGAAGGCGTCTATGTCGTCCTTCCGGTCGTCGAACGTAGGGAGCTTAATCCTAACGCCACCTTTATTGTGTACCTGCCGCTCAACTGTTTCTGTTGGCGCATTCTTTTTGATTTCCAACTCGGCGATCTTTACTTGCGCCTCTATCTCCTTTAACTTTAACTCCCTTTCCTGTTGCTGAGCCTCTAACTCCTTTAACTTAAACTCCCTTTCCTGTTCCTTATCCTTAGCCTCTCTTTCCTGTTGCTTAAACTCCCTTTCCTCTTCTCTCTGTCGCTCTTGAGCCTCTTTTTCTGTCTGCCGCTCTCTATCCTTAGCACGCTCATCGCGCAAATCCGCCTGCTGTTCTTTAATCCAGCCGCGTAGCTCCTCTCCCTCCAGGCCAAGTTCCTTACCCAACTTCATTAGTTGTTGGAGTTCCGCCATTTCACAGATTTATGGTTATGGTATCTATTATAAGACGACCAACCTGTCGGTATGATCACTAACGATACGACCAGAGACCTGAGATCACACCAGATATAACAATACCCAGTTGTCTCAAATACAATTCAGAAATTTACCTTTACAGCACAACTAATTCTATATCTACAAAATGTATAGCACTATTAATTATAAAAGAAAATAGAAACGACAAGAATGAAGAAATTCAGTAGAAAGACCACAAGGACGTCGAGGAACAACGAACCAGACTAGGACAAAGACGTAAAAAAGAAAATATAATGGGAAAAAAAATGCAACCTAACTACGCCGATTACACAACAAGGTACGAACAAGAACAGAGTCTGAAAAAAAAGAACGTATCTACAGAAAGGTAAGAGAGGGACAAGAGAGACGTCTTCCTAAAACAACGAGGAAGATGGAACGGCACAATCTAAACACAAATACAGGTCCCTACAGAACTGTTCACTGTGATGAACGAAGTTCCAAATTTAGCCCACCCCTACAGAACTGTTCACTGTGATGAACGAAGTTCCAAATTTAGCCCACCTCCCGAAGAGGATAAACTACGCTCACCACAGCAAACCCGCGCCACCGCCCGTATAATCTATAATGACAACAAAAACAGCAAAAACAGGGAAAAAGACAGATTAAAGGAACAGCCCCCAATCCAGGGTACAAAATTTCAGTTTCACTTAACTTTTCTGACTATAACCTCTCCCCTTGTCTCGGAGCTCTGGCTGCTTGACCTCTACAGGCTGGCACGCACACTCTGCAGAAATTTAAGTACACATTAATACATATTCATCAAAATACATGCATCAATACATATTCATAAATATACATAAATCATACCATCATGAAATTTCCATTCATCCGACGAACAAAGACAACAGCACGAATTCCTAGCACAACAGAAAAACAACTAGATATAACGAATACACAATGTCAAAATGACCACAGGTAAACAGGACGAGCCCCCAGTGTCACAAATCCCAGACTGGGAGATGTAATAGTTTATGACAGGACAACAATCACGAACAAACAAGTTTAACACTTAACAAAACGACCCATCAGACTCACACATTTATTAAACATAATTATACAGATAATAGCGCAATTACATACATTATATTATTGAAATCAACTGCCGTACAACGGCCTTATTCTCACACACACTCTCCCTCGGATCCACAATCCGGTAGTTACTCCTAAAGGCACTTCGGCCTCAGCCTCTCCCCTCAGGGTCTTAATAGCACCTTAGTAATTCACTGGCCCCGCAGTCTCTCAATATCACCTTCCTATTGTCATACACCTTAGCATTCCCCTAGCACCTCAGCAGGGCAATAACACATTATCATTTCAATAGACATTATCATTTCAATAGTACATTCTCCCCTCAACATGGCAATAGTGCATTATCACATTCACGCTCATATCTACGTCCCTGTCCGTGGCCTGACTGCCATGACTTTATGTGCCTCTACTGTCCTGCACTGACAGCCTCACTTCTGGCCTATGTGTGGCCTCCGGCCCTATGCTGGCCTATCCCCTGTGCTCATCGAGGTGGCTCTGCGGCCCGTCCTCGACACCTACAAGAATAACATTACATTGGTATAATACCCTACCATTTCTATTCACTCCACCTCTCCTTACAACCCATGAAGCGTACACACACTAGTTCACCTTTCACTCACCACACATCTTACGGTAACACACTTCCATCGGAGTACACACTACTCACTCGCGCTACAAATCCATGAACTCACTTTCATCTATCGCTCATGGCGCACATTGCTATATCCAATATCAAGGACTTCCACATTCCTCACATATACTTATTTACATCATGGTAATAGACGAATATAATATAATACATCAATCATAATAATCAATCAACGTTCTACGTACCAGTCATTACTGGAAAGACTCTCTCACTAGTCTTCTCGACTGCTCCCCTTATGTCCGCCCGATGGGCTCTTATTCACAGGTCCGTCTCGTAGGACCTTCTAACTTGCAGTGATAGTAATACAGCTCTTTCGCCTCATTCAGACCCCCCCCCCCCCACTACTCACAACAGCACGCTTAACTTACTTGTCTACTGTGAGCCCTTCTTACTCTACACCCGCTCTGTAGCAATCCCCTTAATTGCACTCACTCCACTCGTGACATTGTGTTGTCTGGAGAAGACCTTCCTGCGGTGTCTGCTGGTTGCTGGTTTGGCGAAGTGATTTAACTTGTTACATTTTTTACATGTCTTTCCATATGCTGGACATTGTCTTGGTCCATGCTGGTACCCGCATTTGGTGCAGTTGAATTTTTTCTCAGACTTCTATGGAGTTTTCTGTTTACAACCGCCACACTTCTTCTCTGTTTTTGGTTTTGCTTTTTTGTCTATGTTGTGTCTGAGCGCATTCACAGTACTGCTGCCTGCAGTTAGGTCTACATCCTCATTCATAAGATGTAGCCCCTTGTGGGATTCCTCATCAGCCCTACAGATTGAAATAGCTTTTTCTAACGTGAGTTCTGATTCCCTCGGTAGTCTTTCTTTTACTGTGGATTTTTTTATTCGCACTACGAGGCGATCCCTGATCATCTCTGATTGTAACTCTTTGTACTCGCACATTGAGGACAGTTTCTTAAGATCTGTGATGAACTCATCTAACGACTCATTGTCCTTTTGTATTCTAGTATTGAAGGTATATCGCTCCAGTATTACGTTTTGCTTTGGGCGACAGTACTCCTCAAACTTCTGAAACAGAGTGTCTAGAGGTTTTGGGTCCTCTGCTGGCAATGTCCATGTGTTGTAAATCTCTCTTCCTTGCCTGCCAATAATATAAACGAATGCTTTACATTTGTCTGCTTCTTTCTCTTTTGACATTGTCAAACTCAGGTAGAGTTCCATCTCCTGCCTCCACATCCGCCACTGTTCCGCAAAGTGAAGTGAGTCGTGGAAGCTGAGCTCTTCCGACATGATGATCATGAACCGGTATGACCCCCGTCACTGTGCTCGAGGTTTTTGGCCTTGGTCGTTGCAATTTGGCAACCGGTCCCTCCGTTTTGTTTACGGAAAAATCTGGACTGCTGTACAAGTGTTTTCACCAACTGCCGAAAAAAAAACCGGAACGTTTGTTCTCAAATGTCTCTTTATCCCGTTAATTCGCCGACTATAACCGTTAAAGGGATGGTGGCGGTTATCGACAATTCTTTGGGAGATGGCCTGGCGAGCAGACGAAACAAGTACTTCCCGCCTGTTCCTTACTTGTGAGGCTTGAATTCGACTGGTTCTGACACCATGTAAAGTTCTTGGGACTTTACAAAGTATGACTTGGACAGGGACAAGTAGAACACAACGTGTTGGTCATCTCATGTTTATTTAACTTCCGGTAGTGGTGTTTTTGTTGACACACTACGATTACAAGTACCAATATTCGATTACAATATATCCACATATATGACAGGATTGATATCTTCTTGCTTTCTTAACACAATATGAATGGCTCAAATTGTGAGCAGAAACTAAATTATACCAAGATAAAGGTATATCTTATGTGACCACATCACACAAGACTGGTTGTGGGAAAGTCGTCATGCCTGATCGGTACTTTTTCACCTCCAGGGTAGCGTGTTTCTTTGTACATTCTTAGAAATATTCCTTTCCCCTCTTTGTCACATTTCAATCTTTAAGACTACGAGAAGGAAAAGGAAGAGGCCGCTAAGAAAGAGAGGAAAGAAAAAGTAGTTCTGAGAAAGTTACAATAAGAGAAAGAAGAGGAGAGGAACAAAGTGGAAAAAGAAAAAAAAAAGAACAATTTCATTAAACTTATTTCCTGCGTTGTTAACTTTTTAAAAGAATAAATGTTTAATATTCTTTCACATCATTGGTTCTCCTACACTACTTCTGAGTATGGTAATTCTGATATGTGATGTATTCTCATACATGATCTATGTTGTTATGTTTACAACAGTACTGCGGCCACATCAATCTAACTCCTTCATTCTTTTCTTTTTACTTTATTATAGCTCAAGTAAATTAAACATACACTGAACAAAATTTTTCATCCCTTTGTCTGCCACCTCAGCCTGTCTGTTCTCTCCATCTCCCCGCCCCCAACCCTTTTCTTTTCTTCTATTACCTCCTGTTGACCTCACTGTCTGCTGCACAAAACACGAGACACTACACTACACTATAGCCTTGGCCTAGTGTCATAGCAATCTGGGTCAAAGGCCCGAATTCAATAATTTGGTTGTTTTAAAGTACAAATCTACTGGTTATACATGTATGTAATACCAAAGATAACTACATTATTCAAAGTACAATGCAATGTTAGAAGCCATAACAATACATACAGCTTCAAATTTCTTTTCCAAATGAGTGAATCGAGGGATGACACAATCGGCTGTACACCTGACAAAAAGGGGGCATGCAGGATAATCATGTAGTCAGGCAAAGAATGTCACTGACTGACTAAAACAGGCTAATTTGCATACAAGGGGGCCTGGGAGTGACGGAAAACTGCTCACCCTGCACATGACGCCTTAAAGCCCGCTGTCTGGTCAGTGACCTTACTCATGGAGAATCTTATCTGGGGTCACTGACCCTTGCCAAAGTACGATGACCACACTACCGCTGTCCACGTGGTTCGGTTTTTATTGATTGATATGAAAACACTCGCTGCTGTGCCTTATCACGCTTGATAATGAATTAACCAGCAAAACCTTAGTCTGTCAGTCTCTAACCAATGATCTGACTTATGATTCCAAACTGACAGCTGTAGTTTTCGTGAGAATGAAGCATGATAACTAGCCACGCCCTCCCAAGCACTACACAAATGGTTTCATCCTGATTGACACAATAACTAATAAACCAATGTGGGCATTTGGGGCAAAGATTATTTCAGAGCTTGTTTCTGATTGGTTCTTAGATACAGACAGCTCCAGATGTTGGTCAGCTTGTGAGAAAATGAGATAATATTGCAAATTTCTTGAACAACAGTTCACATGTCCATGTTACATCTTTTGATAGCGTAGGGAAAGCCTTTGAGAGCTTAGTCTTTGTGATTCCGACCAGTGGTTCACTGGTTGACATGTCCATGTCACAATGCCTTTGATTTAGAAGAGATACAGTGTACAATAAGACGGTGGTTATTTCTCAAAAAGGTCAGTGACCCGACCCGTGAAAATATGGCTTGCACGTGCTGAGGTCAGCTTGACCTTGCCGACTAAATCCGCCCATGTGGAGTGAACACTTGTGAGTCGATGCTGACATTCGACGACCTGCGCAGGGTGAGGGTTAAGTAGAGTGTCCAGAGTTCTGTGAGCTGACACCAGATCACTAAATGGAGAAAACTGGGCGCTTTTTCCGTTGTTCCCACCCCTCCTTAGTTAACGGAAGGACTTCCGAATGCGTTCCATAGCCCGAGTGAAAACAATACATAGCTACCCCGGCGGCTGTCCCTGGTATGTCAATCTGACTACTGCCCAGACGAACATCGGCCTACGGCCTCGATGATACAAACTGACTAGACCCTCACGTCATTACATATCAATCTGACAGTCGACTAATATAGCCTCTAGATTCTAGAGGTAAGTTGGGGTGGGAACAACCGAAAAAGCGCCGAAAACTGTAGGGTCACATTTTACCTTTGAAATCAAGCTGGAAAAAAATTGCGGGGACACAAAACTTGGGAAAGTTATTCAAGGTAAAATACAACCTTAGACAGCTGTCGATGTCGTGATGTCTTGATAAGAACGTCACAAACCGTGGATTAGTCACAAAAAACACTGGTTTACAAATGAAACTGTCTAGATTTCTAGTATGGGAAAACAAACATTGACCGCATCCACGTGCTGACTGCACATAGTGCATTGACACTAGATCTAGATCTAGGCTTCTGCCTAACAACATGGCACTGAACTGTCTGGTTTTTCACTGCTGTGAAAGTTTGGTTCCACATAGATCTAGATCTAGATCTACATCGTAATGTAAACGATGAAAAAGATCTAGAATCTGTAGACCTCTAGATCTAGATCTAGAATCTAGCATCAATTAGCCTTAATTAAAACTGTTGTAATTAATTACCTACCTACTATTCACGGGATCAATTCCGCAGTATTTGGACGACTAAACAGCAAGAAGTGTTCATTCTCATGTTCCGCCAGAAGACTGTGCACGTCTGCACGAGAGCTTCAGATCTTTCTTTTTGGAGAACTGTGTGCACGAAGATGACTGTCGTCTGATGCTTTCTAGTTTCACAATAAGTTCAATAACGACTTCCGGGTTATGAGCCAAGGTGGTAAACTTTCACCCAAGACCAACTATACCAAGACGGTGCAATCGATCGTTAAATACAAAGGCGAAGAGTTCCGCCGCGCGCGTTGTCTGCTAGACTGACCCGGCGCGTATGGTGTGCCCAGTCATGGCTCGCTTAGCAAAGATTTAATGGTGGCATGGAGTAAACAGTGATATTTTCTTTATGTCCCATTGGATGCGATGAGATTAATAGACTACCAAGACTACCAAGAACTGTACAATAGAGCATCTATTCAAAGAATTAATTTAATGATTAAAGCAAATAAATGAGTATAAACTGCAAACTTTGAATGGAGTTCCTACATACATAAAACCAAAGGGGAACTGTACCGGTACATCTTCTAATCTTATGAAAAAGTGTGGGGATAACCAGGGTAGCAGAACAAGAGGAATGAAGTAGGAAAAGAGGCCAGATGGGCCATTATTTAAATGATTAAAGCAAATAAATGGGTATAAAACACAATAAACTTTGAATGAAGTTCTCACATGTGTATACATCAGACCAGAGAGGAAATTCACATATTCTAATTCTATGAAAAAGTGTAGAGATAACCAGGGTAGCAGAAAAAGGGTAATGAAGTAGGAATAATGACCAGATGGGCGATTAAAAAAATCAACAAAAACTCAACAAAATCCAGCCGCAGTATTCTGATGATAATGAACGTTGAAAAAGTGTTACTCATGTTGCAGTTTCTTCAGTTTTCCAACCTTCTTCCCTGAAATTTTCTGTTTTTGGGCACTATTTCTGATTGAATTTCTATTGCTTGAGGATTAATAAGGAAAAAGGAAAGAAAGAAAGAAAGAAACAACAACAACAAAACACTTCCTTTAACAGAAATTCGGGATGATCAAGTGGAAAAGTTCATTCACATAATTATTGATTGTACGTATGGGATTCATCAAAAAGACGATGCCTTTATACCGAAAGTTGAATTAGCAATTATAGAGTTTTACGCCCCTCCCTCTTCGCAAACACACACACACAGCTGATGATCTCCATAGTACACAATCATGCACTAGTCCAAACACAAAAATATTGGGACTGTATGAGGAGTGCAAAGGTGTATGTCTGAAGTCCAATTTACTATAATAGACAAACTTCAAGTCGGCAAACAGCCTTGCAAAGTGTTAATTTTGATTCTTCACAAAGGAGCACTGGTCTCCTCGATTAACACGTACGACGAACCGCGTGCCTGTGTTTACGATTGTACGCGCCGGACTATTTTTAGAAACTCTGGCTCGGCGGACGGAAGTGCTTGAATTGCACCGTCTTGGTATAGTGGGTCTTGGCTTTCACTCCTTTCGGAGAATAATTAGATCTATGTGTCAAAATTTAGATAAATTATTATAGTCCATGTTTGAATTATATTCAGAAATAAATACTGCTGATGGAAGTTGCTATTATTATTATTTTGCTTGTTTTTTATGCCGGGCCTGGCAAACATATATTTTCGGGGGGTGGGGGGGGGGGGGTGCAGACTTACACTACTTATACATGGTAGTATTCTCATTTTATTCCGAGCCCTGCAGCGATCCCCACACATTTCCTGTAGGTCACAGAATTGAAGTCCATTGAAGTTACTATTTGATACGGTACATGCATAAAGATTTTCAACTGTCCAGCTGGACACTGGCGGTAAAGATGGGCAGTATGGAGCAATCAGATGATCTATAATTTATGGGAAGGTTGTCATTCCTACAAAATTGACGCCAGCATATATATAATAATATGTGTCCGTATGATATTTTAGATTATATCAGGCACTCAAAATGCAATGAAGAATTTACTTTGCAATACCACACTAATATGAAGCAATCGCTGGAAAAGTCTTTTTTTCCTGAGAAATCTGATTACATATGTAACAAGATGGTGTTAGGGTGAAGTGTAGATATGGTGTAGATGAACCATTCATGTGGGTTTCACTCTTGTTACTGCGGCTGGTTAGGCCGCAACATTCACTCGGTTCGTGCCAGGGCGGTAAAACTGCTCACACTGTCAAAGAAGAATATAAGTCTATTGTAGGGCACAAAAGACGTTTATTCAATAACACACACACCTGCTCTCGACTGGGGGAAGAAACGCAGTCATGTAACTGTCAGGAGCGTAGTTAGGGTCTTGGGGAGCATTCGACTGCACGAGAGGCAGCTAACTCACACTCGGACACAACCACACAAGAAAAGTATCAAACAACTAGAGTATCTATATATGTCAGGCCGGTCAGGCCATGTTTTACATAAATATTAATAAACAAAACAAAAGACAATAGAGGTATATTCAAAGCAATAAATTCTAATTACTAACTTAATCTATGATATTCATGTAATTATGGTTCCTTATTGGATGTACTGCAATCAATAGCAAATAGGTATATTATACGAAACTAGATATCAATTTAAAGTGACTGTTGAGTCGCCACTGGCCAGTCGCCAGGCAAACTCTCCCTAAATCATATGGGCTTGAATGTTAGGAGAGCCCAGTACGTTCCAAGCCTACAGAAGCACACTTCGGCTTGTAGGTAATTATGCAGTTGCAAAAAAAAACTATTTATATATATGCACAATCATTATTCAATTCATCAACAATGTGCCATATTACTTCAATCATACTATGGAAATAATTCTATAACACAGGCCACTCGTCGTCGAGTGCCAGCTGGGGTTTCCTTAGACTTCCTATGAGGCTGTGGTTCTCTCTCTATCTCTGATCTTCTATTATGCTTGAACAAATAAGATATATTACCATTGGTCACGCCTACTGGTAGGCGCGAACATCAAAATAGCGCAGCGTGGGCTTTCAAAGGTCAGCCCACTCAGACCTTTCTTTCTAGAGCTCAGTCAGTCCGTTAGCAAGGACTTCTAGTCTTCAAATCACAGTTCAGGTACTGGCCAACCGGATATACATCACGACACGATGCTTCTGCTCGTCTGTATTCAATAAATCTGAACGTTACACGATGTTTTATACTATCTGGCTACCCAGCAGTGCTAGTCCGCTGGCCCAATTAGTTCAGCTATCTCATTGGTCGAAACCTCCCACCATTTTAATTGTAGTAATACGTCTGCACTATTCTACCAGCCAGTTAACGTGCAAAAACTTGTCTAGTCATACTTAACAATGTCAACTATCCCCACCTTGTTTCACCCCTACTCCATTACTTATTAATCACGAACATTAAAACCGACAAGCGTGACTCTAACACTTTAACTTTACATTTATTTACTCACCAACTATAATTCGCGAGGGCCGTTCAAGGCCACCAGCCAATTTCTCATGGCCCTGGTAAAACAACAACAACTCACTCTCTGCGTGAGTTTTAACAACATCCGAATCATGACAGTAACAGTATACCAATTAACAACAAGACAAATATATGTAATGTCACACGGCATAGTTAACACGACTAGCATAATAATAATACATTATAAAACGTAAATAAATCAAGAGTGAAGATAATAAACACAGCATGAGATGTGCGATATCAGAGAGAGAGAAAAAGAGAGAGAGAGAGAGAGAGAAAGAGAGAACAATATTATCCAAAGACTTCTAAACATTCAGTAGCCTACGCACTAATATCGTGGTCGTCGATATAACATAACATTTGTGAGCAAACACTCTGCTCGGTTAGGCTAATAGTATACGGCATTTCAGTACATGTATCTAAAACAATATAAACAGCATAACCACAGGACTCTTTCATAACATCCTGAGTCTAATATACTTATGAGGAAAATACATCGTAAGTATCTGATAGCATCTGATATTATCATCTTGAAATCAGCAAGAACAGTAAAGAGCACGTACCTGTCAAAGAAGAATATAAGTCTATTGTAGGGCACAAAAGACGTTTATTCAATGACACACACACCTGCTCTCGACTGGGGGAAGAGGCGCAGTGCTTGGGGCTTGACAGACCCGGGGGTTTTATACGATTCTTTCCCATCCTCCCACGGTCTTGGGGGCGGGTCAGTCTAACTGTCGCTCACAGTTAAGCACTGTGATTGGAACACGCTCCTACAAGACAAAACACTGAATGCCAAAATACCACATACCACACATACATGTAGTTTCTTTCCTCAATGCCAAACTTGTTTGACACATAGATAATCCCATTATTCTGTCCATTGTGATCGCAACAGTTAAGACAGAGCTGTAGATGACCAAACATTTTGTGTGAAAGTACTGAAAGACATAAATAAAATAATCTCTTCCACTTCTTTTTTTTTTTTACAGTTTATAGTTTGATGAACTTGAAAAATATTTTTCCACTGATTTTGCATCATTTTCCGTTATGTCCCCCCCCCCCCTACAGTTTTCTCCATTTAGTGATCTGGTGTAAGCTCACAGAACCCTGGACACTCTACTTAACCCTCACCCTGCGCAGGTCGTCGAATGTCAGTACCGACTCACAAGTGTTCACTACGCATGGGTGGATTTAGTCGGCAAGGTCAAGCTGACCTCAGCACGCGCAAGCCGTATTTTCACGTGTCGGGTCACTGATCTTTTTGAGAAATAACCACCGTCTCATTGTACACTGTATCTCTTCTAAAAGAGGGACAATTTGTACCCAATCAACAATGAACATTTTTAAGTAGAGATAGCAAAGAAAGAATGTACATTATTATTAATGTTACTGTACCTAATAATATTCCACAATTATTTAAATGTACATTGTAATTGAGTTTTTATACTGTGAAAGTGTGAGGTTTAAGTTGAAGTCCCAACTGTCCATCAGCAAAATAACGACCAATCTGTTATACCTATCCCTTTGGTGGACCAGACGACTGGGGGGTGTACAAGGGGTAAGTTGTAGGTCTTTGTTTTTGGAGAGTGGCTGCTCTCGGCATTTATACGTCTCTGTTTCTTGTTTTATTTTGTTGAGTTCTTGTTGACTTCTTTTCTTTGGCTTTCTTAGCCCTCAAAAGGCTCCCATTTGTGTTTTCTTGTTCTTTCTTTCCTTTCCTTCAGCGTCCAGCCCTCAAAAAGGGCTCCCATTTGTGTTTTCTTGTTCTTTCTTTCCTTTCCTTCAGCGTCCAGCCCTCAAAAAGGCTCCCATTTGTGTTTTCTTGTTCTTTCTTTCCTTTCCTTCAGCGTCCAGCCCTCAAAAAGGGCTCCCATTTGTGTTTTCTTGTTCTTTCTTTCCTTTCCTTCAGCGTCCAGCCCTCAAAAGGGCTCCCATTCGGGCTGCTTTCTTCTTTTTATTACGGGCTGGCCCCCTCAAAAAAACAAACAAAACAGGCTGAGAGTAGAAAGGATTCACTATCTTGACTGGGGATCCTTTCAAAAGGTAAGGATTTATACCCCATGCATGGGCGGTAATTGTTGTCGGTGTTGAGGTGCTAGTTTATTTATTTGGTTGTTGCCCCCTGCTATCGGCAGGGGAGACAGATTGTATTGGATTATTTGGGGGTGGCCATGGCAGTGTGCTAAAAAAAAAAAAGGGGGGGGGGGGGAGTGGCCATGGCGGTGTGCCGATGGCGTTTGAAATGTGTTTGTTTGAGGTGCTGATAGGACCATGGCTGAGTGCCAATGGCGCTGGTATGTTTATTTATTTGGTTGTCGCCCCTGCTATCGGTAGGGGGGGACAGATTTGCCAGTTGTAATTGTATATGAGAAAATAAAGAGTGTACAAGAGGTCATAATCTGTTTATTTATATATATAGAGTCTAGTACAATCATGCAATTAGATACCCAAGTTAAAGCTATTCTTTGTTAGACAATATTAAATTTAACACTATCGAAAATAAAATACATGTAGGCCCGTATTAATGTGATATATGTGGTATTTTGGTATTCATTACTTTTTATAAAAGAGCATAGAAGGGCAAACCATGTTCCAATCACAGTGCAGAACTGTAAGGGACTGTTACACTGTCCCGCCACCAGAATTTGGGAGGAAGGGCAATTACGCCTATTGAGAAAAGATTATTAAACCATAGGCCTGTCAAGCACCAAGCACTGCATCTCTTCCTCCAGTCGAGCTAGGTGTATGCGCTGTGTTGATTGAGTAAAGGTCTTTTGTGCCCTACAGTAGACTTGTATTCTTCCTTGACAGAACTTTAATGCTTATAATAATACTGTTATTGCTGATTTTAAGATGATGATATCAGATGCTATCTGACATTTACGATGAGTATAACCCTGTAAACAATAGAATATTTTCCTCTGAAACACACTCGACTCATGAAGTTTCCTCGTAAACACACTAAATTCGGGAAGTTATGATACCAGCCTCTATCATAATAATATAAGAGTCCTGTGGCCACGCTGTTTATATTGTTTGGATACTGAAATATACATACACTAATTACTATATAGCTTAACTGAGCAGACCGTTTGCTCACTAATGTTAAGTTAGATCGACGAGCATGATATTGGTGTGTGCTGAATGTTTAGAAGTTTTTAGATAATAAATGATTGTTATCTCTCTCTCCAATGTCGCACACCTCAAGTTTCATTTATCATCTCCACTCTTGATTGTTTGTGTTTAATATACATATAATAATTATTATGCTTGTCCTGTTAACTATGCAATGTGATACTTGTCTTGTTGTTAATTGATATACATGTATACTGTTGTACGACTGCGTCTCTACCCTAGTTGAGAGCAGGTGTATGTGCTGTACATGATTGAGTGCAAACGTCTTAACTCTTTTGTGCCCTACAATAGACTTGTATTCTTCTATGACGGTGTGAGCAGTTTTTCCACCCTGGCACGAACCGTATCAAAATTGCTGCCTAACCAGCTGCAGTAACAAGTGAAACCCACAACAACCATACACACCAATGGTTCATCTTGGTCATCTTGTTATATTAATAAAATTCAAGACATAGTCAATGCTCAGGCGATGCACCACACTGGTACATGGTCACTTAATTTAGGGAAAGAAATGGTCGAAATGAGATGTAATGTCAATAATTGTAGCTGTATTTTTAATTCCGATGCAAATCCCCGATTTTCTCTCGAGCATCATCTCACTCTGTAGTTGGAAGAAAATTGTAGTTTTTACCAATGTTTCTATCTCCCTACTTATGCAAAACTTTATAAAATATGAAAAATGTCTCCATATTTTGTTGTTTTTCATGTTCTTGCCGTAGGAGGGAAAAAACTGGAAATACATGTATGTCTGTAAATTAAGGAAAGGAGGATTGCTTTTACAGACTTCTGTTAATTGGACATTTGCACCGCAGCTAAATTATACCTGTATGTTAATATATATATACTAGTGCAGTACCTATTATTGCCCAAGATACATTTCAACTAGTGTTGCTTTCAGTTCCAGATAATCAAATGGGCCTGCTTGAAAGTCCTGGAATTTGCACTAGGCGAAACAAAGGTTAAGGTTCCCACTCCCAGGCAAATTCTGTAAGTTTTTGTATGGTCAGATAGTCCTCTTGCACTCCATGCTGCAGACAGCGCAGTTTGTTTAAGGTAACCTTGTACATGTATTTCATTGTGCATTCTTTTGTAGGTAACTAAAGGTACTTTACCCTTCATAAACAATCCATGTAAATAATTACCTACAGCAACTCTCACAATTCAATATCATGAAGGATATTGACATTCTGAGCCATTACATTGTTGGCTGAAATTGGTATTTTTCACATTATGTTTTATTTTCTGACCAAAATGCTATTTGATTTTTTTTTTCAATCCCATACAGATGCTATGTTTAAGAAAGAAGCCCCTTTTGTGTTATCCCTAATCTTTTCCAATATAGAGGTGGGTGCCATACTATTATTGCATTTCCTGATGTCAGACAAATCAGAAAACATAAAAATACATGGAATAAAAACGTTTCACATACATGTATTTATTTTTCAAATATATTTTTTCATTATTTACCAAAGATAGTCACACAAAAAAAACTTACAAATACATGTAATGTTTAGTGTCATGAGATAATTCAGAGAAGACTGACCATCAGCCTGACGAAATTATCAACTGCATAATTTGGGCAAACAAAGACTGCACCTCAGAAGACCTATAAAACTGAGTGTTTCCTCTGAACAGATATATCCTGACAGCTAGCAGTGAATTTGGAAGATGTAGTAGCCTATTAACAATCATTCATTAAACGCAAAACTATTCTCCATTAGGCAATATTATTATTTATAAAAGTGATGGACAACGAGGTGCATTATTCTATAGGACTCGTGAAAAAAAGTTTAATTACACACAACATTTGGACAAGTGGTTACACATCCATATCATCCCCCCACCAGGAACAACAAAATTTATTCTTCGTTATTAAATATATATTATTATTAATAAATATTCAAATATTATTTGAGTTGCGAGTTGTGCACTGTTGTGAGTTGTGAACTGCGCCTAACAGGCTGCGTTACAATTTGCTCTGAGATAGAGAGAGGTAGAGAGAGAGAGTGAGCGAGACAGGGAGAGAGAAAGGAGCAGTGTAGTGTGTTGAGCATGGCGCTCCATTCTGCTCTGTGGTTGACATGTTGCTTCGGTAAAGCGCATAGAGCATTTTAAATGGATATGCGCTATATAAATGCCATCCATTATTATTATTATTAATGTCTGATGACACTACAGTGTTCATGATATATTGACAGCATCCATCTAATGATGTTAACTGTTGAACAGTTTACCTCGAGTGGTAATGAAGAAAAATACATGTAGTTGGAATGAGTAATTTCGGTTTTTCAGTTCCAAAAAAGAGACATTATCATTACAGCATTAGCACGCGAGTAAGATATGTCGTGATGTCCTAAAAAAACTCCATAGAGTACAGCACATTCACTTCCGTAATGAGATGTCTCAAAACCTCCATGATGTATGAAATATGGAGCGTGATTCAATGTGTGTAGTACCTTCACTGTAAATATCCAAATTACTGCCAGAGGTTATGCAATTTCTGAAGAAGCCAGGCTAAGTATTCAATAAATAAAATTTAAAAACAATTAACTATGAAAAAAAAACACAATATGTTTGTCATACATGTAGTTCTTTGGACTAACTACATGTATTATGTTTATCAATTAATAATGAGATAAATTAATAGAGTAACTACTTCAGTCAGACCAGGCAAAGACTGAAAGACCATCAACCAAAACAACATACATTTTTCAAAAAGTAATTAACTCCATTACAGCATAACTTACAATATATATTCTAAAAAATCTTTCGCCAAATGTCTTCACTCAAAAGGATGTAGGTTGCCAATGCAAAGAAAACCAAATTGTAAATGTCATATGCCTAAAGATTCTCTGCTCCGTGTATTCGTTTGAAACCTTGCATGACCAGTACGAGCAGAGCCTACACTGCAAACATAACAAATTGTAAGGCTTCCCTCTTTTGTGTATTCTTTTCCAAGAGCAATAGCCTACACCACAAACTTCATACTTAGAAGGCTTCTCTCAAGTGTTCACATGTAGCCTTTTTTTCAGCTCATAAATGTTATGTCTGAGCCAAGTCTCCAACACAGGCATCCCACTTGTTAGACTTTTCTCTTCTGTGCATTTTCTTCGGTGGACTTTCACATCAGTTTTCTTGGTAAAGACTATACGACACTTGTAAGATTTCTCTTGAATGCGTGTTTTCTTTGGTGGCATTTTAAATTACTTACATCAGTAAAGCCCACACCACAAATATCACACTTGTAAGACTTCAATAGTGCGTGTTTTCTTTGATGACACTTATAATTACTTACATGAGCAAAGCTCACAACACACTTGTAAGTTTTCTCTTCTGTGTGTATTCTTTGGTGACCTTTTAAAGAATCTTTTTGAATAACTCCTACATTACAAACATCACATGTGTAAGGATTCTCTCCAGTGTGTATTCTTTGGTGACCATTTAAAGAATCTTTCCATGTAACGCCTACACCACAAAGATCACACTTGTAAGGTTTCCTTCATGTGATTTTTTTGGTGGCGTTATAAATCTCTCATATAAAGATAGACTTTGCCACAAACATCACATTTATAAGGGTTCTCCCCATTGTGTACTCTTTGTTGGCCTTTTAAAGAATTTCTCCAAGTAAAGCCAACACCATAAACATCGCACTTGTAAGGCTTCTCTCCTGTGTGTATTCTTTGGTGGCGTTTTAAAGTATCTTTCCAAGTAAAGCCTACACCACTAACATCATACTGGTAAGGTTTTTCTCCCGTGTGTCCTCTTTGGTGGCCTATTAAAGTTCTTACACAAGCAAAGCCCACACCACAAACATAACACATTTATAGATTCTCTTCAGTGTGTTTTCTTCGGTGACGTCCTAAATAATGTTTCCGAGTAAAGCCTTTACCACAAAGACCACACTTGTAAGGTTTCTCCCCAGTGTGTATTCTACGGTGACGTTCTAAAGAGGTTTTCCGAGTACAGCCTACGCCACAAACATCACATTTATAAGGTTTCTCTCCAGTGTGTATTCTTTGGTGGCCTTTTAACGAATTTTTCCAAGTAAAGCCAACACCACAAACATTGCACTTGTAAGGCTTCTCTCCTGTGTGTGTTCTTTGGTGGTGTTTTAAAGTATTTTTCCAAGTAAAGCGTACACCACAAACATCACACTGGTAAGGTTTTTCTCCTGTGTGTATTCTTTGGTGGCATTTTAACTGTTCTTTCTGAGCAAAGCCTACACCACAGACGTCACATGTGTAAGGTTTCTCTCCAGTGTGTTTTCTTTGGTGACCTTCTAAATAATATTTTCGAGTAAAGACTTTACCACAAAGACCACACTTGTAAGGTTTCTCTCCAGTGTGTATTCTATGGTGACCTTCTAAAGAGTTTTTCCGAGTAAAGCCTACACCACAAACATCACATTTATAAGGTTTCTCTCCAGTGTGTATTCTTTGGTGGCCTATTAAAGAAACTTTCCAATTAAAGCCTATACCACAAACATCACACTTAAAAGGTTTCTCTCCAGTGTGTATTCTATGGTGACCTTCTAAAGAATCTTTCCGAGCAAAGCCTACACCACAAAGATCACACATGTAGGGTTTCTCTCCTGTGTGTATTCTTTGGTGGCCTTTTAAAGAATTTTTACAAGTAAAGCCAACACCACAAACATCGCACTTGTAAGGCTTCTCGCCTGTGTGTGTTCTTTGGTGGCGTTTTAAAGTATCTTTCCAAGTAAAGCCTACACCACAAGCATCACACTGGTAAGGTTTTTCTCCTGTGTGTCCTCTTTGGTGGCCTTTTAAAGTTCTTACACAAGCAAAGCCCACGCCACAAACATCACAATTGTATAGGTTCTCTCCAGTGTGGTTTCTTTGGTGATCTTCTAAATAATGTTTCCGAGTAAAGCCTTTACCACAAAGACCACACTTGTAAGGTTTCTCCCCAGTGTGTATTCTACGGTGACATTCTAAAGAGGTTTTCCGAGTACAGCCTACGCCACAAACATCACATTTATAAGGTTTCTCTCCAGTGTGTATTCTTTGGTGGCCTATTAAAGAAACTTTCCAATTAAAGCCTATACCACAAACATCACACTTAAAAGGTTTCTCTCCAGTGTGTATTCTATGGTGACCTTCTAAAGAATCTTTCCGAGCAAAGCCTACACCACAAAGATCACACATGTAGGGTTTCTCTCCTGTGTGTATTCTTTGGTGGCCTTTTAAAGAATTTTTACAAGTAAAGCCAACACCACAAACATCGCACTTGTAAGGCTTCTCGCCTGTGTGTGTTCTTTGGTGGCGTTTTAAAGTATCTTTCCAAGTAAAGCCTACACCACAAGCATCACACTGGTAAGGTTTTTCTCCTGTGTGTCCTCTTTGGTGGCCTTTTAAAGTTCTTACACAAGCAAAGCCCACGCCACAAACATCACAATTGTATAGATTCTCTCCAGTGTGGTTTCTTTGGTGATCTTCTAAATAATGTTTCCGAGTAAAGACTTTACCACTAAGACCACACTTGTAAGGTTTCTCTCCGGTGTGTATTCTATGGTGACCTTCTAAAGACTTTTTCCGAGTAAAGCCTACACCACAAACATCACATTTATAAGGTTTCTCTCCTGTGTGTATTATTTGGTGGCATTTTAAATGTTCTTTCTGAGCAAAGCCTACACCACAAAGATCACACATGTAAGGTTTCTCTCCTGTGTGTATTCTTTGGTGGCATTTTAAATATTCTTTCTGAGCAAAGCCTATACCACAAAGATCACACTTGTAAGGTTTCTCTCCTGTGTGTTTTCTTTGGTGACCCTCTAAAGAATCTTTCCGAGTAAAGCCTACATCACAAACACGACACTTGTAAGGTTTGTCTGCCCTGTGTTTTCTTTTGTGACATTTTAAACTTCTTACATTAGGAAAGCTTGCACCACATACATCACACTTGAAAGCTTTTTCTCCTTTGTGTAGTCTTTTGTGGCTTTGTACACTTTCTGTCTCAGCAGAGCCTTCATTACAAATGTCACACTTGTATGGCTGCTTTCCTGAAAACATATGAATTTTTTTACCCATGCTTACATTGCAAACATCACACTTGTGAGACTTCTTTTGTATGTGTATCCTTGTATTTATTTCTAAATCATCATATTCCTGTCCATTTCCTGGACGTAAATTTTTGTATTTCTTACCCACAATAAGAGTTTTGGAGCACAATGAGATATTTTGAAATTGTTTGATATTGGATGCATTGAACATATTGCAATCCTGAACAACCTGGTGCCCATGGTTCTGTTCAGACAAGTGATTTTCACCAGTTTCATCAACAGTGTTCACATTCTCAGTTTCCATTCTCTGAACTTTCATGTTACTTATGGTTGGGGTGCAATAATTTATGATGCTTCTTTTGGCAATAGGTGTGATGCTTTCCTTTCCAAGAAAACTTATATGTTTCCTTTCAGTTGTTCTTGAAGTGTTTGGTTGCTCGCAGTATTCATAGTGATGTATTCTTTTATGTTTGAACAAGTGGGTAGGTTCTGGGAAAGTCTGATAACACATGTCGCAGGAAAAGATCTCTGGGAGGAAAATAAGAAAAAAAAAACAACAAGTGATGTCACTATGATAGTAAAACACAATTCTGCTCTTTTTTTTTTTTTTTTTTTAAATATTGAAAATTCACACCGGCCTTGGAAAATATGATGAAACTGTTTCTCTTCTCATTATAACTATACATGTATCCTATCTTTCTTTATGGTCGGTTACAAATTTTGCCTGATCTAAGGGTTATGCTCAAGTTTATGATGACGATTTGGTGAGGAACACAAATATTCAGGTGATGTTGACAATACCTTAATGTAAAGAGAAAAACAAATTATGACAGAGAACTCAGGTAATGGGCATGTCTGCTGCCAAAGTCAAGGGTTTTGAACAAGTACATATGTGAAAATCAGGAAAGGATATAATTTGGTGAATTTGATTCTTATTAATTTTTTTTTTGGTAAATAATGATGCGATACCCAAAGTTCCTGAAGAATTTTCCGGGGCCTTTCCAGAGCCAACATGTAAATTCCAGGGCTACTTAGATGCACACAAATTTGAGAAAATTTACTTATTTATCTCATATTATATTTTCAGAAATTCGGACTTTTGTCCACTTTACCGATGCTGTACTAATGTTTTAACAGGGCTCATACAAATTCATTATTCTAAGGACTCACAACAAACAAAGAGATTAAGGACAAGCAATATGCAACAGTCATAGAAACTGTCTGTTTCTGTATCTAGAGTTCAAGCATAGTAAGTAAACATTGAAAAGTTCAGTTCCCTGACAGATGCTCTAGTAAAGGTGCCTTAGACAACTCCATTAACATAATAAATATATATACAGCTCAGACCTCCTGACAGATGTTTCTTTAAAAGTTCCTTGCATCAATGCTAATTAATCAATGCTTGTGTATACAATTCAGTCTTGACAGGTACTCTTTCAAAAACAATTCATTTCTCTTTTTTTTTTAATTAATAATTTCTCTCTATGAATCCACCACCAATGATCTCAAAAAAATTCACAACAGAAGAGAGTTATCTGACTTCTAAATTGGACACTAAATTATACACTGTATAATATAAACAATCAAAAACCTAATTTACTTCCATGGTTTTTACTAGTTCCTTTTCAATATCAGAATCCTCAGCCCTGTCATGCAGCTGCCAAATTTAGGTTCACATGAAAATAAAACAAACAAAAAAACATCTACCTGTAAATCAATACAGTAGTCTCCGCCTAAGAACCCGGTCAACGGAAGACAGAAAAAGCGGGTTCTTAGGCGGACCGGGCTCTTAGGCGGATACAACTTGAGGCCCAGTGATACCCTGTGTAATAACCACATACAGCCCTCAGTACAAGTGCCATGCAAACCAAGCGCGTGGTCAATTACGTATAAAATTCTGCCCCTCGAGTCAGACAACAATAGATGTTAGGTAATGACTATGCTAATTTAGTCTAGGAGTGGCCTGCTTGCACACGAAAGACGTAACTGGGCTCATCCTTTGTGCGGTTCGCCTCCCCCTACCTTCCCCCCCACCTGTTCTCTTTCACTGTACTGTGTGGCTTTGTTCTATTCCGTCAACTTGAAAGAGAATTTTGTGTTTAATATCGAAATTTTACGTAAAAGTGTGCTTGTCTCACGGTCAAATGCCGGGTTCTTAGGCAGATTTTTCGTTTCAGAGCGGGTTTTTACGCATTTAATTATAGTAAAAAAAATTCAGTTTCGCGCCAAAAGCGGGTTCTAAGGCGGATCGGGTTCTAAGGCGGCGAGTTCTTAGACGGAGACTACTGTACTCCTGTCTTTCCTTTGCAATTTATTTATACTCTTGAATGTGCTACTGTATGCTTCCTATTCAGTGACCTGCCCATTAGGATATTTTGCTCACTGACTAATTTTCTTGTTCAGAAATTGCTAAGGCTGCCTTATACACTGTTCAAGAAAGTATACAGCCATTTAACAAAAGTAACCATTGGAATTCAAAAATCCACTTACCACTGTTGTTCGCATGCGGTTCCAGATGATGTCCCTCTCTGGCTTCCATGGTACTTTTCTGGTTCACTTTGTCTACAGTTTGCATTTGATTGCCCAATTCTTTGGCATGGCCATCTCCATAGTCAACCTACATTTGCGGAGTACAAACAATAAATGGATATTTCATTTTCATTGACAGAATTATCGCCCACATTTATTTATTTCTCAAACAGGCTTTGGTGATCTGTGGGTCCATTACTATTTTGTTACACAGCTGAACTATGACAAAATATATTTTCCAAACAAAACATGCCATTTTGGTGGAAGATACAATAAATTAAAAAATCTATTAGAGTGTTTCAAAAGTTGCCTGATATTGGAACACTCAGTGAAAGGCAGAGAAGATCATCAGTTATAATCCAGTGCATCCAGATTTTGTCAATCTTATTTTACTTAATGAATGTAAAACAGATTTTATCATCACTTGGATGTTTGATGACAAAGGATGAAGGGTATGTGAACCTACCTTACAATCATTGACAGTCAGGAGGGCTCCCTCATATTCCTTACTGCATTCCTCACAATCTACAACAAAACAATGGAATAATAATTATAATATATTTAATTCTTTTTTGAAGGATAATATTACATTGTACTATTTATTATCAGTAAGTTCTCATTCAATTCAACTTCATTCATAGTTAAGATCTACTTTCTCCACACAAATGTATCATATTTATCCTCTATTATCTCATGTTCTCGTCATCCTAAGAAATATAATAAAAACCATACAGAATTTTTTATCATTTTTGGACCTCAAGGCCAGGAAGAGGAAAAACATTTACTGATTTTAAAGTCTTTTTGCTTCTGTAAGAAGTTGGTACACTTCAGCTTATTTGCCACAAACAAAACCTTTCTGATAGCAACCACCTTTATGGCTCTATGTAAATATTAAGTGTACCCAAAGCCGTGACAGAGATACAAAGCTTGAACAAGACAGAGTGCATTTTGTAGGTTTTTCTTTTTTCCGGTATGTAGGTTTCAACATCGTTTGAGTGCAGTATTGTTTAAAAAGCCTTTGCCACATTTATGTTACACAATGATGGCTTTTCTTCTCCCTGACATGTAAAACATCTGTTCAGAGAAGACATGTACGTATGTATATTGATGAAACACATGCCACAAACATTACACACAAAAGGTTTCTCCTTTTCATATTCTGGTCCTTGTTCCGTGTATCATTACTAGCAATTTAATTGTACTTACCACTTTTTTCACTTTTCATTTCTGGTTCCACTTTTACCCACACTGAATGACTATTGGTCCTGGGACTTGTATCATCACTATGCAAAGTGTTGGAGCTCCTCATCTGGCACACACTCATTTCTGCCTCCTTCTTCAACTCTTTACAAACAGCCCTCAGTTTTTCAGTTAAATTGTCACTTATTCTTGACAATTCAACTTTTTCATCACCATAAAAGTAATAGTGGTCTTCACTACTACTATCACTGACAACCACATTGTCATAGTGTTCTTTTTTTACATCTGTAACTTCCAATATCATGTCCATATCATTAGTCTCATTTTCAAGCATCGATGCCATCTCACTTTCTTCATTTTTCTCAGCTTTGCATAAAATCAAGCACTTAGAACTTGAATCATTAGTTGACTTTGTTACTCCCATAATATCATGATTAAACAGGTGCACACATTCAGTCTTTATGTCTTTATCTGTAATGACATCATTCACAGGTTGGTAACTCCTACTGTAATGATCACATGGTTCCTCTTGCATAATCTCACCATTCTTTGCCAAATTTTCCATCTTTGATATATTTGTGAATTCTTTTAATCACACTAGAAAAGAGATCTGTCACTTTCTTGTTCATTTGTATTGTAAATGCTGAATGTCCATCCCAACTACACTATTAATTCTGACACTAATCAAAACCTCTTGCAGTGCACCCTGTGACCAGTCTAATACCAAAAGCTTAAGAATCTGTGCAGTTACTTCAGTTCTCCTTGCAATGTTACAATACAAGCTGGATACATGATCTTCAACTGAAAGAAAAGAAAATCAGTGTAATAGAATGCTTTGTCAAATTATGTTTCATGTAGATGAAAGTGAAGAAGAACCAGTCGAACTGTAGGGCCTACAAGGAAGAAACACGAACCGCAGAAACTGAAACACCAGTTGAAACCAACCACAGTGATGAGAACCAACAAATTCAGCCTGAACCTGAACAAAGACCAAGGAGAACAAGAAGACCTCCCAAACGCTTTGAAAACTACCGGTACCAGAGATACTGATGATTCTAGATCTAATCTAGATAACAAAATCGAGCATCGAATTCTACGTTCAAGTCGTATCGTTTCCTATGGGCATTCTCCAATTCCAGCAGACACTCACCAGATGATGATGTTATGCCCCAACCCTATGGCCTATGGCCCCAACGAACTAACAAGGCAAAAGCTCGTTAAGCCTTGTCGCCCTTTATTTTGACCCTTATGCCTTATGGTCTCATCGTTTATTTGATACAATTTGTATCCAAGCTTATTCGTTTCATCGTTTACTTGTGGTTAGGAAGAGCACACACACATTGTGACACAAAATAGAATCTAGATCTAATCCATCATGCCATTATTATTGTTTGACTGAACCTCAAACTCAAGCTTAAAGATCTTTCTCTATAGACTAGACCTAGATCTAGATCTAGATCTAGATATCTGATCTAGACTGGTCTTCCTTTCATTTGACAGTGCCTTAAAGATGTCTCAAATTACTTACCAACAATAAACACTCCAGTAATTAATCCATGAACAATTTGAACTCTCAGAGACAAGTCCAAGAAACTCTCACTTTTCACAACTCCTGCGCTCGAACTCGAACTAGATCTAGAATCTAGCCAATCTCTACAAGGCACACATTGAAGAGAGGCTTTAAATTTGCCTAGCCTTGAACTCTGAACTTTAGGCCTAGCCTACTGCTGCTCTTTCCACAGAAATCTACCTCCTTGCCAAAGAACTTCAACACAGTCGTTACTTTTGAAATTCGCTCATTTCATGTTTTGTTTCAGCCTTAGATTATAATTATTGACTTAGTCCTGATACAACTTGAAGCAACCTGAGACCCATCCCCTAAGGCTCTGACTCTGACGACTTTGGCTCAGTTATCATTACATAGCATCAAATCCGAGGAAGGAAGAGATGTAATAGAATGCTTTGTCAAATTATGTTTCATGTAGTGATTCTATTCAAGGGATACAATAGAACTACTATTGTGCCAGTTGTTATTTGTTAATTGTTGTAGTTCATTCCCCTTATAGGGTAATATTTAAGGAGTTGCTTCCCAAGCAGGAAACTATGCTGAGGCCCCCGAGAAACAAAAGAACTCATCGCAGGATACCAGTTATGATGTATGTAGCAGCAAATAAAGATGTCAGCATAGACCCAGACCACGTGCTTGCTTCAGTCCTTTACAATAAGTATTATTGCATTTGACATACCTCACTCCTGGAGTTGAAGAGACCAATCAGGTCAAGTCAATGATGATCAAGTTGCATTTGATTGCATGGTAGCCATGCTTCTATAATTCAATAATGGTGGTTTATTGTTTAAATAATAATAATAGGCTCTTTTCGTCTTGGCAGACGATCTAAGCAGCTATATGTGTCCTACTTCTGCAGCTACGCTCGTGTCTGATTCTGCCTATATTCGACAGGCACGCTCTGTCGCAGAATCTGCATATGAGGGAGGTGCCATAGGGCAATGAGTTATCTTTTCTTGTCTGGCGTTTTGCCTCAAGGGCTGCAACAATGTTTTTTTCATGGTGTTTTATGCCAGAGTCCACTGATGTTTTCCATGCTGATCTGTCTTCTGCTGTCGTCTCCCACGTTCTCAAATCGATGTTACACTTTATCATACTGCTCTTGCATGTATCTTTGTACCTCAGTTTTGGTCTTCCTCTGAGTCTGCTACCTGTAGCCGTTACACCATATAAGAATTGCTTGGGGATTCTGTTGTCGTCCATCCTCTTCAAATGCCCCAGCCATCGCAGTCTCTTTTTGCACAAGATGGTCAACATGGTTGGGAGTGCTGCCCGTTTCAAGACCTCTGTGTTGGTAACTTTATCTTGCCAGCTGATGCCAAGGATCTTGCGGAGGCATCTCAAGTGAAATCCATTCAGTTTCTTCTCTTGTCTTGAATATAACGTCCAGGTCTCTGAGCCATAGAGGAGTGTGCTCAATATACATGTTTCATATATCCCGATCTTTGTTTTTCTATTTAACATTTTGTTATTCCAAGCTCTTTTGTTTAATTTTCCAAAGGCTGTGGCTGCTTTTCCTATTCGGGCACATATTTCGCTATCTAATGAAGTTGAAGAAGTCATTGTTGATCCCAGGTAGCAAAATTTCTGGACAGTCTCCAACTGGTTGTTGTTCAGCTTGATGTTGCATTGTGTTGTGCCATCTTGTGTCATAATAACAGTCTTCTGGACGCTGATAACAAGAGAGAAAGCTTTACATGCTTGTGATAAGTAGTCCATCATTGATTGTAGTGTGGACTCGCTATGGGCAACTAGTGCTGCGTCATCTGCAAACAGCAATTCTCTGATCAATGTTGACTTGGTTTTAGTTTTTGCTTTGAGGCGTGCAAGATTGAAGAGGGATCCATCAGTTCGCCAGTGGAGATAAACATCTCCAGGGGATTCCCTGAATGCAAACTGCAGAAGCATGGAGAAGTAAATACCAAAAAGTGTTGGTGCCAGGACACAGCCTTGTTTCACCCCGCTTTTGATGTTGAAGCGATCGGATGTAGAACCATCAAATTGGACTGTGGCTTGCATATCTTCATGAAAGGACATGATGAGTTGGAGGAGTGTCGGGGGGCATCCGATCTTATGGAGCACCATATACAGTCCTGATCTGCTGACTGTGTCGAAAGCCTTTGTTAAATCGACAAATGCCATATGTAAAGGTAGTTTAAAGAGGTGTATGTATACAGGCAAATTTACCAATTCTCCTAGGCTTTTCTCGACATTCTGGGTAACTCGACACAATTTTTAAGTCCCAACCTATTCCTTCTTTAATGCTACTAAATATTCCCCGTAACTCGACGCGTTATACGATTCTTTCCTCTTAGTTATATCGACACATTTCTCCCGGACCACAGCAAAACAAGTGCACTAGATCTACTACTGTGCTACCAAAAATGCCCACGTAACTCCCCGCTTATAAGACCTCTTTATTTCTTTTAGCGATGCTGGCGGGGAGGGGTAGGAGAAGGGGTGTATGGACACAGAGGATGACCCTTGGCTTCAGTAACGCGAGTGTGGAGTGCCTTGCATAAGCGTACGGCAGTGAAAGTACAGAGTACTACCAGAGACCTTATATGATGTAAGGTCTCTGGTACTACAGACTGAGTAATTTTTTTTTTCCCACAAAACATTCTTGCGCCGTTGATAACAGGCCTTGACCTAGATCTCTTGGTTAAATGCCGTACTGTGTGTGTAAGGGCATCATCACTTCTTCTGAAAGAAAATCTGAAGAAACAGTCAGGTCGAGGTTTAAAAAAAAAAGGTAAAGCACTGCGCCTTTTGTCATGATCACATTAGGATCATAAATGCCGTGCTAGGTCACGACGTCAGTGAGTTAATTTTTACGATCTTGTTGATTATAACCAGCGTAATTTGTCCTTGAGCTGTTCTCGTGAACAGTTTGTTTTGAAACACCTTTTTTCTGATAGATGGAGAGAAGGAGGGGCGAGACAGAATAAATGTATAGCTAGGAATGACAGAGCAGTTCTCGACCCCGTGATTTTGATTAACATAGATAAGGGGCGAGTAAAGGTAGTTTATTTAGACGCTTAGTTGGCGTTCGGAAATTCGTGCATAAGAGTAGAAAGCACGGGGTTTGAAGATTTTAGTAGTTAATGTTTCGCATTTTAAATTTTGTCTAGACCGTAAAAATTGACCTTGATTTTGGCGCAAGGCCATGACAAGCATAAATTAATATTGCAGGCTGAGCTCCAGCGACTGCACCAATCAAATGTATGAATCTGGACGGAAGGTCGAGACATAGCTTTAGTATTTAAACCCGTGCAGAGCTTAGATAGAGGCCACATGTAGACAATCCATTTACGAGGTGGACGGCGATAGTCCTCAGCGAGATGAGAGACATAGAGACGCAGTTGAGCAGTCCATATTGTGAGGAGCGCCATGATTTAAAGCTCCAGAGCCTAAGCTACTTGGTTTGATATGAACCCACAGCGTTTACATCCAGCGCTCTCACTCCCAGTGAGGGCCTAATGGTGAGAGTTCATACTAATTTGTAATGACGAAAGTGAACCGTTCTACTTACTTTTGAAGACAGTTTCAGAGCTACCACCAGACAACGCATGGTTGTACAAGCATTCTCCATGGCGTGTCTAGAGGAATGTCCATATCATAACATGTCTCATTGAATTAATAGAATTTAAACTGTTATATCCGTCGCCACGTGCGCGGATTCTATTTGGCATATAACTCATATGACCTGCAAGTAGTTAGAGTGAATAAGTTAGTCTTTATAGAAAGCTGTAGTTTCATTAGTTAGATTCAGTTGCCTTTGAATTGATATTTATATTTATAATTATATTTGTTACATTAATTCCTGTAATTAAACTGCCCTACAGTTCTGCTAAAAATCAAAGCAATTGATTTATTTAGTTTTTAGAGTGCAAGTATTTTTTTTGTGTGTTCGTCGATTGTGGGAGCGGACCTCGGAAGAGTGTCAGTCGAATTCTCCCCATCTAACCCACATCGCGACACTGGAGGGGACTTACCAAATTTCTTAATCCTTAATTTCTTAAATTCGTTAGATTATAATCACCTTTTCTCTTTGTTTGCATTACCTTTTTGTTCTTTTCATGATCCGTCGCTCACGGGGTGTCGCACGTTGAGCTAGTTTAAAATTATTTATTATTTAGTTTTGTATACTGCTTTGTTATTTTTACTTCCACATATGTCGCTGCTCTCCCATTGACCCGATGACCGAGGCCAGGGAGACTACAGAACAGAACTTAGAACGGTGAAAGACAAAAAAGACTGACTGTGGTGTACGCAAGGGCTAAAGGAATTACCACCCAGTTCCTTGAAAGTTAAGTGATTCCATCCTAAACTTTTGTCTGCGTCTGGGGAGTTGAGTGTTCCTCCCCGTGTTTTACAGGCTTTTTATACTTTTCTTCTTTGTTAGAACTGCGGGAGGTCGGCGAGGGTTCTTACGTGTGCGTGTCCTCTGTGCCAAAGTAGTGGCTTGGTCGCCGATTTTGCCGTTTCGACGACAACGTCTGCGGTCTCGCAACAACCAGTGGTGATTAAAACAGTGAGGATTCGCATTCGTGAGAATAGTCTTTGTTAGGGGCCTGTATATTTGTTTAGATTGTGGCGTTCACATCTTCCTCGTCTCTCTTGTTCTCTTCTCACCTATCTGTAATTATATTCAGAACTTGTAGGGTCTGTTATCGTTCGTCTTTTCTTGTTTGTCTAGCGTCGTGTTTGGTGTATTTTTTTTCATTAGACCTTTATCATTATGGTGTTGGTACATTCCTTTGTTTAATATAATGCCTGTGTGAGTCATGTGTCTACATTGACGCATTGATTGAGTTTATCTGGTTATTGTGACGTATAAGGCTGATACACCAGAGTATATATTTATATATTGGGAATATTGATTCCCCATTCAATTGCAGTTGTGCACCTGCCTTGAATATCCAGTATATAATTACTGAAGTTATTGTTCTTTAAAGAGAACTTCAGGTAATAAAATTACCTTGCAATTGCAATTATACTAGAGCTATAGAAAAATAGCTAAAAATATTAATCAACGATCTAATATTCGTTGATTCACATGTAATTATATATTACATCGGCAGTGATAACAGTAAGGACACTGCGATTTCATTGAAGAAGGAACATTGTTTGTATTTTGTCGTCTACTAGTGACGTCGACCCGACGAGTGCAAATTGCCTCAGGGATTAATAATCGCGGAGTTAAATAAGTAAATATTTTTTATCGCGTATCGGATTAACGTAAATACTACAGTGATAACATAGTCCACTGTCAGACGGGTTATTGCGTGAATTTATCCGGATACCTGTCCATTAACATTAATAGATCTCCTGTAGAGACCTATTGTGAGTGTAACTAATCATAATGGCCGATTACACTTCCTATATAAATTCAGCGAAGCTGTTAGGCATACCCGAGGACCAGCTGGCTTCTTGGTGCGAGAGTAGACTAAAAGAAGACCTAGCTAGAGAAGAGCGTGCCGCAGAAAGAGCCGAGAAGGCCGCGGAACGCAAACGAGAACAAGAAAAGGAGGAAAGAGAAAGAGAAAAAGAAGAAAGAGCCGAGAAAGCGGCTCAGCGAGAGCATGAAATTGCCCTAAAGAAATTAGAGCTGCAAGGAAACCAACCGACCGCGGCTCCAAGTGTTCCAACGAATAATGTTAAAGCAAAACCAAAGCTTCCAACCTATAATGATAAGGTCGACCAGATCGATTCTTATATTCATCGTTTTGAGCTCCACGCGGTAGCCGCCGGATGGGAAAGAACTGAATGGACTTCGTGCCTTGCAAATTTATTAACGGGACGTGCACTTGAGGTATTCCATGGCCTCAACATCGAGGATTCTAAAAATTACGACATCCTTAAAAAGGCTCTTTTAAAGCGTTTTCAACACACCGAGGACGGTTTTCACCAGACCCGTCCGAAAATTTTTCAACGTACGTCGACCGCCTAAAGCACTACTTAGACCGCTGGATTCAGCTGGCCGGTGTCGCTGACGGTAATTTTAAAGGGCTTTATGAGCTCGTTCTGAAGGACCAAATATTTAACGCGTGCCATTCAGAACTAGTCTCCCACATTAAGGAGTGGGCACCTAAGACGTTAGCGGAAATCACGTCCTTAGTAGAACAATACGTGTCCGCACATCCTAATCGTTCGCTGTCTAAACCCAAAACTAGCGAACCGTTTTATGCCGGAGTCGGTGGAACTGCGCCAAGGGGTACAAGAAATTCTCGACCAGTTCATCGCCAGACGCCGCCTCCGCGTGCATATTCCGAACCGCCGCCCAATAAAATTCGCGGTTTTCCACGCCGTACTGGACCTCCCACTCGGGGACATTTTCTTAATTATTCAGGTCCGCCCCGTCGTGACGTTAACGAGGGCTACCATTATCAGAGCCCACCATGTCCACCTCATTGGACATATTATAATAACCCATATAATACACCTCCAATGCAACCCAGACGTAATATATATGACAGCACTAGGTGTTATCGGTGCAATAAACCAGGTCATACGTCAAAATATTGTAGGGTTAAGTTTGAAGCTGCAAATGCTTGCACCGTCATTGTTCCGGCTGCACAGAGTAGCCGTAGCGTTGAACTCACGTCGCCCATAACGGGCACCGTTCCGGTTATGTCGGCCCTCCATCAACACGGGTCATTGACCTTATATGAGGGTCATGTTAATGCCATACCCGCGTCTGTCTTACGCGATTCAGGTTGCACCACTATCGGTGTTAGGGAATCACTGGTCAGACCGACCCAGCTGATTGACCAACAGGCAACTTGCATTACTTTCGGGGGCTCCGTCGAGCGATTCCGTTTCGCGGAGGTATACATCGACACGCCTTTTATTACAGGTGTCGTAACGGCATGCGTATTACCAAATCCGGTTGCCGATCTAATTATTGGTAATTTACCACAGGTCAATGATACACCTGACGGCCAGTTAAAAGTTTGGAACGAAAACGTTGCGTGTGTCACCACACGACAACAGTCAAAACGTCCACCGGATGGTACCTTACAAACCCCTGCGTTTGATTTTAATGTCACGCCTACAGTTTTGTATAAGGAACAACAAAGCGATCCATCACTAAAACCGCTGTTTGCGAAAGTTCAGCCTCAGAACGGAAATGCCTCTCCGTTTATCATTAAAAATGAAGTATTATACAGAAATTTCCGAAGTAAACGTGAGACCATTGAACAGCTCGTGGTGCCTAAGTCGTTTCGTCGCGATATTCTGCGTCTCGCGCATGATACATCATTTTCAGGCCATCAAGGTTCAGCCAGAACCAAATCACGGATATTGGCTCATTTTTTCTGGCCTGGTGTATACGCGGACGTGAACCGTTTTGTGGCGCGCTGCGATGTATGTCAAAAACGTACACCTAAAGGTAAAGCATCACGCGCACCCCTTCAGGAGATGCCTCCAGTCTCAACACCATTCGAGCGTGTCGCAGTTGACATAGTAGGTCCTCTTAGTAAATCAGACAGAGGCCATCGATTCATCCTTTCGGTAATCGAATACGCGACGCGCTGGCCTGAGGCTATTCCTTTAAGAGACATTACGGCTGACCATGTCGCTGAGGCACTTGTTACTATTTTCTCGCGAGTCGGATTTCCGACCGAGATTCTTTCAGACAGAGGACCACAATTCACCTCTGATCTATACAAAAAGGTACTAGAATTAGCGGGAATTAAACAGAAATTAACGTCCCCCTATCATCCGCAGTCAAATGGTTGTTGCGAGCGGTGGAATGCGAGCATGAAGTCTATGCTAGCACGCGTATCCGCCGACAAACCTGGAGACTGGGACCGTCAGCTCCCCGCTATTCTCTTCGCCTATGGGGAACTCCCGAACGCGTGCACGGGTTTCTCCCCATTTGAGTTATTATACGGACGTAAACCACGTGGCCCGATGGCCATACTTAGTCAATTGTTCGCCGGTTCTGAAACCGACGATTATGATACGCGATGCGCGTATCAATATGTTGTCGATCTCCGACAACGAATTATTAATGCATGCAAAACCGCTCTGCAATTTGCATGCGCTAGAGCGAGTTCTTCAAAATTTTATCGCGATCAGGGCGCCCAAATGCGCGCCTTGTCAGTCGGAGATCTGACACTTGTTCTTTTGCCGCAAACGCAAAACAAACTCCTTCTAACTTGGAAGGGACCATACAGAGTCCTTAAGAGACTCTCCAGAGTGAATTATTTGATAGATATTCGTGGGCAGAGGAAAATATTCCATATTAATATGCTGAAAAAGTACCTGCTTAGCGATGATCGTCGTAACAACTCCGTTCATGTCGTCCCAATGGCCAACGCGGCTTTAGTTACTGTCGACGACGAGGACCCTTTGAGTATCGACAAATCGTTGCCCATATTACAGGCCACCGAGAGTATAAACGATGTTAATATCAATGATGAGCTTGCGCCGTCGCAGAAACAGGATCTTACACACCTGCTCCAAGAATTTGCCACGGTGTTCACTGATTTGCCGGGTTGTACGTCTTTAGTCCAACATGTAATACGACTTCAGACAGACGTACCGGTGTTTGTTAAACCGTACCCGCGCCCGCTGCACGCTCACGAAACGATAATTACAGAAATACGTGCCATGCTACGGCTAGGCGTGATAGAGCGATCAACAATTCCGTATTGCTCGCCGATTGTCTTGGTCAAGAAGAAAGACGATACCGTGCGTTTTTGTATTGACTATAGAAAGCTCAATGCTATAACCATCTTTGATGCGGAACCCATTCCCAATCAGGAGGACTTATTCGCGCGGTTATCCAATGCAAGTATCTTCTCTAAAATAGACTTATCCAAAGGACATTGGCAGATTCCTCTCGAAGAAGGAAGTAAACAATATACAGCTTTTCAAACCCCTTTGGGTTTAATGCAATGGAAATATTTGCCTTTTGGACTGGTTACTGCACCAGCCACTTTCGCGCGCATGATGAACATCTTGCTAAATGAATTGCGCTGCGTTCTATCATATTTCGATGATACATGTATTTTTCAGGCCGATTGGGCTGGTCACTTAATGGCCCTTCGTGAAGTTTTTGCCGCTCTTCGCCGAGCTGGCCTTACCGCGAGACCCAGTAAAGTGTTCCTGGGATATCACCATATAAACTTTTTGGGTCATACCATAACCCACGGGGTTCAGACTCCAGACGATCGCAAGATATCCAGTATTTTGAAACTGTAACCCCCTAAAACTAAAAAGCAAGTCCGTAGCTTGTTGGGACTTTTGAATTATTACAGGAAATTTATACCAAACTTTTCCTCTCTCTCAGCCCCGTTATCTGATCTAACGAGGAAGAATGTTCCAAATAGAGTCGTCTGGACGCCTCAGTGCGCTGATGCCCTTCAGACTATTCAGAATTTATTTTCTACTTTCCCCCTGCTCGTTTTACCCGATATATGCCAGACATTCGTCGTCCGAACGGATGCGTCAGATAAAGGAATAGGCGCCGTGTTACTCCAACAGCGTTATGGTTTCTTGCGACCGTGCTTATATGCAAGCCGGAAATTACTTGATCGAGAGACGCGCTATGCGATTGTCGAACGAGAGTGCCTCGCAATTGTTTACGCGGTAGATGCATTTTCTCGATACTTATTAATGTCCGAATTTATAATTGAAACGGATCATCGACCATTACTGTTTCTTAAGTCGAACAGAGCCAAGAATGCTCGACTAACCAGATGGAGCCTTGCGCTCCAGGAATACAAATTTACTATTTGGGCTATACCTGGGGAGGATAATTTACAAGCTGATGTATTGTCCCGTTTGATTTAGTGTTCTAAAATAGTCTGTTGAACATTGAGGTTGAGCATTTTTCACCTTTTTCGGAGACCGTGGATGGTTTCACATTATATTGTCCTACCAATTATGGACATTCTTTCTCAAAATTTCCATGTGATTCCTTTTTCCACTAGCGTCCATCCTGACCATGACCTGAGTTTCAGACAACATTGACGCCTTTGTCTGCGGGTCAATGAGATGAGAAAATGGCAAACCGAGCGACCAGACCTACTGCTCCCAGGATACCATTACTTTAATTAACTATTGTTCGTTCATGTTCTATGAATGTATTAATTACGCTCAGTGAAGCGATGAGCTAGTTGCTCAATATTTCAGTCTTTACAGTATGTCTGTGTGAGAGAAGTTTATCACTTTAATTCTTAAGTGCTACAATAATTATATATTATCACAGAACGTCGCATATAAATATACATATGCTATTGTCCATCGATAATGCACGTTCTTAGAATTATTTTTTTTTTGACTTTCAGTAACGCTGTATTTTTTACTACATAGCCCTTTCAAAATTACTATTACATAGCAACGTTAGTAGACAGTTATGTCGTTCAAACCCTAAGTTTTCACTGGGGTGGGGGATGTTGTGATGTTTCCACTTTCTCTCACTAACTTTCTTCTGACACCAGCCGTGATGGGCACGGCACAAACACACTAAATAATCGACTATCTCTCTTCTATAAGTTATAACAAACGATATCTGTATTGCTTATATATATACAATAATTATTAATTCATTAAATAATAATAGGAACATAGGTCATACAATTTCGTGTGAATTTCGATGGAATGAAATTGATGCAAATCAGTACATGATAATTAAAAGTCTTCGTAATATTCAATTTCTAGCACATTTTATAAACACACGGGTACATTCAACTTAAAAGGAAACCTCTCTGTCATGATTCGGATGTTGTTAAAACTCACGCAGAGAGTGAGTTGTTGTTGTTTTACCAGGGCCATGAGAAATTGGCTGGTGGCCTTGAACGGCCCTCGCGAATTATAGTTGGTGAGTAAATAAATGTAAAGTTAAACTGTTAGAGTCACGCTTGTCGGTTTTAATGTTCGTGATTAATAAGTAATGGAGTAGGGGTGAAACAAGGTGGAGATAGTTGACATTGTTAAGTATGACTAGACAAGTTTATGCACGTTAACTGGCTGGTAGAATAGTGCAAACGTATTACTACAATTAAAATGGTGGGAGGTTTCGACCAATGAGATAGCTGAACTAATTGGGCCAGCGGACTAGCACTGCTGGGTAGCCAGATAGTATAAAACATCGTGTAACGTTCAGATTTATTGAATACAGACGAGCAGAAGCATCGTGTCGTGATGTATATCCGGTTGGCCAGTACCTGAACTGTGATTTGAAGACTAGAAGTCCTTGCTAACGGACTGACTGAGCTCTAGAAAGAAAGGTCTGAGTGGGCTGACCTTTGAAAGCCCATGCTGCGCTATTTTGATGTTCGCGCCTACCAGTAGGCGTGACCAATGGTAATATATCTTATTTGTTCAAGCATAATAGAAGATCAGAGATAGAGAGAGAACCACAGCCTCATAGGAAGTCTAGGGAAACCCCAGCTGGCGCTCGACGACGAGTGGCCTGTGTTATAGAATTATTTCCATAGTATGATTGAAGTAATATGGCACATTGTTGATGAATTGAATAATGATTGTGCATATATATAAATAGTTTTTTTTGCAACTGCATAATTACCTACAAGCCGAAGTGTGCTTCTGTAGGCTTGGAACGTACTGGGCTCTCCTAACATTCAAGCCCATATGATTTAGGGAGAGTTTGCCTGGCGACTGGCCAGTGGCGACTCAACTGACACTTTAAATTGATATCTAGTTTCGTATAATATACCTATTTGCTATTGATTGCAGTACATCCAATAAGGATCCATAATTACATGAATATCATAGATTAAGTTAGTAATTAGAATTTATTGCTTTGAATATACCTCTATTGTCTTTTGTTTTGTTTATTAATATTTATGTAAAACATGGCCTGACCGGCCTGACATATATAGATACTCTAGTTGTTTGATACTTTTCTTGTGTGGTTGTGTCCGAGTGTGAGTTAGCTGCCTCTCGTGCAGTCGAATGCTCCCCAAGACCCTAACTCTGCTCCTGACATCTGGAGGGGACATCCTCACCCTAAACTGACATCTGGAGGGGACATCCTCACCCTAAACTGACATCTGGAGAGGACCCCACTGACATCTAGAGGACACCACTAGCATCTAAACTGACATCTGAAGAGGACCCCGTCAACATCTGCAGGGATACCACTCTAGACTCCACTGTTATTTATGTCATTTTTTGTAGTTTATAGTTTTGTATACTGCTAATTTTTTTTGTTTCTCCCCCACATGTCTGGCATGTCCTCTCGTCATTGATCCTGGGACCACAACGAGGGACTGACAGCTAGTAACAGGAAAAGACAAGACCAGCGCTGTGGACCAAGGGAAAGAGCCAGTCCATTTCACCCAGTTAAGTGAACCATCTGTATTAGTCTTCGTTTGAGGGGTTCGTCGTTCCAGCTCCCCTACTTTTGACAGGCATTATTTTTTTTTCTTTTGTGTTTAGATTAGATACGCGGGAGGTTGGAAGGGATCGAGACTCAGCTTACCTTTCTTGCCAGACTAGTCGATCTAGATGGTGGTTTAAACCGGGTGTGAGGTATGCTTTGCCTTGAATAGTTCTGTAGGGACCTGTTATTCGTATAGATTGTTAGCGTTCTATCTTCCTCGTACTTTTAGGAAGACGTCTCTCTTGTGCTTTTCTTACCTTTCTGTACATAGTTTCAGGTTAGTCGGGTCAGTTGTCGTTCGTGATTTCTGTTAGTCTAGCGTCTTATTGTAATTTATCGTTCATTCTGTTAGTCTTGCGTCTTGTTTGTAATGTACTACCTTTTTATATATTCGTTATATAGTATTTATCTTTCTTGGTTACACTTATTTTTTTTATATTTTTTTTTGATTACATACTTCCATTGATTCACGTGTTTTGACACGTTGAGGGGTTTTTAGAGGTAACTTGGCTTGGTGAGAGGGAAAAGTTTTTAAGAATTAACCCTCCTGTGCTGTAGAGTGACAACACTGTTTAAGTGACAACTATTATTGAATTGTTGGAATCCGTGCAGTGAGTACACTGCCAGTTCTTGCTAATTATTAATTTATACCGATCTCGTCTTTAAATTGACGGGCTCCCGAGAGGACAGTATTAGACTGTTTAGAGAGGTGACCCTTTTTTTTGTGTAGTGATGAATAGTGAGTATTGGTTTTATTGTCGGCTGGTGCCGCCGCCCGAAGGAGCAATAAATTGTCTCAGGGGAAGAGTCTGTATCAGTGTCGAGGTGATATCAATATAAGAGCTATGTGAATTATATATATTGAGGATACTTTTTTTTAGTCGTCTGCGTATGCCGTCGACCCGAGGAGAGCAATAATGAGATTGCCTCGTGGGATGGATGATATTGGTATTTTTCGATTATTTGAGAGATGTTTGGCAGTGGTAACAGAGGACACTGCGTGTTCGCGTTTTGAGATATTTTGCAGTGGTAACAGGACACTGCGTGTTCGCGTTTTTTAGAGTTTTTTGCAGTGGTAACAGAGGACACTGCGTGGTCGCGTTTTAAGAAGTTTTGGAGAAGTGTGGAGTTGTTTTTATACAACCGATTATGACTATGGTTTTCCGCGTTTCGTGGACCATCTAACGTAATACTATATATGACAAGTAAGAATAACCGATTATGATTGTGACTATCCATGTGGCCAGTGGATGAGTTACCTAAGAACATACCCGATATGGATATTGAATTGAACCGATTATGACTATATTACCGAGATGACTGTGACACTTGACGTGTGCATGGCTTGCGTACGGAAACGGCGCATTAAATTAACTGCTATCGCCTCGTGGCATCTCATCTATACCGGATTGGATGTTGGAAAGATTTAATTGTAATGTTATTTGAGATCTAGATTAGTGTTAAATGCGAGAAGCGCTACATGAAATTTGAACGAGAACATCAGATTAATTTATCTTAAGGACGCTTCTGTTAGTGTTAATTAAGCTTAACTATGCCGAAATTTCTAGTTGTGATGCACCAGAAATTTTGTTCTCCTATTTAGGTCTGTCATATGTATTGGCGTTGGATGGGATTGACACCTCATTCAGAGACCGAGGGATGGTATCACATATTGTTCACCCATTGTGAACACTTTTCACCTACCCCTGTGCTTTCCTTTGTTCCAACAGCTATTTTACTGACGTCGACCCGTATTTTGGCCACACCAGACGTTGTTGCCCAGGGTCGAGGACGAGAAGTCATGGCAGACCAGGAGTCCAGATCCACCAATGCCATCGATGCTACTATAGTTATCTTTTCTTGAGTATTATTCACTGTATGTATGCATTCCTGATGACATTCGCACAGGATCAATGTTGTACTCTAAAATTTTCGAGTTATGATTGTTAATGTCTACGTATTTAGAGGTAAGATTTAATCCTCAGAGAGATATATACATTTGGACGGAACCTTAAGATTTTCATGAAGTTTTGTCCATCAAGGATACCCGTCCTGTAGGTTTTTTTCAACTTTTGTAGTAGTCTTAGTTATTACCTAGTTAAGTTCACCTTTCGAGCAATTTCTCGACTCATGCCTTCCCCTTACGATAATCAGTTATATCGTTAAAATTGCAAATTTTAACTGGGGTGGGGGATGTGTCATGATTCGGATGTTGTTAAAACTCACGCAGAGAGTGAGTTGTTGTTGTTTTACCAGGGCCATGAGAAATTGGCTGGTGGCCTTGAACGGCCCTCGCGAATTATAGTTGGTGAGTAAATAAATGTAAAGTTAAACTGTTAGAGTCACGCTTGTCGGTTTTAATGTTCGTGATTAATAAGTAATGGAGTAGGGGTGAAACAAGGTGGGGATAGTTGACATTGTTAAGTATGACTAGACAAGTTTTTGCACGTTAACTGGCTGGTAGAATAATAATAGTTCGTCCATCAGGTATGATGATGACCTTAACAACACCAGAGGAATAAAGAACAGAAATTGTTGAGAATTTCAACACATGGACAATAAAGAGAAGTAAAGGACACAGAGGACAGAATAGAAAGGCTGTTCTTTCATGACTTATGGCTTCTCATGTGACTGATAAGTCCTATTTTTGCCCTGAAGACCGTTCCGCATAAGTGACAAGAGTGCTCCGTTGGTTCAGTACCACTGGGCCTTTTCTTGTGCCGTTCTCTTTTTTTGATAGCCTGCTGGACTCTGTCAGCTTCCCATGCTTTGCTGCCTCTGGTAAGGGCCGCCCTCCAATTTGCACGATCAAGCGAGAGCTTTTCCCACTCACTCACATCAATGGCAAAGGCCTTCAGTGATTGCGTGAGAGTGTCTTTGTAACGTCTCTTTGGGGCCCCAACATTCCTCGTTCCATTGGAGAGCTCAGAGAAGAAGATTTGCTTAGGGAGTCTGGAGTCGGGCATTCTGACAACATGTCCTGCCCAACGTAGCTGAATTTTTTGCAGGTGGCAGAAGATGCTCAATTCCTTGGCACGATTGAGGACCTCAGTGTCTGGAATTTTATCCTGCCATTTGATCCTTAGGATCTTTCTAAGGCAGGCCAGATGAAAGTGATTTAGTTTTCTGGCATGCGATTGGTACACTGTCCAGGTTTCAGCCCCATAGAGTAGGGTGGGAAGGACCACAGCATTGTACACTTTCAGCTTAGTGTCTGTGCGAATGCCGGCAACATCCCACACTCTCTTTCGAAGCCTGCCAAATGCAGAGCTGGCTTTGCTGATTCTTGAGGGAATTTCAGTATCAACACGAGCCGTGGAAGACAGTGTACTGCCAAGATAGGTGAAGTTCTCCGACACCTTCAGAAGACTGTCATGGACTTTGATATTTGGGGTCACAGGATACTTGTCGTCTGGAGTAGGCTGATGGAGCACTTCCGTCTTCTTTGTGCTTATTGTGAGGCCAAAGTTGTCACAGGCACTAGAGAACTTATCAACACAGTTTTGCATGCTATCCTCATCGTGTGCCAGAAGTGCACAATCATCAGCAAATAGTAGGTCACAGACTTGAGTACTTTTGGTTTTGGTTTTTGCCTGAAGTCTCCTGAGGTTGAATAGACTGCCATCAGTTCGGTACTTGATGCTTACCCTTTGAGGAGGAGAGCTAAAGGCTTCTTGTAGCATTGCAGAGAACATGATGCTGAACAGAGTTGGGGCTAAGACACAACCCTGTTTTACCCCATTTGTGACAGCAAAGGGCTCTGAAACACTGCCGTTACTTTTGACTGCAGCTTGCATGCCATCATGAAACTGGCGCACTTAGGCTGGTAGAATAGTGCAGACGTATTACTACAATTAAAATGGTGGGAGGTTTCGACCAATGAGATAGCTGAACTAATTGGGCCAGCGGACTAGCACTGCTGGGTAGCCAGATAGTATAAAACATCGTGTAACGTTCAGATTTATTGAATGCAGTCGAGCAGAAGCATCGTGTCGTGATGTATATCCGGTTGGCCAGTACCTGAACTGTGATTTGAAGACTAGAAGTCCTTGCTAACGGACTGACTGAGCTCTAGAAAGAAAGGTCTGAGTGGGCTGACCTTTGAAAGCCCACGCTGCGCTATTTTGATGTTCGCGCCTACCAGTAGGCGTGACCAATGGTAATATATCTTATTTGTTCAAGCATAATAGAAGATCAGAGATAGAGAGAGAACCACAGCCTCATAGGAAGTCTAAGGAAACCCCAGCTGGCACTCGACGACGAGTGGCCTGTGTTATAGAATTATTTCCATAGTATGATTGAAGTAATATGGCACATTGTTGATGAATTGAATAATGATTGTGCATATATATAAATAGTTTTTTTTTGCAACTGCATAATTACCTACAAGCCGAAGTGTGCTTCTGTAGGCTTGGAACGTACTGGGCTCTCCTAACATTCAAGCCCATATGATTTAGGGAGAGTTTGCCTGGCGACTGGCCAGTGGCGACTCAACTGACACTTTAAATTGATATCTAGTTTCGTATAATATACCTATTTGCTATTGATTGCAGTACATCCAATAAGGATCCATAATTACATGAATATCATAGATTAAGTTAGTAATTAGAATTTATTGCTTTGAATATACCTCTATTGTCTTTTGTTTTGTTTATTAATATTTATGTAAAACATGGCCTGACCGGCCTGACATATATAGATACTCTAGTTGTTTGATACTTTTCTTGTGTGGTTGTGTCCGAGTGTGAGTTAGCTGCCTCTCGTGCAGTCGAATGCTCCCCAAGACCCTAACTCTGCTCCTGACACTCTCCTTTTGGGGTGTATGGCGCTATCTGGGCACTGGTTCTTCCTCTCTACTCTGGCTTGACTGCGCAGTTAGATCAACAGATATCGGCAGGTACCAATAGGTCGGGAAGCCAAGACGCCACGATGTCGTTAATCAAAGTACAAGAAGTTGAGAAGCCAAGAAGGCGTTGTTCTTCCTCCTCTGTAGAAAAACAATCGCAACTTCCTAATCTACTGCTGGAAGGCATGACTTCCATACTTACTCCATGACGGATATTCATCATTAATACTTTTAACCGCTGACACTGTTATAAGTCAGGCTGCAGCTCCCATACTCCATAGGCTCCCATATAGGCAATAGAATAAACGATCAATACAGTTTTATTGATATTTACACGTTCCCCACGAAGAATAACGCTCTCTCTAACAGACCCCATCCTATAAGGTTTCGTAACATACATATAACGGCGTTTCCGTTGTCGCGATGTGGGTTACATGGGGATATTTCGACTGACACTCTTTCGAGGTCCGCTCCCACAATCGACGAACACACAAAAATAAATACTTGCACTCTAAAAACTAAATAAATCAATTGCTTTCAATTTTAGCAGAACTGTAGGGCAGTTTAATTACAGGAATTAATGTAACAAATATAATTATAAATATAAATATCAATTCAAAGGCAACTGAATCTAACTAATGAAACTACCGCTTTCTATAAAGACTAACGTATTCAATCTAACTACTTGCAGGTCATATGAGTTATATGGCAAATAGAATCCGCGCACGTGGCGACGGATATAACAGTTTAAATTCTATTAATTCAATGAGACATGTTATGATATGGACATTTCCTCTAGACACGCCATGGAGAATGCTTGTACAACCATGCGTTGTCTGGCGGTAGCTCTGAAACTGTCTTCAAAAGTAAGTAGAACGGTTCACTTTCATCATTACAAATTAGTATGGACTCTCACCATTAGGCCCTCACTAGGAGTGAGAGCGCTGGATGTAAACGCTGTGGGTTTATATCAAACCAAGTAGCTTAGGCTCTGGAGCTTTAAATCAGGCTCCTCACAATGGACTGCTCAACTGCGTCTCTATGTCCCTCATCTGGCTGAGGACTATCGCCGACCACCTCGTAAATGGATTGTCTACATGTGGCCCAGAACTAAGTTCTGTATGGCCTTAAATACTGGACTGCATCTGCAACTTACCGTCTAATTCCTGGATTGTGATTGGTGCAACCACTTCTAGCTCAGCTGCCGAACTGAGTTATTTTAAGTAACAGCCCTACGCAACGACCTTGGGTCGACATCAAAGGTCGAATTACTTCAATACAATATAATGTAAATTTTATAGCAATAAATTCTTAACATGTTCAAAACCCCGAGCTTTTACTCTGGATCACGGTTTTTCTGTACGTCAACAGACGTCTCAATAACATTTAATTCCTACTCACCCCTTCCCTCTTTACTAAACCTAGTTCAAAACACGAGATATAAAAAGTGCTCAGTCATGCACACCTACGCTGTCCGTCTATCCTTCCCCACACCTTCTGTCTATCTATTATAAAAAAAACCTGTTCAAAACAAATTGTTTACGAGACCAAGTTATGCTGGCTCGCACAATAATTACGTTTGCAAAAATTACTCACTGCTCTCTCACAAAAATTTAGTCAGTGGAAACATTTATGAATTAAATCTATTCTTGACATCCGTGACTCTCTCAGAGGCAGTAGTTATACCAAAGTAAACCCACTAGATTTAGGTTCTACAATCATGAACATTAAGTAAAATACACATACATCATACAATTAACTTACCACTCAGCAACAGCTCAAATGCCGACAAGATACCAAAGATACCACGCTCTGACAAAGGATGTTTGCGGGTTCCCTGACCTTCCCCACTCACAAGACTAGTACAAAGTTACAGTTGCAGTTGTGGTCTCCTCTTCGGCACGAAGCTGGTGAGTGCTCTCAGCGGTCTGAAGTTGGAAGGAGCGTTCGGGGATTTATACCCAGTCAGGTAGCGTCCCAAGACGCTCACCGAGTGTACATTAGTTATCCTAATAGCCACCCCCGTCGACTCCACGTCAAATACTATTGAAGCATCTCTACCCCCAAAGCAATTCCCAGGTGATCTGATCGTCAAGTACGGCGGTCAAGTAAACACTACCCTTTTCGGGTGTCAAAGCGCTTCAGTTGCATCCCATACTTTCCCCCTCTGGCCTACAATAACTCTGTCTCCCCGCCGTCAACTATCTTCCCACGCTAGTTATACCTTGCCAACCTGTCACCCTGTTACAGATGTGTCATGATCACATTAGGATCATAAATGCCGTGCTAGGTCACGACGTCAGTGAGTTAATTTTTACGATCTTGTTGATTATAACCAGCGTAATTTGTCCTTGAGCTGTTCTCGTGAACAGTTTGTTTTGAAACACCTTTTTTCTGATAGATGGAGAGAAGGAGGGGCGAGACAGAATAAATGTATAGCTAGGAATGACAGAGCAGTTCTCGACCCCGTGATTTTGATTAACATAGATAAGGGGCGAGTAAAGGTAGTTTATTTAGACGCTTAGTTGGCGTTCGGAAATTCGTGCATAAGAGTAGAAAGCACGGGGTTTGAAGATTTTAGTAGTTAATGTTTCGCATTTTAAATTTTGTCTAGACCGTAAAATTGACCTTGATTTTGGCGCAAGGCCATGACAAGCATAAATTAATATTGCAGGCTGAGCTGAAGCGACTGCACCAATCAAATGTATGAATCTGGACGGAAGGTCGAGACATAGCTTTAGTATTTAAACCCGTGCAGAGCTTAGATAGAGGCCACATGTAGACAATCCATTTACGAGGTGGACGGCGATAGTCCTCAGCCAGATGAGAGACATAGAGACGCAGTTGAGCAGTCCATATTGTGAGGAGCGCCATGATTTAAAGCTCCAGAGCCTAAGCTACTTGGTTTGATATGAACCCACAGCGTTTACATCCAGCGCTCTCACTCCCAGTGAGGGCCTAATGGTGAGAGTTCATACTAATTTGTAATGATGAAAGTGAACCGTTCTACTTACTTTTGAAGACAGTTTCAGAGCTACCGCCAGACAACGCATGGTTGTACAAGCATTCTCCATGGCGTGTCTAGAGGAAATGTCCATATCATAACATGTCTCATTGAATTAATAGAATTTAAACTGTTATATCCGTCGCCACGTGCGCGGATTCTATTTGGCATATAACTCATATGACCTGCAAGTAGTTAGAGTGAATAAGTTAGTCTTTATAGAAAGCTGTAGTTTCATTAGTTAGATTCAGTTGCCTTTGAATTGATATTTATATTTATAATTATATTTGTTACATTAATTCCTGTAATTAAACTGCCCTACAGTTCTGCTAAAAATCAAAGCAATTGATTTATTTAGTTTTTAGAGTGCAAGTTTTTTTTTTGTGTGTTCGTCGATTGTGGGAGCGGACCTCGAAAGAGTGTCAGTCGAATTATCCCCATCTAACCCACATCGCGACCCCTTTGATAACTACAAGCATTTCTCCACATTATATCTATGTTTCTCCGATATCGGCAAATCTTTGCCACGCAACTGCTCCGCACAACAGTGATAATAGAGGAACGGGTGACAATAATTATGCCGATAATTAAAAGAAAAAGGGACATAATTGTGTTATTTATTGGACACTTCCCATGATTCATTACGGAGATGTGTGATCTCCCTCTCCCCCCCCCCCCCCTTTCTTTTACTCTTCCACCACTAATCTGCTATTTCGACTTTCTCTTTACTCGACACAAGTCTGACTGTCCCACTGATGCCGAGATATTAGGATTGCACTGTAGATCTATATAAAATCCATTGCAGCTACCATTGTCACTAAAGTGCGGGTATATTTTTCATTTTTTGTGCACAAGCTGGATACCAAGCATGTTTGCTAACAAGCGACACTTTAGTTGGCCGCCTAGCCCTCGCCACGAGGTCGGGGTCAAGAGGTCAATTGCTTCGCTCGGAATTTAGCGGCAGCGCCGAAACCGAAACTATATGACATCGTCTATGGAAATATTTATAGTGGTTTGAAGTGTTAAAATTCCACACTTTTCACCCTGTTACAAGAGAGGGGAGAGGACTAGTTACATAAATGTGAAAATCTAGTTGTTTTAGTATGCCAAGTCCTGAGAATTTCAAATAAAAACCACAACATCACCTCAGACTACTTTATACACGACGAAAAATTGAGCGAAACATATGAGGCTAAATATTTGGGTGTAACATTGGTCAGAAAACTTACATGGAGCCAACATATTAATATCACATGTAACAAAGCAAACAGCATACTAGCATTTCTGAAAAGGAACATCTCTAACTGCGATAGGAAAGTAAAAGAGAAATGCTATAACACCTTTGTGAGGCCCTCCCTAGAGTATGGCTGCAGTGTCTGGGACCCCCACTGTCGAATAAACATAGACCAACTGGAAAGGGTCCAGAGGAGAGCTGACCCCTTTGTGACGAATGACTATACTAGAAGTAGTAGTGTAAATAAAATGATGAGAGACCTTCAGTGGACACCATTAGAAGAGAGGAGAGCAAAAAACAAAGTAAAAATATTTTATAAGGGCAAGGAAGGAAATATCCATATCCCACTGAACCACCTCACCATTAATACCAGAGGCAACAGAAGGAATAATATAAAATATAACATCCCAAGCTCACGGGTTAACAGCCATCTTTATTCTTTTTACCCTAGTGTCATCAGGATGTGGAACAACCTCCCGGCAGAAGTCCAAACACTACCGTCCGCAACGACTTTCGACAATGAATTAAAGAACATAATTATCCGTTGCAGCTACCATTGTAACTAAAGTGCCGGTTGTATTTCTGTGCACAATCTGGAAACCAAGAGATATTTATACCAGAGTTTACAAAAGATTTTACACAACTAATATATTTTTTAATGGTCTTAACATCTATGAAGGTTTTACCTTGCTTTTAGCCTCAAAGGAGCGACGTTGAGTCGCATATAGTAGTGCAGTTGGGGAATCGTCTTATAGACGTGTTGGATGAACTACGAGTGGCTAATGTGGTTACTGCGTGGGTTCAATAGTAACTCCCTTAAGGATACACAGGATTAACAAACACAGGGTTCTGCTGGCAATCTTATTTATTCAAAAGCCTAACAAAGGTATCGCTACCAAAAGGCATAGGGAAAAACCCTATCAAGAAAAGGAAAAAGAAACCCAGAAAAAGAAGCCCAACCAGCCATAAGCTGGAACAAGAGAAAAAGACAAAAATATGATTAGGATATAATGACAACATTAATCAGGCAATCAATGGTGGACATACATAGTAATAGTATTAAGTATTAAATCAAACAACAACAACATAATATAGAATTTAAGCAATAACCAACTGGATATGTATGCATGGAATAAAATAGCGCTAAGGTTAATGAATAACAACTACAAGTGGCTATATCATACACACAAGGAGTTTCCTAGTACACTGGCAACATAAACTAATGTACTAATCAAAGTATGAAGGACATAACAAATGAAGGGGCAAGAACACAATAGTTTCGTTCCACTGAGCCGGTGTACAACACATCCAGAGTGGCCATTCCATCTAATAACGCAGTGGCCAACATGGCCCACTGACCGTCCATAACACAGACGCTGCATCCCAATGCAGGCCATCCTCATAGGCCCACTCCCATTATTAGTACTAACCCGCCCCAGGGCTATTGTATTGGTTACTTCCCTTCCCAATCGATACCGAAGGGTCATGCCCTTTGACCTTAGCCGCGGAGCTATGCCGCCAGGCTAACATGTGTATGACACACCACTAGATACATAAAGTAATGTGTACATTCCTTAAAATGAAACTGTCCTTCACACACTTACGAAACTCATAGAAGCATAATACATCTGGATAACTATAATACATGCACATGATATATATATATATATGTCGGCGAGACTCATTGCAACATGTGTAGACTCACTGAAACATTGTTCATCCACCGCCGCACATAGAACAATCCTGGGGCTCACCCATGTGAGGCCCAACTAATATTATACATCTCCAATAGGCCTACATGTAATTAATTACACATCTTAAACATTAAACACACAATCACAATCACACTGCTCTCTATAGCATAGTGGCACTGGCAAGGTACACAAATACCCGTAATACAATCAAGTGTATAGTGCCGCTCGCTGTAACATAAGCCATCCACATTAACATGTCAGGAAATCCTCACTGCCTACCACAACAAGGCAATGCTACACATACACTATATATATGCACACAAGCAAATCGTGATAGCTTGGTTAGCGAGCCATCATTATCATCTAGCACCGCAAACGTTAACTTTGACAATAAAGTCACAATATCAAGACACTGCACTGCACCGCGCATCCTACACGTCTAATGACAATGGCAATTACCGTTGAGCCGGACTCATAATAGTCTCTGTAGATCAGCATTCTCTACGCGGCATCCAAGAAGGGGGGGGGGGGTGGGTGCGCAAATTAAAGTCACTTCTAATATAATAGTCTCCAACTTACCCAAAGTTTCTCCGGGTCCTGTGCTACCGCTTCATGCCTTATGGGGCGGGGTGGCGATGGCAAGCGTCGGCAAGCCTCTGAGCTGCTACGGGCCCGGGTTGCTGGTCTGGGTTCACTGTGCCGTCGGCTCTTGTCTCTGCGTCTTTGATGGAGTGTGTTGACCACTCGAACTCGCATCTTATTTATGAGCCAGCGCGGACGTCCGAGAGAGCTATTACGTAGTCCAGTGTTTGGACAAGTGAAAGGCTCGGACATGGAGTCCAGCCCGACAATAAAACTGGTTAGGGTCCTAACACAATCGAATTTACAGTACGGTTAAAAGGGTGCACACAAAAGTCAATTAGGTATCCCAGTAAACTGCAGAAATTACTCTAACGTCCCCTCCAGCTATAATTGAATAAATTTGACCCAGGTTGGAATTATCGGGGATAACATGCGTCTAACTCATAGTTTGCTTTAAATCCGAGACCCTCTTATTAATTATTTCAATAGGATATGTGCATCAAAGTACAACAAAATTGGTACCATTATAAATTGGAAACTTGCTGCTAAAATTCTAACTGACTACTTATACCAGAAACCCGGTAATAGTTTTAATATAAATTTTCAAAGTGTCAGGACTAACAACATTCGACAATTTTGTGCGGGATACTTTCGTCCATTAATACGACGTATCTCCATTGATAACAAACGTTATCATGAGTACCCATTTTGTACCGATAGGGTATTGTCTACTCTCAAAAATGAATTCGGATTCCCGTCTTTCTGTCGGTGGATAACAACGAATGAGCGAGTTGTAAGAAACTTAAAGCCATGATATAAGAGCTGGAAGCCCGGTGGTCAAAATTTCCAATTGACCAATCAAAATGCGCGCTTTCCACCGTGATGTGAATAACGGGTCCCGCGCTAGTATCACAAGGGAAATAATCCAATTAATGGTACTCGGCCAAGTGTCCATAAACTACTATGACTATGAGTGGCCGTCCCTCACTCACGCACCAGAGTTACCATGAAAGCACATTAAAAATAGAAAGTCGTTCATCCTCTCACAGACGTACCAACTATAAAAGAAGAAGGTATGATTATAGTTGCATAGCTATGCCCGTTAGAAAATGCTTCATTTTCACCACAATTTGACTCCATTACTGGTGTTTTAAAAAAATTTGAATAAAATACTTCCTCACAAAAAACAACTCTGAATCAATTGTCAAACACAGAGGAGATAATGAGCTACTCAGTGTGCCAAAAATCAGGTGAAGGGCAAGTCACAGGATGTCTCTACAGCTGTTTAATTAACACAGAGGTTTCAGATAACACTGCGCTGGTCAGTTTCACGTCGTCACGGGCACCCCCTATCGGCGATAGAAGCCGTTAAAGTCTGATGTTACTTGAGTCATAAATCTATTTGAATGGGGATTGAGTTGCACAATTTGTGTGATGGTCAGTCAGAATCACTCAGAAGGGGGTGGGGGAGGGGGGAATTCAGCAGACTGCAGAGTCACTGGGTGCACACAAGTTAGTTTGAGTTTGGAGAAAGCACGTCGACCACACGATAACAGTCACATTGTGCCAGGAAGAAGCGAGACGATAAAAAGAACATAACAAACAGAATGACAGGGCAGAAGGAGACCCTGCTAGAAGTGCCCACCAACCACACGTGGGTGTACACGGGATTAAGTAAATGACTAGTAATATTAACACAATTCCTGAATGCCGCTAGTAAAAACGGAATAAATCGCTTGCAAACTATACGCAGTCAAGAGAATAATAATATATTGATAACGAAGTTGCAGAGCCACATAAAAATAAATTTCGGAGGTTTGTATGAAAGCTGTCTGCTAATGTTACTACTGACAGGTCCATTTAAACCTTTGGTTATAACCTGGCCTTTTCATTGTGGGGTGGGGGGGGGGTGTAGGGAAGTGGGGAGGGGGGGGGGGGAGAAGGACAGAATACATGGAGAGTTGGAGAAACCGGGAGTAAATGTGATTTCATAACAATTTGCAGCCTTGTACTCACTCCTGATACTGGCACTCACACAGACGAAGGTCTTGATGGTTTGTAACGATGTCACACTCTTCCTTTTCTTTAAGCGAAAACAACTACACTTATGAGCACACAGTAGTTCAGTGAGTACACTGCAAATCATTGATAATACTTATCGCCAAAACTAATTTACAACTACACTGAGTGGTTTTTTTTTTTCTTCTGTTAATCATTTCATCTTCAGGTTAATGACCTGTTGCCACATATATTTATATACTGCACAAATCATTGACACATTTACAGTGCTATCACGTACATGTGTAAATGTTCCAGTGTGTCCATGTGACTATCATAACTTGTCCAACATATGATTATGAGCGAAATATCACCACAAATTAATGCTCATCACTCTTTTACACAGCTGAGTTATTTTAACTGGACATTTTGTCATTGATATGATTGCCCTTTCCTTGAAATTTGCACAGTGTGTAGATTAACCAAATTCAGAACATTGCTGAAAAAAAATCAGCTGTTTTTTTTTGTGAGGAAAGTGTGTTAATTAGGCAAAATTGTTAATCAGTGTGTCCGGCAATAAAGTCCAATTTGGCCCATTTTGTCACCCTTGTAAAATCTCTCCTATTTATCACACTATTCACAGAACTTTCAAATTTTCACAGAAATGTAGTATGATAAACGCATTGATTGAAAATAGGGTTCGCACGTACTGGGGCCGGTAAAATTAAATGAGAGCCTGAAATATTGTCAGGCATAATTATTGAAACAACTGTGCAGCCGCGATCTAAGCGGCCGCCGGCCAGTTGAGCTCCGTGACCCCGACTGACACCTGATTTATTACTTTCTCGTGGTCTCAGCTAAGAGGTCGGTTTTGGAGGAAAATAAGCAGCTGTGCAAGAGATATTTAATTTATACATTATACTTTTTATATGGGCCTAATAAGTAATATATCTAAAGAGTTCACCCTGTTTTTAGCCTCAGAGGAGTGACGTCAAGTCGCCTGGTGCAGTTGAGGAATCGCCATTATAGACGAATCAACTAAAAAGTATTAAAAGAAGAAGAAGAACTAAGAAGTAGAAGAAGCATTAACTGTTGTAATTACCTGCCTCTTACGCAGTATTTGATGTACTCAGCTGCAACCAGGTGCTCAACCCTGGGGACCTAGGCTCAAACCCATGTCCGTCTGAAGACTGTGTGCACGTGGGATTTAGTTTTTTGTTTTAAGAAATGTGTGCACGAAGCTTCTTGTCTGAAGCTTTCTACTTTCACTTCACAATAACGACTTCCGGGTAGTGGGTAGTGGTGGTAAACTTTCTGATATGTGTCAAAATGTAGAGGAATTATTATGGTCCACGTTTGAACATTCAGGAATGTGTAATTTTCGGTGGCAATTGTTATTATATTGTTTATCGATTGCTTGTTTTTGATGCAGGACTTCACTTTGGATCACACATTTTTTTGGAAAGATTAAGTTTGTTCCAAACCCTGCAGCGATCCCACATTTTCTGTCAGTGAGTGAATTATTTTATTAGTCTGTGAGTGAATCTGGTAAGTGATATTTCAAAAAATGGTCAAGCTATCCAGGAGCAGTCTTATCTCCTACCAATGAATCAGTCATCTGACCTACATAAATAGTGGAATTTTCACGAAATGCAATATTAAAGGTTCAGGTACTCTTTACCAGGCATATTCTGTAAGCTTTTTTTATGGTCAGGTAGTCTTTTTGCATTATCTCCATGCTGCACATTGCCCAGTTTGTTCTAGGAAACCTTGTACACATGTAGGCCTACATGTATTTCATTGTGCTCTTTTTATACCACTAACAATCCATGTAATTATAATTACCACCACAACATGAACGATATTGAATTGACATAAGGTACATGAAGGATTTTTTTTATATTGTAGTGCTGAGCCGTATGTTGCTAATTGAAATTGGTATTTTTCAGATTATTGTTTCATTTTCTCACCAAACTGCTATTTGATTATTTTTTTTTCTTTTTAACCCCACCAAGCAGTTGTATTTTGGAAAGATGGGATTATATTCTTCTCTCACTCAGGGTCAGCCTCTTTTGTGTTATTCCCAACCTTAGAGGTTAGTGCCATACCATACAGTCTTTCAAAAATAACTTGACACCCTTGATTTTTCATACATGTGATGTACATGTTGGATGAACTACGAGTGGCTAATGTGGTTACTGCGTGGGTTCAATAGTAACTCCCTTAAGGATACACAGGGTTAACAAACACAGGGTTCTGCTGGCAATCTTATTTATTCAAAAAGCCTAACAACGGTATCACTACCAAACAAAAAAAAAAAGCCCAACCAGCCATAAGCTGGAACAAGAGAAAAAGACGAAAATATGATTAGGATATAATGACAACATTAATCAGGCAATCAATGGTGGACATACATATTAATAGTATTAAGTATTAAATCAAACAACCACAATATAATATAGAATTTAAGCAATAACCAACTGGATATGTATGCATGGAATAAAATAGCGCTAAGGTTAATGAATAACAACTACAAGTGGCTATATCATATACACAAGGAGTTTCCTAGTACACTGGCAACATAAACTAATTAATGTACTAATCAAAGTATGAAGGACATAACAAATGAAGGGGCAAGAACACAATAGTTTCGCTCCACTGAGCCGGTGTACAACACATCCAGAGTGGCCATTCCATTTAATAACGCAGTGGCCAACATGGCCCACTGACCGTCCATAACACAGACGCTGCATCCCAATGCAGGCCATCCTCATAGGCCCACTCCCATTATTAGTACTAACCCGCCCCAGGGCTATTGTATTGGTTACTTCCCTTCCCAATCGATACTGAAGGGTCATGCCCTTTGACCTTGGCCGCGGAGCTATGCCGCCAGGCTAACATGTGTATGACACACCACTAGATACATAAAGTAATGTGTACATTCCTTAAAATGAAACTGTCCTTCACACACTTACGAAACTCATAGAAGCATAATACATCTGGATAACCATAATACATGCACATGATATATATATATATATGTCGGCGAGACTCATTGCAACATGTGTAGACTCACTGAAACATTGTTCATCCACCGCCGCACATAGAACAATCCTGGGGCTCACCCATGCGAGGCCCAACTAATATTATACATCTCCAATACATGTAATTACTTACACATCTTAAACACTAAACACGCAATCACAATCACACTGCTCTCTATAGCATAGTGGTACTGGCAAGGTACACAAATACCCGTAATACAATCAAGTGTAGAGTGCCGCTCGCTATAACATAAGCCGTCCACATTAACATGTCAGGAAATCCTCACTGCCTACCACAACAAGGCAATGCTACACATACACTATATATATGCACACAAGCAAATCGTGATAGCTTGGTTGGCGAGCCATCATTATCATCTAGCACCGCAAACGTTAACTTTGACAATAAAGTCACAATATCAAGACACTGTACTGCAAAGCGCATCTTACACGAATAATGACAATGGCAATTACCGTTGAGCCGGACTCATAATGGTCTCTGTAGATCAGCATTCTCTACGTGGCATCCCCGAAAGGGGGGGGGGGTGCGCAAATTAAAGTCACTTCTAATATAATAGTCTCCAACTTACCCAAAGTTTCTCCGGGTCCTGTGCTACCGCTACATGCCTTATGGGGCGGGGTGGCGATGGCAAGCGTCGGCAAGCCTCTGAGCTGCTACGGGCCCGGGTTGCTGGGCTGGGTTCACTGTGCTGTCGGCTCTTGTCTCCTGCGTCTATGATGGAGTGTGTTGACCAGAGCCGGATGAGTTCTTTTGTTTCTCGGGGGCCTCAGCATAGTGCTGTTGGCCCCCTGGTGTGTTGACCACTCGAACCGCATCTTATTTATGAGCCCGCGCGGACGTCCGAGAGAGCTATTACGTAGCCCGTGTTGCACAAGTGAAAGGCTCGGACATGGAGTCCAGCCCGACAACATAACCGGTTAGGGTCCTAACACAATCGAATTTACAGTACGGTTAAAAGGGTGCACACAAAAGTCAATTAGGTATCCCAGTAAACTGCAGAAATTACTCTAACGTCCCCTCCAGCAATAATTGAATAAATTTGACCCAGGTTGGATTTATCGGGGATAACATGCGTCTAACTCGTGGTTTACTTTAAATCCGAGACCCTCTTATTAATTATTTCAATAGGATATGTGCATCAAAGTACAACGAAATTGGTACCATTATAAATTGGAAACTTGCTGCTAAAATTCTAACTGACTACTTATACCAGAAACCCGGTAATAGTTTTAATATAAATTTTCAAAGTGTCAGGACTAACAACATTCGACAATTTTGTGCGGGATACTTTCGTCCATTAATACGACGTATCTCCATTGATAACAAACGTTATCATGAGTACCTATTTTGTACCGATAGGGTATTGTCTACTCTCAAAAATGAATTCGGGTTCCCGTCTTTCTGTCGGTGGATAACAACGAATGAGCGAGTTGTAAGAAACTCAAAGCCATGATATAAGAGTTGGAAGCCCGGTACATTTCCAACTGACCAATCAAAATGCGCGCTTTTCACCGTGATGTGAATAACGGGTCCCGCGCTAGTATTACAAGGGAAATAATCCAATTAATGGTGCTCGGCCAAGTGTCCATAAACTACTATGAGTGGCCGTCCCTCACTCACGCACCAGAGTTACCATGAAAGCACATTAAAAATAAAAAGTCGTTCATCCTCTCACATACATTTACATGTATCTCGGTTATAGTAGGCCTACCGGTACGTCGGATCAATATGAAAATTTCAGAGATCTATAGATGCTAGATTATTCAATATGAAAAAGAATTAACACTCTGAATCTAAAGATTGGACACAGATTAATGTATTGTGGTACTCATAATTAACAGAGGGTCATGATCAAAGTTACAAGTCTAATAGTAATACGTGTGTATATTATATAAATTATATAATAACCAGTGTGTCCGCCTCTTGCATTGATGACAGACTTCCATCGGCGACACAGAGAGTATAGTAGACTAGATCAGTCTTGTGTCTGCAAGTGTTTACTCAATACTGACACTGAGCGAGCATTTGCCAGTGCATGAAATTACTGTATTTCATCTGTTGTCTTTTGAGTTGCTTTAAATGGATTTCTTGAAGAAAGTGTATATCCGTACAACATGTTGTATGGATATGGACAGTGCATATCCGTACAACATGTTAACGTGAAGATTTGCTGAAACAAAACTTGGTATGGTGTTCACGAAATTAAAGTGTCAACATGTATATGGAATAGTCAGATGGACCTGGGGGCGTGAGGGTCTAGTCAGTTTGTTAAGTTTGTATCAATGGGCGGTAGTCAGATTGACTAATCAGGGGAAAGGGGATTAGGGCAGCCATTGACGTACACTCAGGTATAGACTATATTATTAGCGCAGATCATGCAATCTCCGAGCAGAAGTTGGATTGTTTTGCTACTAAGTCCATTCATATTTTTTAAAACTATGCAAATTAACAAGGTCAGTAATATAGTATTCCGATGTGTGTTCTATGTCATCGAATTGTGTGCGTTGTACGGATATGCACTGTCCATAGCCGTACAACATGTTTTCCTTTCTTGAAATAATGTGGAGTGCATCCTGGCTGGGAGTTGTCACTCTTGGTCTGCCTATTTAATTTGAGGTCTTTATTTTAGGAGGTTCGCTGCCCTTGACATATACACCTCACTTTACTTGTTTTATTATTTCTTGTTCTGGCGAGGGGGGGGGGGGGGGGGGAGATGATATGGATAAATTTTTAATCTATTAATTTCAATTTTGCCCGGGCTGACTCTTGGTCTGCCTGGTCTTTGGCAGCCTTTTATGACCCTCATCTCTACCTGACGGTTTCTCATATCATATACTGTCCAAAACTGACTAATTTTGACCCCCCTCCCCCTTATCATCACATGTCATCAAATGGCTACCCCCCCCCCCCCTGCCCCCTGTTTGATGACGTAATCAAAACTTGAAAAATGACTAAAAATACCTGTATAGTGCTGTTTGCTATTTTATTTTAATTCAAACCAACAGATTATAAATAAAATAAAACCAATAAGAGCTTTTATATATAGCGCTTAATATCCACTCATGCTCTAACTCTAAGCGCTTTACAAGGTGTCCTTGACAGGCTGATTCAACCATTTAATACCATCTCAACTCAGTAGTAATTTAAGGTATTGGTTGATTAATTAATTAGTTATTTTATTTTTAGTGGCAGGTATTTTAATAAAAATATGAATTTGATGTATATAATTTGTTCTTCTTTTTCAATTTTACCAAACCACATTGATGACATCATCATTGGACTCAACACCCCCCCCCCCCCCCCATCCCCCATGTCATCATTTGTCATCATTCAAGAGACCCCCTCCCCCCCTTATGTTATGATATAATATGTGAATGGTCCCTAAGGAGAAGAGAGTTAAATTGGTCTTAGCGTTCTCAACAAGGTGTGAAAATTTCAACCGAGTGGGTGATGCAGTTTTACATTGTGTCATGTTATTTTTGAAAGAACATATTACATGTATTGCCTTCCTTGTAAAAAGTACTCTAATGTCAGACAAATCAGAAAATATAAAAACAATAAAAATTTTGTTTTCACATAGATCTTTATTTTTTTTTTTTCATTATTTACCCAAGACAATTACACATCAAGACATACAACAGGTACATGTAGTTCAAACTGCCCCGCTGAAGAGGCGAAATCCCGTTTTGGCATAATTTAAGGCCAGCATGAAATGGTTGCTACTGCTGTGTGTTTACAGTCGACATTGCTTAACATGATGGCCAGGGGACATAAAATTTAACTAGGTGTACGTTAAATCATGTTAAGCATTTATTGAGTTATCTACCTTAGATAAACTATGTTGATAAAGGATGGAAGCAGTATTGTTATGAAGGTGACTTTTGGTTGGTTTCTTCCAAGGCAGGGGTATTTTCTGTGTGTAGGCCTATGTGCATTAGGGTTATGAGGGGATACTGTTAAAAAAAAAAATATTCACCCAAAGCGATGGTGTCTGAACATTTCTAAGCAAAATGTTCTGTTTTCATTATAAACAAAGGGCAAAAATTAGCACACAATATTATTACCTGTCGGTCAACTGACATTATATACATGTTGTTATATGACTGCCAGCATGCAAGATACGCCAACCAAACAAACATAGCTTGCATTTTCCTATTATTTCTTTAATTGTGAATATCATACAACTTTACAAGACACCCCCCCCCCCCCCCGGCCACACTCGCATCATGTAGAGCTGAGCCTAAACTAACACAATAAACATCGCCCATCTGCGGTGACCGAGTGAGCATGCTATTTGATACTTTCATGGACTTGCTGGCGCTGACAGCCTTTGCTCCGTGTCCCGTGAAAAGGATAGAATCTCTATTGCGCAGTTAAAAAAACAGTAAAAAAAAATGTGGCCACGCGTACTGTTACGCCTACGGTACCTCCACATGGGTAGCCGTATGCTCTTTCTCTCTATCGTAACCTCCGCTCTCCATGCCCGACCTGAGTATCTTACCACATGTGATGCATCATTTACTATTATACTGTATTTATAGATCCACCTGATGAATAACACACATGGCAATATATCTGAGCTCGCATGAGTGCGAGGGATCGGTGAATGGTAGGTACGAGCTGTAGCGAAATGACAATTACGAAAGATGACGGCATGTATTTTGACCATGACATAGTTTAGGAAAATCATACTGAGTGTTTTTTTTTTTCCTCTTTGGGACTTCAAAATGAGATCACACAAAGAGTAAAAAAACAGATAGAAAGATGTCATACTAAGCATTTTTTTTCCCACGGGAATGAGGCCTTGGGGAAGGGACAAAAGAAAAACATCACACAAAAAGATCACATTAAGTGACTGTATGTAAAATGACATGCACCCGACATCAAAAATTTATAAAATTCAATTCTTTCTCTGTCAAACTATAGTATCTTTTGTATTGTTTAATATGTGTAGCTGTGTATCTTTATTGCTTGAACAAGACATAGTCTTGCCATTTTTGCCCTGATTCGCGCATACTGATTTGATCCCCTCATAACAAAGAATAGCGGAGCGCCGCGTCGATGTAGGTTTGAAAATAACACACAGAAAGCCAGATAAATGAAGTAAATAAATATATTTTTTATTCTGTTTTCATATGAAATTCCATTAAAAATCAATTGTTGAAAAAGTTTGCTGACCCAGAAAATGGCAGAAACTTTAATATATCAGGATGAAAATGATTAGAAATGAACCTCACCCTTTGTATTTTCAAGGTATTCCAAAGTTAGACAAAGGGCACGTTTCCACATGATGCGCCAACCGTATTTATAGACCCACGGAGTGCTTAATTTTGTCACCTTTGTCCGACACTCAGTTCTATGTCAATGGCGACGCGGTTAACCTCCTTTTCAATTAAAAACAACAACATTATTTTTGTCTCCTGTGTAAGAGTTCACAAAGAATTAATATTGCATGAAGTTTGATGATTAGAAAAAAGTTAAAATCAGATGCTTGCTTATTTTTGTTCCCCTTGAAAAAAATTGAGCATAATGTACACCCCCTTGATTTGGAAACTGATCTTTAATGCCATGACCCAATAAGCCCTCATTTTATGGGCTGTGAAAATTGGACTACTGTGAAATTTGCAAAAGGTAGCAAATTTAAGGTGTTTTTTTCACCTTCGAACATACCATATAACTTTCAAAGCCTTTAAGCCAGAATGATAAATTTCGTTCATGTATCAAAGTTATTAGAAAAGTAAGCCACATCAGATCAGACAATAACTGGTGAGTTATGATAAAAAGTAAAAATCAGTTTGGACCACCTACATACATGTACAATAATATAATATTTAATAATCACTGTAATGAGTCATTTCAGAGAAGACTGACAAAAAAGAGACACAATATGCTCATTACAATTACAGCATTAGCATGCGAATAAAAAAAATAGCATGATGTCCTAAAAATCTGCACAGAGTATGGCACATTCACTTCCATATCAAGATGTCCTCTAAAACCTCCATGATATATATATACGAAATATGGAGCGTGATTCAATATGTGTAGCACTTTCACTGTAAATTATATCCAAATTACTGCTAGGGATTATGTAATGTCTGAAGAAGCCAGGCTAAATATTCAGTATAGCACCCAAACAAGATTTAAAAACAATTAACTATGAAAAAAAAAAAACAATGCGCTTGTCATAATATACATGTATCAAACATCACTATTAACCCTTTGAACACTATTGCCCTGTTCACCGGTCAAATTCTACGGCGATATACACTATTGACCTGTACAGCGGTCAGAAGGGTGACACTGCATATTTGTGCTCTTACATCATTAAAAGTTGAGTTTGGCCGTCATTTTTTATTCCCAGTTGTAAACAAAGAGAAACTAGAAGCCGCCGCGTAGTTTGGAGAGGTTTTTTGGTGAAATTTTCGTGATGAATGCAGAGAATGCAAAGTTTTTTAATGTATCAAATGGGGCTCAACGTGTTGAATACTGGCATACCAAGGCCGAATAACGGAGATAAAAGATAAGAAAAACATTCTATAATACTCACAATTGCTCCCTATCCATCAATGTTGTGTTTGTTATGTGTTTCCATCATTATATTAATACTATCTATGAAAATGGCAATTTTGGGCTGGGGGACAAGGGACAGGGGTTCATAAGGACAGAGGGACCAGGGACAGGGGTTCATAAGGACAGGGGGACCAGTGTTCAAAGGGTTAATATTAATACTAATAATAGTGCTGTTATGGGAAAACTGTCCAATAAATAAAACAATCATGTCCCCTTCTTTTCTATTTATCGGCATACAGTCAGTATATCATTGTTGTGTTGACCAGTTGCGTGGCAAACATTTGCCAATATCAACGAGATGCTCTAGTGGTACATCAAATGTGCAGTGTTCTACTGTATTTCTTTTTAATCTCGACCTGACTGTTTCTTCAGAAGTGATGGTATCAATACACATACAGGATGGAAGTTAATCAATAGATCTAGGTCAAGGGCTAGTATCAACAGCGCATGGATATTTTGTGGAAAAAAAAAAAAAAGAAGTACCCACAGTCTATGGTACTCTGTATCCTTTCATTTAATTGTAAATCATCACAATTCAACCAAAGCCTACATGACAAACATGAGATTTAAAGCTTCTCTCCTGTGTGTGTTCTTTTGTGGACTTTTAAATTTCCTACTTGAACAAAGCCCAAACCACAAGCATCGCACGTATAAGGCTTCTCTTCCATGTGCTTTCTTCGGTGGAATTTTAAAGAATCTTTCCGAGCAAAGCCTACACCACAGAAATCACACTCGTAAGGTTTCTCTCCTGTGTGTTTTCTTTTGTGGATTTTTAAATTTCCTGCACTAAAAAAGCCTAAACCACAAGCATCGCAGATATAAGGCTTCCCTTCCTTGTGTCCTATTTGGTGGACTCTTAAATAATATTTCTGAGCAAAGCTTACACCACAATCATCACACTTGTAAGGTTTCTCTCCTGTGTGTTCTCTTCGGTGGAATTCTAAAGAATCTTTCCGAGCAAAGCCTACTCCACAAACGTCACACTTGTAAGGTTTCTCTCCTGTGTGTTTTCTTTTGTGACATTTTAAAGAATCATTCCGAGCAAAGCCAACACTACAAAAATCACATTTGTAAGGTTTCTCTCCAGTGTGTTTTCTTTGGTGGAACTTAAAAGAATCTTTCCGAGCAAAGCCTACATCACAAATATCACACTTGTAAGGCTCCTCTTCCTTGTGTCCTCTTTGGTGGACTCTTAAATAATCTTTCCGAGCAAAGCCTACACCACAAACATCACACTTGTAAGGTTTCTCTCCAGTGTGTTTACTTTGGTGGACTTTTAAAGAACTTTTCCAAGCAAAGACTACACCACAAATATCACACTTGTAAGGTTTCTCTCCTATGTGTTTTCTTTGGTGGCATTTTAAACTTATAACATAAGCAAAGGCTATGCCACAAAAGTCACATTGATAAGGTTTCTCTTTTGTGTGTATTCTTTTGTGGCATATTAAAGTTCCTACCTGACCAAAGGTCACACCACAAACATCACATTTGTAAGGTTTCTCTCCTGTATGCTTTCTCTGGTGGAGTTTTAACGTACTTTTAGAAGCAAAGCCAGCACCACAGAGATCACACTTGTAAGGTTTCTCTCCTGTGTGTGTTCTTTGGTGGCATTTTAAACTTAAAACATAAGCAAAGGCTATGCCACAAACATCACATTTATAAGGTTTCTCCCCTGTGTGTGTTCTTTGGTGGCGTTTTAAATTTCCTAACTGAGCAAAGTCCACACCACAAACGTCACACTTGTAAGGTTTCTCTCCTGTGTGTATTCTTTGGTGGCATTTTAAACTTCCTAACTGAGCAAAGTCCACACCACAAACATCACACATGTAAGGTTTCTCTCCTGTGTGTATTCTTTGGTGGCATTTTAAACTTCCTAACTGAGCAAAGTCCACACCACAAACATCACATATGTAAGGTTTCTCTCCTGTGTGTATTCTTTGGTGGCATTTTAAACCACCTCCACTACGAAAGCCTACTCCACAAATATCACAGTTGTAAGACTTCCCTCCTATGTGTGTTCTTTCGTGACATTTTAAACTTATTACATGAGCAAAGCTTGCACTACATACATCACACTTGTAAGGTTTCTTTCCTGTGCATATCCTTTGGTGACCTTTTAAATGATGTGCACAATCGGAGCCTACACCACAGTTATCAGACTTATAAGGCTTCACTCTTGTGTGTTTTCTTTTGTGGACTTTTAAATTGCTTAATTGAGCAAAGCTCACACCACAAACATCACATAAATAAGGCTTCTCTCCCGTGTGTCCTCTTTGGTGGCATTTTAAGGAACCATTTAGAGCAAAGCCTACACCACAAAAATCACACTTGTAAGGTTTCTCTCCAGTGTGTTTTCTTTGGTGGAACTTAAAAGAATCTTTCCGAGCAAAGCCTACACCACAAATATCACACTTGTAAGGTTTCTCTCCTGTGTGTATTCTTAAGTGGCATTTTAAATATCTAACATTAGCAAAGCCCACACCACAAAAATCACATTTGTAAGGTTTCTCTCCAGTGTGTTTTCTTTGGTGGAACTTAAAAGAATCTTTCCGAGCAAAGCCTACATCACAAATATCACACTTGTAAGGTTTCTCTCCTGTGTGTATTCTTAAGTGGCATTTTAAATTTCTTACATTAGCAAAGCCCACACCACAAACATCACACTTGTGAGGTTTCTCTCCTGTGTGTGTTCTTTGGTGGGATTTAAAATTTTTTACACAAGCAAAGCAAGAACCACAAACATCACACTTGTAAGGTTTCTCCCCTGTGTGTTTTCTTTGATGGGATTTCAAAGAATCTTTCCGAGCAAAGCCCACACCACAATAATCACACTTGTAAGGTTTCTCTCCTGTGTGTATTCTTTGGTGGCATTTTAAACTTTCTTCATGAGGAAAGCCCACACCACAAACATCACACTTGTAAGGTTTCTCCATTGTGTGTGTTCTTTGGTGGCATTTTAAACTTTTTACACAATTAAAGAGTGTACCACAAACATCACACTTGTAAGGTTTCTCTTCTGTGGGTATTCTTTTGTGGATTTGTAAAATATCAGTCTGAGCACAGTCTTCCTTACAAACGTCACACCTATAGGGCTTCTCTCCTGTATGCACATGAATTGTGTTGCCCAAGCTTACATTGCAGACATCACATTTGTAAGATTTCTTTTGTATGTGTATTCTTTGGTGGCATTTTAAACTTTCTTCATGAGGATAGCCGACACCACAAACATCACACTTGTAAGAATTCTCTACTGTATGTATTCTATGGTGGTCTTGCAAATGATCTGCACTTTGAAAGCCTACACCACAAATATCACACTTGTAAGGCTTCTCTCTCTTGTGTATTCTTTTGTGACATTTTAAACTTTTTACACGAGCAAAGCCCGCCCCGCAAACATCACATTTGTGTTTGTAAGGTTTTTCTGTGTATATTCTTTTGAGGGTTTGTAAAATTTCTGTCTGATCAGAGCCTTCATTACAAATGTCACACCTGTAGGGTTGCTCTCCTATAAACACATGAATTCTTTTACCCATGCTTACATTGCATACATCACACTTGTGAGATTTCTCTCCTAAATGTATTTTTTGGTGGCACTTTAAATTTTCTTCACTAGGAAAGCCCACACTACAAACATCACACTTGTAAGGTTTCTCTACTCTGTGTGTTCTTTGGTGGCTTTGAAAACTAGCTGCATAAAGAAAGCCTACACCACAAATATCACACTTATAAGATTTCTTTACTGAATGTTTTCTCTTGTGACAACTTAAACTTCTTACACTAGCAAAGCCTTCGCCACATACATCACACTTGTAAGGTTTCTCTCCTGTGTGTAGTCTCGTGTGAGTTTGTAAACTTTCTGTCTGAGCAGAGCCTTCATTACAAACGTCACACCTGGATGGCTGTTCTCCTGTGAACACATTAATTTTTTTACCCATGTTTACATTGCAAACATCACATTTGTGAGACTTCTTTTGTATATGTACCCTTTTATTTATTTGTAAATCACCACATTCCTGCCCATTTCCTGAATGTAGGTTTTCGTATTTATTACCGGCAATAAGAGTTTTGGAGCACAATGGGATACACTGAAATTGTTTGATATTGGATACATTGGACATATTGCAATCCTGAACAACCTGATGCCCATGGCTTTGTTCAGTTAAGTGATTTTCATCAGATGGGGATATAACACAATTCACATTCTCAGTTTCCATTCTCTGAACTTCCATGCCACTTATGGTTGGGGTGCAATAATTTATGATGCTTCTTTTGGCAATAGGTGTGATGCTTTCCGTTCCAAGAAAACTTGTATGTTTCCTTTCAGTTGTTTTTGAAGTGTTTGGTTGCTCGCAGTATTCATAGTGATGTATTCTATGTTTGAACAAGTGGGCAGGTTCTGGGAAGGTCTGATAACACATGTCGCAGGAAAAGATCTCTGGAAGGAAAATAAGAAAAAAAAACAACCATCAAGTAATGTCACTTTGATAGCAAAACACAATTCTGCTCTTTCTTTTTTTCAAACTGTTGAAAATTCACACCGACTCTGGAAAGTACAATAAAACTGTTTTTCTTCTCATTATAACTTTGTTGTATGTATCCTACCTTTCTATATGGTCAGTTACAATTTTGCCCGATCTAGGAATCAGCAAATTATGCTCATGTTTATGATGACCATTTGGTGAGGAACACAAATATTCAAGTGATGTTAACAATACCTTAATGTAAAGAGAAAAACAAAATATGACAAAAAACTCAGGTAATGGGGATGACTGCTGCCAAAGTCGAGGGTTTTGAACAATGTGTGAAAACCGTAAATGAAAAGTACTTGAAACCAGGAAAGGATTTGGTGAATTTGATTGTAATTATTTCTTTTGGTAAATTATAATGCGATACCCCTAGAGTTCCTGAAGAATTTTCCAGGGCCTTTCCAGAGCTAAAATGTTAAAATCCAGGGCTACTTAGGTGGGTGAAAATTTGAGAAAATTTACTTACTTATTTTTATTTTGATGTTATATGTTCAGATGTTCAGATTTTTGTCCATTTTACCGATGCTTTACTAATGTTTTTAACAGGGCCCACACAAATTCATTATTCTAGGGACTCACAACAACCACAGAAATTAAGGACCTGTGACAAACAAACATTGCAAGATTTGCAATTGAACTCATAGAAACTGTCTGTTTCTGCATCTAAAGTTCAAGCATAGCAAATCCACATTGAAAAGTTCAGTTATCTCCAGTCCAGTTCCCTAACAAGATGCTCTAGTAAAGGTGGTGCCTTAGACAAGTTGATTAACATTCGGGGCTGGGAATGGGCAGTAGCAAAAAAAGAGGAAACAGTAATGTGGCTGGGGTCCAGGGGCCGCCGTAGGCCCCGATGGGGGGTGCCGCCGCCAAATGGTTTTTTGCTATTTTATACTGTGAAAACTGCCTCTCCTGAAACAAAATTCTCTCTCTCTCTCTCTGTCTAAGATCGATACATTGAAAAAGTACGATGCCAAAAATACCATTATCGGCCCAGCACTGCTAGGCCATCCGGCTCGTTACGGTTGTCTGTTTGGCTTTTTGATTTCGCAAACGCATCGGGTTTGGCCTGCCTTGTGTCTCTTTTATTAGGCCAGATAACATTGTGCGGTAGGCCATTTGGCTCTTCTTAGTACATAGTTTGGCTTCTTCTCGTAATCGGCAGTTGGCATGCTTCGTACTTTTGCTCGTTCGATGATTTTTTCTTTAATTTTTAAAAAAATATAATTTATTAACACAAAATAAAAAACCGAGGAGCTGAAAAAGCGTTTCCGCGGACAATTCCCAGCCCTGAACATTACAAATATATAGCAATAATAGGTAGTGTTTTTGTTCTGATCTTGCTACACTAAAGATGGCTGGCAGATCAGCTGATTAGTGTACCTTCGAGATATGTCTACTGTCATGATTCGGATGTTGTTAGAACTCACGCAGAGCGTGAGTTGTTTTTTTACCAGGGCCATGAGAAATTGGCTGGTGGCCTTGAACGGTCCTCGCGAATTATAGTTGGTGAGTAAATAAATGTAAAGTTAAACTGTTCGAGTCACGCTTGTCGGTTTTAATGTTCGTGATTAATAAGTAATGGAGTAGGGGTGAAACAAGGTGGGGATAGTTGACATTGTTAAGTATGACTAGACAAGTTTTTGCACGTTAACTGGCTGGTAGAATAGTGCAGACGTATTACTACAATTAAAATGGTGGGAGGTTTCAGCCAATGAGATAGCTGAACTAATTGGGCCAGCGGACTAGCACTGCTGGGTAGTTGGATAGTATAAAACATCGTGTAACGTTTAGATTCATTGAATACAGACGAGCAGAAGCATCGTGTCGTGAAGTATCTCCGGTTGGCCAGTACCTGAACTGTGTGGTCTGAAGACTAGAAGTCCTTGCTAATCGGACTGACTGAGCTCTAGAAAGAAAGGTCTGAGTGGGCTGACCTTTAAAAGCCCACGCTGCGCTCTTTTGATGTTCGCGCCTACCAGTAGGCGTGGCCAACGGTAACATATCTTATTTGTCTAAGCCATGGGTCTAAGCATAATAGAAGTTCAGAGATAGAGAGAGAACCACAGCGTCATAGGAAGTCTAAGGAAAGCCCAGCTGGCACTCGACGAACGAGTGGCCCGTATTATAGATCTATCTCCATAGTATGATTGAAGTAATATAGCACATTGTTGATGAATTGAATCTATTGTTGACAAAAAAAGACTCCGAAAAAACTATAGTAAAAGCGACCTCGCTAAAGTAAACAAACAAATTAAAAAGAGAATCAAATTGTGTAAAAAAGAATACAAAGATAAAATTGAAGCAAGTTTTAAATCAAATGACATGTCATCTGTGTGGAAGGGAATGAAACAGGTTACGGGGTACGATTGTATGAAGAATAAAGTGAATGTTGTGAATGAAAGCGAATTTGCCAATGAATTGAATCAGTTCTACTGTCGCTTTGACAAACACGATTTCTCCAACCAACACCAGGAAATAAGAGACAGTTTTGATTTTGATAATGATGAATGTAATATTTGTTTTGATTATGATGCTGTTGTGAAACAATTTAAATCTGTTAAGGAAAGAATGGCATCTGGACCAGATAACATTGGAAGCAAAGTAGTGAGAACATGTGCTGAACAACTAGCAAAAATTTTTACTTTCATCTTCAACAAATCCTTTCAAAATCATTATATACCAAACATTTGGAGATTGTCAAAAATCTTACCTGTCCCCAAAAAACCAAAAATATCTGAAATGAACGACCTTCGCCCAGTTGCATTAACTTCCATTATCTTTAAATGCTTTGAAAAACTTGTTTTAACTGAAATAACGAAGGAGGTCAAACAAAATCTCGATCCTTTGCAATTTGCATACAAAGAAAACAGGAACACAGAAGACGCCTTATTGTTTTTATTGCATAACATCTACAGTCATTTAGACACTGGTAAAACCTGTGTTCGTGTGCTCCTAGTCGATTTTTCGTCTGCGTTTAACACCATACAACCGCACTTAATGTTTCAAAAGCTTACCAACCTACACGTGAGTTCTTTTTTAAAGAGCTGGATCTTCGAATTTCTAACACAGAGAAGCCAGTTTGTGGATATAAACAACACATTTTCCAAATTACTCACAACAAACACAGGAGCGCCTCAAGGCTGCGTGCTGTCACCTGCCTTGTATACATTGTATACAAATGATTTCACTGTGACACACAACAACGTTTACCTTCTTAAATTTGCCGACGACTCTGCTATTTTAGGCCTTTTACCTAACTCTGGCCACGAATATTCTAACATTGTACAATCCTTTCATTGTTGGTGTAATAACAACTATCTTCTACTGAATGTTAAGAAAACAAAAGAGCTTGTTTTTGACTTTAGGAAAAATAACAACGATCCTGTTTGCCCTCTTACTATCAACAATGAAGAGGTTGAAATTGTCACAGAGGCCAAATATCTTGGCATTACTATTGATTCATTGCTTAACTGGCATGCGCATGTAACATATGTATACAAGAAAGCCAACCAGCGCATGTATTTCCTCAGAAAGCTCCGCTTTTTAAAAGTTAGCAAAAGCATTCTGAAAATATTTTACACCATGGCTATTCAGAGCGTTTTGATGTATGGAGTTGTCTGTTGGGGAGGAAACATCTTACAAAAATATAAAAATAAGATCAATAATTTAATTAAAAAAGCATCCAAAACTTGTATCTGTGATCTGCCATATTTTGATGAGCTGTACACTGGTGCTTGTATTAAAAAAGCTAATATTATTATAAATGACCCCCAACATCCCCTGAACAAGGAATATATAAGATCTGTAAGAAGTTTAAGGCCGTTGTCAAAGAAAACTAAAACTGAGCGCTACTTTAAATCGTTTATTCCATCATCAACTAGGATGTTACAATAATGTCGTCATCTTGATCGTAATCTGTGCACAGTTGAATTATGTCCTGCGTGTCAGGTCAATGTGTTTTAGTTAGGGAAGCATATTGTGTGCACCGTTAATTTTGTTAATTTAGTTAATTTATCAGTGTGTGTGTATATATGTGTGTGTGCGCGCTATGTATCATACTTTCTGCTTCTGTAACTGTATTGTTATGTATTCAATGATCAAAACAAATTTCCTTGTACAAGGACGAATAAAATTTATCTTATCTTATCTTATCGTACATGTACACAATTGCCATTGTTTACTGTAGTGAATTACTTTAAGCTCGCCACTGGTTGGTTTGCAACGCCTCTCGTGCTCATAGTGCAAACAGCTAACGAATCAAAATCAATGCCACAATTGCCATGATGATGCATGGGTCCTTACAACAAAGATGGCGGATATGCGCACTCTACCTATTCAGCTCAGCCTTCCACGGAAACGATTCAATGTGTATTGCAGTTTTCACAAAAAAAAAAAAGGAGGGGAAAGAGTGAGATCAGATTGCATTCATCCAAGCGTACAACCCTGCAACTTGTTCGACATTTCTCCCTGCCGTGAGCGCGCACATACACGCACAATAAAAGGCCCATATACATGCATACATACCAGAGATATCTTAAACAAACTAGATCGCCCATTCAATGCGCCGCTCATGTGACCAGTGTGTAAAACCGGTTGGCATGTTCCCAAGCCTTGTCGCTGGCTGAGCGAGATGCAGGCAAGCCCATACCTGTTCGTATTTTGTTATATCGTGCTATGTTGGCCGGCGTTACAAGTTTAGTTATGATATAATAACAGTCTTGGCAAAATAAACTGCAAACTGTCATTAAAAGAAAAAACAAACTTGAAAGTGGTCACGTGTAAATCATAGCAGGCATAAGTGAAACACCCTGTTCAAAGAAAAAAAAAAGAAGAAGAAAATGGATAGGCATGTAACAGATTTCACACTTTGTGTTCGCTGACCCATAGCGTTCTGTCGGATAGTTATGGTAATCATTCAAAAAAAATAAAAAAATCAGTACGCTTGATTAAAATTATGAAGGCTGCAACAGCTTATTGCTCTCCCTATACGAATGTAGTATAATTTCATTGCCATTCTACAAGGTGTTTTCCACTCTGCCACATATACCACGACAAGTAATAATGATAATAATACATAGCATAGTGCTTCATCCCGTTAACAAGCAGGTTCTAAGTTTAAGCGTTTTACAGCATTTGCATCGTGTAAATCACACAAATTCACAGGCATACTCACAGAAAAAAACCCCGAAAAAACTAGATGGACATTCGGAGTGTAAAAAAAGGTGACTCGTCAGCTGATGCTTAAAGAGGCAGAGAATTCCAAATCTGAGACCCTTGAAAAGAAAAAGATTTTCACCCATGGTCTTAAGGGGACATCTTAACGTTTTAGTGCCTGCAGATGATCTAAGATGTCATGATGGTACATAAAGGGCCAAAAGATCAGTTAAATAAGTTGGTGCGTTTTATGTATACATGCCATAAGATAACCAGCTTATACATTGTTCGTTTTTCTACCGGTAGACAGTGCAAGCATTATGTTGTACTATTTGCAGTTTTCTAATTTCTTTAATTTATTGTCCTTGTTCTGTTCAATTGTTTGTAAACTACTTGTGTCTCCTTTCTTTTCCTTATTTCTGATAAGGTCCCAGAGACCGAAAACTTGTGTGTTTGAAGACTCACTGCGTATGTTTCCATTTATGTACCGTAAAGATGTGCACATGGCAGAGGTCACTTCCGCATGCCTTGTAAAAATGGCTGCCGTTTTCCTTAGGGGTCACCGATTTGGGGAGGCCAGCCAATGGAGGAGTGCGATCTAGTTAGTGTAAGATATCTCTGGTACATACAAACAATGTCCGATCTGAGTAGAATCAGTGGTACAAGTTGGCATATTGGCAAGGGAATCATAAATAAGAATGAGAAAGAGCGACAAACAGTAATTTTTTTTAAATGCAGCGTTTGCTGTAACACCACACTAGATCTATTTTCATTTGCTTGGCCCGTCTGGTGAATAACACCTGGCCATGACCGCGCCTGAGTTGCAGAGATTGGCAATGCCAGCAAACAAAAATTTGTGAAATCTTACACTAGTGTTCACTAAAAAGCTCTGAAACAATCTTTGCCCCAAATGCACATATTGGTTCATTAGTATGTGTCCATTAGGATGAAACCATTTGTTTAGGGCATGGGGGGCGTGGCTAGTTATCATGCTTTGTTCTCACGAAAAGTACAGCTGTCAGTTTAGTTTCCTAAGTCAGATCATTGGTTAGAGACTTGCAGACAAAGGATTCGCTGGTTAATTCATTATCAAGCATGATAAAGCATAGCAGCAAATGTTTTCATACCGATCAATAAAAACAGAGCGATGTGGTCAGCGGTAGTGTGGTAATCATACATCGGCAAGGGCCAGTGCGACCCAGGCACATTTTTCCGTGAGTAAGGTCACTGACCGGACAGCGGGTTTCGAGTGTCAGTCGCAAGGTGAGCGTCAAGTGAAAAGAAGAGAGGATAGTTCTCATGGTTTGTCCCAGTTTGGCAACTTCATTCCATGCACTGTCCTGGTTTCATCTCTTTGACGTTTAATCTTCATTCCCACTGCTAGATCTAGATCTAGTACTACTGCATGACAAACAATGTTCAAAATCATCATCTTCATCCCTATTCTCAGGATTTTGAAATAAAATAAGTTTACTCATTCCCGATGGGCGCAGTTGAGGCGAAGCCATTTTCTGTATGTTTTCACGGCCAATGCTTTGCGATTTTGAAGCAATATTAATACCCGCGAAACGTAAACAAACGACCATATTTTGACAGGAAACTGAAAATGTCCATTTTTGTCCCGGAAGAGTACCAAGATCCGTATTGCATCTTCAAAGAGTACTTCAGATCGCATTTACACGAGCATCCGATCAGGTTACATTCGTATGCATGCATTCGGGCCAAGTATTTTCAAACTTAGGCCGATTGCCATCAGTATACACTTCCGCTAGTGAGAAGCGTCCAGTTTGTACTTCGTCAAAACCAAGGTTTGCATTATTTTCTTAAATTTCCCAATTTTACCATTCGTTTTCAAGCTTTTCACACTTTTGTTCTACGGATCCCAATTTCGAGAAAATTTGCATGATTTTTGGATTTCGGGAGAGAAGTTTGAAATTGGGAGTTTCCTGAAAATTCGGGAAGGTTGCCAGGTCTGGTTATCGGTCATTGTGTATCAAATAACCAATTATCGAGTGTGTGATCGGAAGTTTTGTTTCTCAATTTTTTTCACCGGAAAACTTAAATTTAAAGGATTTTTAAGGCTATTTAAAGCCCAAGTAAATTTCAGGCTTTTCCAGAGCTAATCTTCCGTTTCCAGGGATATACCAGGACTTTTACTAAACTTTTTTAATTCCAGGGCTGCACGGGAACCCTGGATACCAAACCATAGATTCATCAAAACAAGTGAAATGCTATGGGTAAAAAAATGTATGAAGTAGGTGCCAACACACAAATTAAAAAATGCTCAATTTAATCCAGATAAGTTTGATTTTCAGTGAAAAAAAAGAACATTGCCGAAATGATAAGGATTCTTCAGACACATGTTAGCAACCACTAATTTCAAAAGGCTTTTTTGTTTCTTTCTAATCTTTCCCTCTTGCTGTACTTTTTTCTGTCATGTTCTTCGCTTTTTCCCGAAAGCAGCTGCATGGTTGCGGAGGATAATAAAATGGAACTGGATGACAAAAGTTAAACGAATGTCAATACCATTCCACATATTAACCTACACCCTGCGTGCTATGCCTTAAAGTCCGCTGTCCAGTCAGTGACCTTACTCACGGGGAATCTTATTTGGGTTGCAGTGACTCTTGTCGATGTGCAATGACCATACTATTGCTGTCCACATGGTTTGATAGTGTATTTGATCGGTATGAAAACATTAGTTGCTGTCACGCTTGATAATGAATTAACCAGCAAAATCTTTGTCTGTAACTGTAAGTCTCTAACCAATGATCTGACATACGATACCAAACTGACAACTGTAATTTTCATGGGAACAAAGCATGATAACTATCCACGAACCTCAAGCCCTAAACAAATGGTTTCATCCAAATTGACACATACTAATGAACCGATGTGGGCATTCGGGACAAAGGTCATTTCAGAGCTTGTTTCTGATTGAGTTGCAGATACAGACAACTCTAGATGATGGTCAGCTTATGAGAAAATGAGATAATAATGCAAATTTGTTGAGCAACAGTTCGCATGTCGATGTTACACACTTTGATAATGGTGTGGGAAGAGCCTTTGAAAGCTTAGTCTTTGTGATTCTGACCAGTGGGTTACTGGTTAACATGCCCTTGTCACAATTGCGTTTCAAAGAGGATGATGACCTGATGTGTGAAAATACGGCTTGCGCGCGTAGCGGTCCGCTTGACCTTGCCATATTGATACGCCTGTGCAGAGTGAATGCCTGGAAAGTCAATGCCATATGTCAATGCCTCTCACAAGGTGAGGGCTAAGGACAGCAACAATGCATTTCTCTCTTTTTTTTTTTTAAAATTAATAATTTCTCTCTAAGAATCTACCATCAATGATCTAAAAAAAATTCACAACATAATAGAGTAATAAGACTTTTAACTGGGACACTAAATTAAATTATACGCTGCATAATATAAATAATCAATCACACAGCCTAATTTACTTCAGGGGTTTTTACTAGTTCCTTTTCAATATCAGAATCCTCAGCTATGTCATGCAGCTGCCAAATGTAGTTCATTTATTTGTACTCTTGAAGGTGCTACTGTATGCTTCTTACTGAGTGATCTGCCCATTAGGATGTTTTCCTCACTGTCTAATTTTCTTGTTCAAAAATTGCTAAGACTACCCTATAAACTGTTCAAGAAAGAAGATTTTGGCATACAGCCATTTAACAAAAAAGAAAATTGGAATTCAAACGTCCACTTACCACTACTGTTTGCATGTGGTTCCAGATGATGTCCCTCTCCAACTTTTGTAGTTCTTGCCTGGTTCAGCTTGTCTACAGTTTGCATTTGATTGCCCAAGTCTTTGGCATGGCTAGCTCCATAGCCAACCTATATTTGTGGTATACAAACAGTAAATGATATTTCATTTTCACTGACAGAATTATCACCAATATTTCTTTCTTTTCTCAAAAAGGTTATGAAGATCTGGGGGATCCATTAATATTTTGTTACAGAACTATGACAAAATATTTCTCCAGACAAAATATGCCAATCTGGTGGAAGACATGAAATATAAATGGAACACTTAGTGAAAGACAGAAAAGACAAGGTGGGACAAGGTGGTCTAGAGGCAAGGTGCTCGCCTCTCATGCCAAGGGTCCCGGGTTCTAAACCCGGGCAGTGCAGGCATGTTGGAAAGTGGATTTTTCTCATATTTTCAAGTCCCTGGTCCTATTGGGGGGTAGGATCGAGTAGTTCTTGGAAATTGGATTTTTCTCATATTTTCAAGTCCCTGGTCCTATTGGGGGGTAGGATCGAGTACCTAGTCTTCTCGGATAAGGACGAAAAAATTCGGAGGGCCCGTGTGCACGTTGCGCACGTTAAAGATACCTTGGCAGTTGGAAATCGTAAAAAGCAGGCCGAAAGGCCGCTGCCCGGGCAAAATTGAAATTAATAGATTAAAATTTATCCATATCATTCCCCCCCCCCCCCCCCCCCCCGCCAGAACAAGAAATAATAAAAAACAAGTAAAGTGAGGTGTAAATGCCAAGGGCAGCGAACCTCCTAAAATAAAGACCTCAAATCAAGACAGAAAAGATCGTCAGTTCCAGCTTAGTGTATATTCAGTGCATCCATTTTGCCAATCTAATTTTACTTAATGAACATAAAACAGATATTGTTATCACTTGGACATTTAATGATGGAGTAAGTGAACCTACCTTAGAATCACTGAGGAGGGCTCCTTCATATTTGTCAATGCATTCCTCACAATCTACAATGAAACAATTGCACAATAAATAATCCTTTTTTGAAGCATAGTATTATCAGCAAGTTCTGATTCAGTTCAGCTTCATTCATAGTTAAGATCTCCTTCTTTCACACAAAAGAATATTTATCCTCTATTATCTAACATTCTCTTTCATCCAAAGAAATAATAAAAAAAAGAAAAAAACATGCATAATTTAAAGTCAAGGCAGGGATGAGAAGCATTTACCGATTTTTTGCTTCTGTAAGAAGTTGATAAATGGCAAATTATTTGCCACAAAGCTTGACCCACAGTGGGTGCATTTTGTAGGCCTTTTTTCTGGTATGTAGGTTAGTAGTAATTGATTTGGACGCCATGAAAGCATCCTTAAAAATATAAAAATTCAACTTTTATTAAACCATAAACATCCAAAAAAACAGCTTTTGCAAAAAATTCAAAACTTCTCCAGAGTTTTAGAATCCCTGGTTTTAGATTTCCTGCTGGCGTGACATGTATTCAACCGTGAGAACTCAATCGATAGACCTGCTCAATGTTTAAATCGTTCCAGTGGAGGCTTGTAAAGAAATGTGTGTTTAAGTTAGGCATTCCGTATAACTGCAAATAAAATAGGTCTCTCTGTTTGTCTGTCTATCTAGCTATCTGCCTATCTATCTCTCTGTCTTTCGCTCTGTCTATCTCTCTCTGTCTATCCCTCTCTCCCTTTTTCTTTCTCTCTCTCTGTCTGTCTCTTTCTCTCTATCTCTCTCTCCCTTTTTCTTTCTCTCTCTCTGTCTCTCGCTCTGTCTATCTCTCTCTTTACCTCCCATTTGGCAAGAATCGATTTGTCATTTGCAAACTACGCACTATTCAGCGCATTCAAAAATACCCACCTTTCATTCAATAGAATGGAATTTATTGATTGAAACCATTGAATTTTTTCGCCGCGGAGATTTCATTAGTTACCTGATTACATTATGCAGAATATTGATTTTAGCTTGCACAGCAATTGCGTAGCAGACCAATCACAACTTTTGTTTACACGGTTACACATAGCAACTGCCGACATAACACATCCAGCCAAAGCGAGAGCTCATTTACTGCTGACACCTTGTCGAAGAAGGACGTGTTATATCAGCTTGAATGTGTTATGTCTCAAGAGAGTGTATCGACAGAAGAACTTTTAGGAGAAATAGACGAAAATTTAATCATACATAAGGAACTTTCGGAATATTCTAGACAAAAAGATACTTTAATTTTACCAGAAGAAATGGCATCAACATCCCAACCTTTTGCACAAGCAGCGGATGTTCCTTTGCCACCTCCGACACCATCATATCAGTGGAAGCAAGGAGACTTAAACTTGTTAAATGAGCATCGAACATATTATGGAGAAATGATTAACATCATCGATAGATCTATTGCATCAGGACCACAGAAACTAACTAAAAAACCAAAGAAAAGCTTGGAAGATCTTTTTAAAGAAAAAGAAGGGAAAACCAAGAGGAGCAGAGAGGAGCCGACAACAGCACAAGAGCTACACAAATATCTAGAGGAAAATATTGCTCATGTCAACACAGCAGTTACAAGGGAGGCATTTTCGGATGACATATTTACAAGAACAACAGATCAAAACGAAATAATTAGGAGACTACAGAGAGGCATTCAAAACATAAGAAGACAAGATGCGCAAACTTTACATATTTACATCCAGTTTGGAAACTTCCTTAGGTTGTGCAAGGCTTGGCACAAAACTGAGAAAAAAGCGAGAAGGATAACTCAAACATGGGCTGTGTGGCTAAAGGAAAAAACAGGTTATTCAGACTATCATGGACGGAAGTTGCGCTCTCTGTCAAGTGTGCTGTTTGGCTTTACAAAATTTTACAGAGTTGGATTGCCTCTGCGATTTATTGTTAGAAAGATTAACCTAATCAAAGATATGCTACAAATTCCAGAGTTTAACGAATTTTGGAAAGATTGTCAGCCTCCACCACCAACGGCCGAGTTACAACATTCACAGGAATGAACATTCTAAAAACCGGGTACGCGTCCCCGCTTTTTGAAAAAACCAAGCATCTCTACGCCGCGTGCAGCGTTTGCCCAGCGACCACTTGTGACAAGAACGAACAATATTTCCAAGCTATAAATAAAAACCGGGTACGCGTACCCACTTCTCTTCAACGCAAGAAAGGTTTGTCAGTCACAGGGAAACTAGGAAACAACAGCCCAGCAACGGCGATTCTTCATGTAAACATCTACGTCATCAGCCTAGCAACCGCCTGGGACAAGAACGATCAACGAGCTATAAATAAAAACCAGGCACGCGTCCCCGCTTCTCTTCAAGATCTCCTCTGCTCGGTCAAAACCGCCATCACTCATTAGAGTGCTTAGGGTTATGACCCCCATTTAGACTTTGTTGGCATTCTGTTAATAGAAACGAATGCCACTTAGTGTTTTTGAGGGTCCCGAGCATATCAACAAATGAATGGTTCCCACTCCCTTCCGCACACACACACCCTACACACACATTCCCCCTACACACACACTTCCCTCACACACACTCCCTTACACACACACACACATTCCCCCTACACACACTCCCTTACACACATACACTTCCCTTACACACATAAGTAGTAACCTAAAGTTACCTTTCTAAAGCACCCTTAAAAATATAAAAAATTCAACCTTTTTTAAAGCATAAACACATGAAAATTCAAGCTTTTAGGCCATCTTTAAAAATATAAAAAAGTCAACCTTTTATTAAAGAATAAACACATGAAAATTCAAACTTTCTAGCGCACTCTTAAAAATTCAACCCCCTATTAAAACATAAACACCCAAAAAAGCAGCTTGTTCCCAGAGTTTTTGAAATCCCTGGTTTTAAATACGTTTAATTCCCCTTCCTAATAAATTGTTTAATAATTGTTTTGAGTTCTAAGATAGAACCGTGTTCGTTTCTAGAGATATATTTGAACCGTTTACTTTTTTTGGTTTAAAAACTTTTTAACTATAAATTTATTAACAGCTTTTTGTCCTAAGTCAGATGCTGTTTTCTTTGCAACATTTGATACAACTTCTTTTGCGGTATCTTGCACAACTTTACTAGTAACCGCTGAAATTAAAGAATCAAAAAGACCTGATCCTCCATAAACATATTTTCTTTTGTATCCTTTATTTATCACCAACATCGTCTATTTTATATAGTAATTTTTAGCTGTATTTTTTTATATTCTTCTTTGTTAATAAGCTGTAATCTATATAATTCATCTATGATACTTGCCATTTCATTTATAACACCTGTATTTCCTGCTTCTTTACTAGCCATTAATAATGATAATCTTTGTATTAAAGCATCTGGATCCTATGGAAGAAATCCTGTTCCTTCATAAGATTCTAAGACTCTTTGGTTATGACTTTCTACATTGTTCCAAATTGGTTTTATGATCTTCTTGTATTTCTTTCCCCCACTAGATTTAGGTTTTGGGTTATGAGGATCGTTATTTTGATGCATAGTATTAGTATCAAATAAAATATCTTCATATTTAGTCATGTCCTCATCTAAAAAATTTTCCGGTTCTTTGCTGGTTATTAATTTCCATAGACCCCGTGTTCCTGTATATTTCTTTTCTCCAATAATAATATCATCTTTATCAATTTTTATTTCTTCACTACCAATATAAAGTTTGTTATCATCTTTAGTATAAATTCCAAAAGTAGTATCCCCACTATCTTTACCTAAATATTTTGTTAAATATTCGGTTGCTATCGGACCAAGGTCAATTGGAGAAGCAGCAATTGCTTGTGGAGATTCTTCTAATTGAATAGGTCGCAGCTCTGCTTGTAATGCAGGTTCAATCGCTCTCAAGGGTTGACTTTGTTCTATAGCAAGTGGAATTTTTTGTATTTCTTTTTTAGTTTCTTCTGTTGCTTTTTGTGTACTTTCTGTGATAGGAGCAAATACTTTGGAAAATTCTCTTTTCATTTCAATATCTCCTACTCTTTCGCTTAAGTTACTTAATTGAATATTTCTTTTGGTTTTTAAAAATTCATTAACAAGAGCTTCACGTTTTGAAGGATCTGCAATTTTTAAAAAAGACATTTTTAAAAGAAAAAAATTAAACTAAGATTTTTGATTTTTTTCAATGGATCATCTATATTTAATGGCAGAGTTTATACAGGTGCAATGAACCTGACTAGTAAAGCAAAAAGGAAAGGTGCATTGAACCTAATTAGTCAAATAGATAGCAGAGGTTCATTCAACCTGAATAGTAAATTAAACAGGACAGGTGCAAAGATTTGACCTACTTTTTCATGTCAAAATAATGAAGCAAAGCAGACACCCTAGACATGCAGATCCTATTTTAAATACTATTAATTTACATTTAGGGGCATTGAACCTAATTAGTCAAATAGATAGGAGAGGTTCATTCAACCTAACCCTAACCCTAACCTGACTAATTCATTTAAAATACATCCGCATGATGAGGGAACAATTTGAAAGTGAAGTGACGATGACTTAGTTTAGGGCCCAGAGAGGAGCCCAAGGTTAGGCCTACCTATTGAATAATAATAACAAAAGTTAACCGATAGAAATCGACGTGCAGGCCCTTTCAGTTTCAAAATTTGAATTGGAAAAAGCTGGCGCCTGTGCTGATCACAAAATTAGCCTAAACAAAGAAGTCAAGCCTGGGAGAGGATCGAAGCCTTTGCAATCAAATCAGCCTCGCTTTTCCCGAATAACGGAAGTTGATAGCCTTGGGCTAGTTCTTCTCTCTCTACACACAAGAGTGAAAACTTTGCACCGGAATAGTCGTCTCGACTATATCCGTGCATTGAACCGGTCGAATATTCTGGCTTATTTAGCGGTGCATTGAACCTGTCTAAACACTTTCATATTTAATTCAGGATCGCTTACTTTTTTCTTTTTTATTATATTTTTTAATTCTCTAAATTTTTTTTCTTCATCTAAAATAAGTTTAAATTCTTCATCTGAAATTTTTCCATCTTCAAGAGCATCAGAAATATAAGTTTGAATAGTATTAAGTTTTGATTCCAATAAAAATAAAATTTTCTGATGTTTATCAGCTTTATGTTGTAATTTTTTATTTAAATATCTTAAAAATATACTTAATAAACCTGTACCTATTGAAATACCTTCTATAATAATAGCTGCAGGAATGTTAACCACTGTAGATAAAAGTATTACTCCTGTTGTTCCCATTCCAATGGCTACAGTTTTTAAAGTTATATCAGTTCCATCAATTATATTTAAAGCTTTTGAATATTTCTTAACTGTTATTCTTTTGTTTTCTTTAGTTCTTTCAAAAGCATTTTGAATGTCAAGAATTTTTTTCATTCTATAATTCGAAGCTTCCATTTTAGAATAAAGGTTTTGATCTTTGGTGGTTATACCAACACGGTCTCGACCTTTGGTTACACTAACATATTTATAAACGGAATACTTTTAACCAAATCGCTCAGAAAACCTTCACCATTATAAACTTTTCCTTCTCGTTTTAAATACAGTCCATCTCCTTGAAATTCACTACCGTTATTCACTTCCTAAATATAAACCTTTTCCATCAGTTTCAATTTGACAGAGACATCCTCCTTTTTTTAAATATAAACCATCACCAACTTTATAAGAAGGTTGATAACCGTCACCAACTCTATAAGAGTTTGTAGGTCTATGACCGTCTCCCAATAATTTTTGAATGCCACTACTTGCTAGACCCGTAAGCCCACCTATTCCGATAGCTTTTGCTACTGATGGAACAACTTTAGATAACAATGGGAGTGCCATTCGAGCAAGAGCAACTAGAAATCCTCCTTCAATTTCCATGTTATATTTTACTTGTTTTCTACTTAGAGTAAAATCAGCTCCTTTATTTTGATTGAATGCTTTTCGCAGTTTATTTATTTGTGTTTTTGTTAAAGCTAAAACATCATTTCCAGATTCTGTAATTCTAATAGTAACAGGAGTATCATTTTTCATAGCTCTTTGTATTTTTTCTTTTTGATTATCAGAAATATTTAATTGAACATTTTCATATGTCATTTTTAAGAGAATAAAAATCAACTGTTTTTGATACGATAAATTTTACGTTACGTTAAAACTTAGTTCGTTGTAATTCCTTTTCATAAAAAGAACCAATAATTTCTTCATCATCTAAATCTTTTATTTTGTAAGTAATTGGATTTGTATATAAAATTTTATCTATTGTAAATATTTCTTTTGTCCATTTTGGTGTGTAACCTGTTTCAAAAAACTTTTTCTTCTTGTTATTCTAACTCTATCACCTAATTTAAATTTAGGCTCTGGCAACTGTTTCTTTGTATATAAATTTCTATATACGGTTAATTCATTTTCTTTTTTACTTCCTTCAATAGGAGTCATTTTTATTGATGAATGATAGGTGTTATTATAATCATTTACTAAATCATCTAAAATATCTATATATTTCGTAACACCATTCGCCGTAAAATATTTAAACATTTTTTCTTTCATTGTTCGGTTCCATCTTTCCACTACAGAACTTTTCTCTTCATTCTCTGTGGAATAGATTTCTTTGAAAAGACTTAACATGTTTATTATAGAATTCACTTCCTTTATCAATCCATAATTTTTCCGAATGTCTTATTTTGCCAATCGACGAAGTCGAAGCTTTACCAATCTTTTCAAATCCTTCAGCAACTGTTATTCCGCTTTTATTTTTCAAAGGAATCATCCAACCATATTTTGAGAAAACATCAATAACAGAAAGAATATATTTAAATCCTTTGTTTTGCTTAGAATAAGCAGACATGTCAACTAAATCAGCAGCCCATATTTTATCAATTCCATTAACTATCACTTTTCTTTTCTTAAATTTTTTAATAACCGGTTTATGAAGTTCTTCTGCTAAATCACTCGTAAAGCCAACGGAGTTGTAGCTTTTTTTTTTCGCCCATTCCAAAAGTTTTTTTAATTTTAATAATAGGCTCAACAATATTTCTATCCATTCTTTCTCTTAATGTTGGTTTTAAAATAGAATCTAAAGACTGTATCATCTTATTATCACAAACTTCATTTCTGGTTTTAGTATCTTGATTTTGTAAATAACAAATATCGTGATACATTGCGGCTTTATCAACTCTATTAATTGGTTTACTCCAAGATTTTGGTGTGAGATCGGAATTCAACCGTTTTTTCAAATTGGTTCCTGGTCCTGTAAAATTATGACCTGGCAAATGCATTTCAAAAGGAAATTTATTGATGATTTTGTTGGTTATACCACGTCCTTGACTATTAGCTATGCTATCAGCTCCTACAAATTTAGTTTTAGTACTTCCACAAATTACACATTTGCCTTTTAACATATTTCTATTATTCTTTGCTTTAACTTGTTCAATATTTATAGTATCAGTTTGTTGTTTACACTTTACATAAAACATCAGAGTTCTACTTTCAGACATGAACGGAGTTCTACTTTCAGACATTTTTAATAATAAAATTAAAGAATAAAAAATGGAAAAAATTTGCAATGGTTGTTTTATTCGAAAACCTCTTGATTCATTTTACAAAGAAAAAAAAGGTGCAGATGGTTATAGAACGAAATGTAAAGAATGTATGAAACCTCAAAAACATTTACTTTATGTAAAAAATAAGGAAAAATATAAACAAGCATATGAAAAATTTATGAAAAGAAATCCTGATTACCATAAGCTCCGCTTGGACCAGCAAAGCTGCAACTCTGTTGATCAGCATCGCTTCGACGAAGTCGATTCGGGGAATAACAAAAACCATAATAAAAATATTTCTTAAAAATGAACGAGAAAAAAACCCTAACAAAAAAGAATGTTTCTAAAATGAACGAGAAAATGAACGAGAAAACTTTCAAAGATATTATCAAAGAAATCATTATCGATGATGTGAAAGAAAATAATACTTCTAGATATTTCAAATTAATTAAGGAAAGAGTGAGAAAACTTATTGAAGATTTTAAAGGTAATAAAACAGTAAAAGTTAAGTTAATAATAACCTCTGAATTTAATACTCCTTTATCTTTTGATATTATTGAAGCACATTATCAATCAAGTTTTGGTTTTATAAATTCCATGAATGATTTCAATACCTTTTATAATTCCATTGATGAAAATTTTAACGCTTGGGTTGATAGATTTCAGGCTAAAGGATCTGGACATATATTTAATCAAATTATTAAAACAAATGTGTAAATGTAAAACTTTATAAAACTAAAACTTTAAGAGCTTCTTCTTATATTCCTACTCCGTTTAAAAGTAAAAATATTATCAATGTTCAAAATAAAAAAGATAATAAATGCTTTCTTTGGTCTATATTAGTTAAATTGTATCCTGCTGATAATGATAAAGAGAGAGTTTCAAAATATAAACAATATGAAAAGACTTTAAATATGAATGGAATTGAATATCCCGTTAAAAAAGAAGATATTCCTAAATTTGAAAAACAAAATGGTATTTCGATAAATGTTTTTGCATTAGAAAAACCAGAAGATAAATATTCTATATATCCAATTTATACTAGTTTCAATTACCAGCATAGCTGCAATTTCATTGATTTACTATATTTAGAAAATCATGGAAATACTCATTACTGTCTTATAAAAAATTTAGAAAGTTTATTAACAGATAAATCTCGTAACAAAGCTTTCATCTGCAGGAATTGTATGAATATATTTAAAAGAGAAGAGACATTAAATAACCATAAAGAGAAATGCTTAAATCACAAAATGTGTAAGACAATCCTTCCAAAAGAAGGTGATAATATTTTACAATTTACAAATCATCATTTCAAATCTAGATTGCCAATAGTTTTCTACTGTGATTTTGAAGCATGTAATAAAAGAATATCTACAACACAACCAAATCCAAATGAACCTTATCAAAATAAAATTTTTAAACAAGAAGCTATTAGTTTTGGAATGTATATAAAATCCGATTATGATAATTTATGTCCTTATGTTTATCATACTTATACCGGAGAAGATGCAAAAGAAAAATTTGTCGAAATGATTATGATGTATTATAACGAAATCTGTAAAAAGTTAAATTACTATAAAAAGGCTAAAGCTAAATTAACTTATGCTCAAGAAAAAGAATTTAATAAAGCAACAAACTGTTATATTTGTAATATTGAATTTTCAGAAGAAGAAACAGAATCTTCTTCTGAAAAAGTAAGAGAGCACAATCATTACAATGGTAAGTATCGAGGAGCTGCTTGTCAATCTTGTAATACCAAAGAAGGAAAACAATCTAAAGTAATTCCAGTATTTTTTCACAATGGCAGTGGTTATGATTTTCATTTCATAATAGATGAAATAATTAAATATGAAAATCAATATAATAAACTTTCATTGCTTGCTAAAACATCTGAAGAATATATTTCATTTGAATATGGAACTTATTACAGAAAATTAAGATTCCTGGATAGTTATAGGTTTTTATCAAACTCTTTTGATGGTATAGTAAAATCTATAGATAATTTTCCAATATTGAAAGAACATTTCCCGGAAACATTTAATTTACTCAAACGAAAAGGTGTTTACCCTTATGAATATGTTGATTCAATTGATCGATTAAAAGAAAAACAATTACCAACAATAGAAAATTTCTTCTCAACTTTAAGAAAAGAAGGAATTACAGAAGACGAATATCAACACGCTGTAAATGTTTGGAATACTTTTAAATGTAAAACTTTAAAAGATTATCATGATTTGTATCTAAAAACAGATGTTTTACTTTTAGCTGATGTATTTGAAAAGTTTAGAGAATTTTTCCTAACCAATCATGAAATTGATCCGTGTTATTGTTTCTCAGCTCCTGGATTAACTTGGCAATGTGGGTTAAAATATACAGGAATTAAACTAGAATTATTAACAGATTTAGATATGCTACTAATGTTTGAGAAGGGAATAAGAGGTGGTTATTCAGGGGTTTTGGGACCTTGATATGTAAAAGCCAACAATAAATATTTACCAGATTATGACCCTAAAAAGAGATCAAATTATTTACTATATCTCGATGCAAATAATTTATATGGAGGAGGAATGTCAGAATCTTTACCGGTTGGAGATTTTAAATGGGAGGATAAATCTTTTCTTATCAATCCACCTGAAGGAAGAGGATATATTCTCGAATGTGATCTTGATTACACAGTTAAAGCTAAAGTAAACACCAAAAGATTTCCTTTAGCTCCAGAGAAACTAAAAATAAATGAAGATGATTTAAGCGATTTGCAAAAATACTATTTACAATTAGAAAACAAAAAAGTAGGAAATGTAGAAAAACTAATACTAAATTTAAAAAATAAAAAGAAGTATATCATACATTACAAATTATTAGAATGTTTTAAATCTTGGATTAGAAATTTCTAAAGTTCATAGAATAATTTCTTTTAAAGAAAGACCCTGGTTAAAAGAATACATCGATTTTAATACCAATCAAAGAACTACGTCAAAATCAGACTTTGAAAAGAATCTTTGGAAATTAATGAATAATGCATTTTATGGAAAAACTCTTGAAAACATAAGAGATCGAATTGAGTTAAAACTATTATCAGATAAAGAACAAGTAAAAAAATTAATAAGTAAACCTAATTTTAAGGAATCAATTATTTTTAATGAAAATCTAATTGCTATTGCTAATAATGTAATATCAATAAAATTTAATAAACCGATTTATTTAGGAATGTGTATTCTTGATTACTCTAAGTTGGTTATGTATCAGTTTTATTACAATGTTGTTAATGAAGTATGGAAATCTAATGAAGTTGTTGGATTTGATACCGATTCATACTTTCTTAATATTAGAACTGAAGATGTTTATGAAGATATGAAAAAAATAAAGGACGATGATTTAGACACAAGTGATTATCCAAAAGATCATTTTCTTCATTCAACTAAAAATAAAAAAGTTATTAATAAATTCAAAGATGAACTAAATGGTAAAGTTACGAGTGAAATAGTTTTTCTTAGAAGTAAGGCATATACATATAAAGTTGTTGAAGAATCGACACAGCCAAGGCTTAGATTCGGAGAATCAACATGTAAAAAATTAAAAGGTATTTCAAAAACTACAATTAATAAAGATGTTACATTTGAAAATTATAAAAACTGTTTATTTAATGATGAAATTAATTATCGAAATATGTATGTACTAAATTCTGATAAACATGAAATGTATATAAAAGAAATAAATAAGAAAGCTCTAAGTCCTTGTGATGATAAACGATATATACTTAATGATGGTATTAGAACTCTTCCATATTCTGATCAATTTACAAATATTGTATATGAAATGGCAGAGAATGTTAACTTTGAATAACTGACATTTTCGTTCCATCAGATTGAAAAGAAATTATCTTATCAGAAATAACTAAACCATAAGCTGTGGTATCTGCAGGAACATTTTTATTAAATGTAGCCTTAACCATTATATCAGTTATGCCATTTTTTAACCTTTCACTTTGTTTTGAAACATCGAAAACAAATAACGGATAATGCGTTTTATAATCAATAGTGGTAATAGTTGGATTACTAACTAATTCATCTATATCATAAAATTTTGATCTAAATGATACAGCATCATTATATACTCTAGGGAATTGAAACTTAGGGAATGATATTTGATAATCAGCCTCTGGATAACGCCTAGAATTTAACTGAACATTAATATTTCTCACATTCAGATTATTGAATATCGATGCATTTTCTGTTTGATTAGATCTATCTTTTGTTTGAAAAGCTATTATGATCCATCTAGGTTTTTCGGGAGAAGCCTTTACAGATAATCTCCATAAAAATTGAGTTGCTACAGGAACTGTTATTGAATCACATTTTCTACTTTTATAACCAACATTTAAATTTGCTTTTGATTCAATAATTTTATATAATTCAAACTTTTGTTGATCCGCTGGTAAAACATGTGGAACATACCATGAAATTTTATCAAGAACAACTTTTCCTTCGGCAGCTTTATCATCACTATAAATTGCAATATTTGAATCTGGTCTTTTGTACAGAGTAAGTTGTTGAGTAAATCCATAAAGAATCTTATCATAATCATCTGCGAAACCGAAAATATGTTTCAAAGGAATTAGAAAGGAAAATGTTCCTTTAGGATTAGGATAAACTAGCAATATCTCTTGTCTTTTATCAAAACCTTCATTATTCTCAATTTGGTTGTTAGTATCTTTTATCCACAATAAATTAAGTCCTTGTGATTTTAAAAAGTCATGAGGATACTTGAGTAATCCTAACATTGTTGTTCCTCGTCCTGGATGATTTAAATTTTCAATTTCTTGTCCTGATAACTGATATTTTATAAAATTAAACAAATACATTATGCCATTATTACATAAAGCTATTTTATCATCAGCAGTATATAATGCTCCATCTGTTTTTGTAAGTCTACCTTCAACTATTATATAGCTCTCACTTGGATGAGTAAAAATATCTTGCAATTCAATAGTTATTCGAATTTCTCCTCCGCTGTTTAAATTTGTACCGGTAATTGGATTGTATTCATGGTATTCATATTTTTCAATACTTTCATTTACGTTAAAATCTTCTTTAATCGTTAAAATGTCTTCCATTTTAATAGTATTCAATTTGAGCATCTGTAACGGGTGCAATGATATATCGTATTCTACTAATGTGATAATCTTTATCAAAAATTAATATAGGATTAACCGTTTTAAGGTTAATTCTAAGATATTGATGTCTATTTATAGAGTTTAAATCTATCGTAGATTCTTTATTTTCTTTTATAGATAATCGATCTAGAATTAAAATTGAACCTTCCGGCGCGGAGTTCAGAAGGGAGCTATCTTGAGGATTAAATGCTTCAATATCAATGCCGCTCTGATCAGAGCTATTGGTCTTTTCAGAAACAAAATAACCTTTTCCATTAATTCTTTTATAGCCTACATTTATAAAAGTAAGTTTTAGTTTCATTAAACCATCATTTTTATATATTATTGATTTTTTTTCATCAACTGGTTCAAGATCGTTATTATATCTTATTGAGCCTACACCATTAACTGATTTAATATCGATATCCCATTCGGGTTTTTTTAAGGAAATTCAGCTCTTTTATATATTCCGTTTTTCTTTAATTGAAAACAATATAAATTGTTTAGTTCTCCTCTGGATAAAAAACCATCAACATTTTCTAAATTTTCTAAGTTAACTGCATGGTTATTAAGCGGAGTAATTTTCTTTTTTTTCTTTTTTTTTTAGAAATAATTTATTTCATCTAAAGTTACAGGTAACTGTGTATATCTTATCCTATGAATTATAAACTCTTTGTAAATGAGAATATTTTTAAAACTAACATCACCGTCTGTTTTTTCGGCTTTCAATTCATTAGGCATATTTCGGATTTTTGTAATCATCTTTTTGTTTTTTTTACAATTATTCGAAAATCTTTTGATTCATTTCCCGAAAAACTCATTTGTAATCCATCCATAATTTCTTTGTTATTAAAAGATTCTAAAACTTTACCTTCAATAATTATAGTTCAACCTACCGGAAAGTCTTCAAGAATCTTTTTTTCATTCTCAAATTCACAATTAAAAGTTAGAATGGTGCGTAGCTCATCCTTAACGTTTGAAAGAAAATATTCCTCATCATGGCGTTTTAAAACTGTTGTCTCTCTATATCTAAGAAGTGGAACCAAACTTCCTATAATTCGCCCTGAATTGTAAACTTTTAGTAATATTTTGTTATTTCCTTTAGTTGATACTTTATCGCTTCTTAATTGAATATCTACACCCCATTCATGTTTGGTTGGTATAACTTTAAGTTTTTCATCTACATTTATAAGATTCACAGGTTTATCTTTTACTTCACTTATAAATTTAGGAGGTGGTGAATCTACAATTTCATTTCTAACATATATACCGTCTTCATTTAATTTGAAACAATATATAGAATCTTTCTTTCCATTTTCATTAAAACCTTCAACATTTTCCAAATCATCTAGATTGGTTGCATACTTATGAATTGGAATAATAGTTGTTGTTGAGTCTCCACTAGGCATGAGTCCAAACTTATCGACAGACATTTTAAAGGCAAAAAATTTAAAAGGAATTTTTTAATACAAACTATTAACAATTTCTTGAAAACGTTTTCCTTCTGATAATTCTTTTAAAACATACAAACACAAATGTCCACAAATTACTGTATTCGGATCTTGTACTTGATTAGTAGAATATTGAATATCTCCTTTTTTCTCTCTAAGATATTTGATTATTTCTAAAGGAGGTCGAATTCCATAACTGTCAAAATAAAATTTATTTACTTCGTCAAAGCCAAGGCTTGGATTCGGAGAATCGTCACAATACCAAGCGACCCAATGAGTTCCTCCTTTCGTTCCATCACCTAAATTCAGTATTCCACATTCTTTTCTTCTCGGTTTTTCAGGTAATTCAGTTCTTAAAAACACCTCTAAAATTAGGAATTCTTAATTCCTTAACAGCTTTTAAAATATCAAAATTGGATAGTGCCATTTTTAGATGTTAAATTTCTCTAATATGAAATCTTATGACAACAGTTTCTCCTCTTAAATTTAAAGGTTTATCATTTTGATCTGTAATTTTAACCTCTACGTTATTTATCGTTTTCATAGCTACCGGCACAAAAACAAGATTTTTAGGTTTTTTCAACTATTTCATATCCCGGAGATATATTTGGGAAAAAAGAATAAATAACAGGAACAGGTGTGCCATTAACTATACTTCTGTTTATGATATTCAAATGAACTAGAATACTATTAACACTAAGAATGTTTACAATGTTTTCAGATTCATGAGTTCCCGATTCATAAATTTCATGATGAAATCCTAATAAATCAGCTAAGGTATTGTTTTCTTTAAAACTTACTTTGTATCCTTTCTTGACAGTCATAACGGATTTTAAAGTTTGATTATTTGGTTCAATTTTTATAGCATCACCAATCAGGCTTTGAATTGCAGTGTTTAAAGATTTAATTTCATAAGCACCTGTTGGTATATACTCTTTCTTCCAAGTTGAACCATCATAAAACTCAATCATATTGTTTTCCTCATGGACATTGGGGAAAGAATAATAAGTTTCTAAATTAACTAAGGCGATTTCATGTTTATCCCTGTCTAATTCTAAAGGCGGGTTAAATATAGTCCTGAATGTGGTTTTATTATTCATAACGATAATTTGCTCTGAAAATTTTGATCTTGTGTTTTGGGCGATTTCTCTTAAAATGTTTAAGGTAAAAATATGTTTGTTTTCATCCATTTTTAATGTAATAAAATCACCTATTTTTAATGGAATAAAATTTATCATTTTAAGGCATGTAAAATGTATCAAATTTATATCTATATTTCCCGTTAAATTTATTACTAGAATTGTCACTTACAAGAAATCCATAAGGTTCTTCCCAACATTTTTGACAGAGCTTTTGAAAATCTTCTAATGTCATATCACCGCTTACATGATCGTTATAAATGTGAGTTATATTTTTATTATCTTGCTTGAATAAACAGAGAAAATTTCCTTTTTCTCTTATTGTTTGTCTCGGTAATTTAAAATAATTTTGAGCTAGGTAGAAGCAGTCAACATTGTTATGCCTTCCTCTACAATAATAATCTTCGCATTTGTTTTGTTTCTCCAGTAAAATATCATCAAATATCATTAAGTTCTTATCTCCTGAGTTTAATTCGCTTGGATCTGGAACATCATCGGTATCTTCATAAAACAGACACTTGACTACGTCATGGTCTTTGACCTTGGTTACACTCTGGCACTTAATTGGAGAAGAGTTGGATGCGCGATACTTTTGGCAATTAGCTACGCGTTGTCTTTGACAATCATTAATATGTTTTCCAGCTTCTTCTAATAATTGACAAGGAGAAATATTCTTTTTTATAAAATAGTCTTTTTGACTGAATAATTTAAATATAACATCTTTAGGTAGATTCTGTTCAAAACCCGTTTTTACAATCTTGTACTCAGGTTGTAGTAAAGACTTCCCAAAGATATACAAATTATCATAATCTAGCCATCCTTTTTTTAGTAGGAGATTTAACAGTAAATTAGTCTTTCCCGACCCGCTTTTTCCCACTATAATTCCTCTTATACTTTTAGGTAGCATAGGACTGTTTTTTCTATTTGTTAAATTATCATTCCAAGCAAGATTCGAAACGTCCATTTTAAAAAGAAAAGAAAATGAAAAACTAGTATTATTCCCAACAATAACTATAGGAAATAACTGTTGTCGTCTTAGAATAGTGTTGTATTTTCTTGGTTATGTCCCATGCATGGGAGGTAAAGAGAGAGATAGACAGAGCGAGAGACAGAGAGAGAGAAAGAAAAAGGGAGAGAGAAAGAGACAGACAGAGAGAGAGAAAGAAAAAGGGAGAGAGGGATAGACAGAGCGAAAGACAGAGAGATAGATAGGCAGATAGACAGAGAAAGATAGATAGACAGAGAAAGATAGACAGACAAACAGAGAGACCTATTTTATTTGCAGTTATACGAAATGCCTAACTAAACACACATTTCTTTACAAGCCTCCACTGGAACAATTTAAACATTGAGCAGGTCTATCGACTGAGTTCTCACGGTTGAATACATGTCGCGCCAGCAGGAAGTCTAAAACCAGTGATTCTAAAACTCTGGGTAAGTTTTGAATTTTTTGCAAAAGCTGTTTTTTTGGATGTTTATGCTTTAATAAAAGTTGAATTTTTATATTTTTAAGGATGCTTTCATGGCGTCCAAATCAATTACTGCTTAGGTTCCATTATTGCTTGAGTGCAGTATTGTTTAAAAAGCCTTTGCCACATTTACAGTGCTCCCAACTAATGCAAGCAGGATGTGGAGACATTTGGTTAAAAAAGTGGAGATTTCACAAAAACCAGGGAGGTTACCGCAACCTCTTAGAAAACTTGACACATAAACAAAGCAAAATTAAATTATTTACAAGGACCACATAAAAATGTTTTAAAGACAAGCATGTGTCGCATGCTGCCTTTTATCCCATTTTTCTGGTGCTGATTCATTTTATGGCTTTGGTAAGTGATGAAAATGAGGGTAAAGGTGTTACACCCTGATATAAAATACCAACTTTTGATTTTTCAAAACCTCCATAGGTCTTTGAATCTATGTAAAATAAGCCCTAGCTGGGGAGTCTCGGGCCAATTTTCCTCAGCTCATTTTTTTTTCTCCCTAATGATACTGCTACTGTATACATAATAATGCTCATGAGGACGCAACAGTAGTCCTATCTGGCCATCACTTGCCTCGCTACAAGTACCCTCTATAAGTAGGTATCACAGACTAAAATTTTAAGTTTGTGTTAGCTAATTTTTCTTGTGATGACTTGAAAGACCACAGAGAAATATGAATTGCAGTTTTTAAATCATTCAAATTGGTCAATAAATACAAAAGGTATTGAAATTTTAGTATCGTTATGACTTTGAATATTTGCGCATGTTGTCAGAAAGTTCCAAAGGGCCATTTTTACAAGTGTCTAGTTTGTCAAAAATATATCTAATCCAGCTTCTTTTCATCTTTTCACATACACACAAAGATAGATAATAAGCTAAAATGCCAAAAATACTTTATTACATTATAATAAGTGATTTATTCATATCAATATTCTTCAAAAATCACTTATTTAATGACATAATTTTTTCTAAAATGTGCCCCCCGGGGAAGTTCAGGGACTCGTATTTCAGAAACTACTCAAAATCAAAATAGGCCTTTAATTTTCCTTGTATTGAAAATACATGTGCCAGATAACAAGCTTAATAATTTTTTCAGAATCCTCAGCTCAGACAAAAATTTATGAAAATATAACATCATCTAATAGTCAAAACGTCATTTTTCAGCAGCCGAAGGAAGATTTAACAACAAAAAAAATTTTACATAAAAAAGATTATAGTGTAAATCAAATATATCAAGAGCTATTAGAGGTCTTATGGTAATAAGATGTTAGATAGTGAACAAAACTGGTCCGCGTGACAATTTTTGCAATGAAAATACTAAACCTGTCTAGTGAAACTAACACACTGCAATTGTATGATAATGATAATATTATGTGCAAAATTATTTTATAAATTTAATATATAATATCCCACTCTCTCTTTATAATATATAAATATACACACACACAATATCCAGACACCCTTCCTCACCGTAGTCGTAGTTGGAATTGTACCATAATAATTATTCTACACCCACCACTCACATCTATGCAATTACACACAATATTATTTCAGCCTACCTCGCCCCCCTCCCCAAATCTCCCTTTCTTTCTATCGCTATGCATCTGCTTGCCTGGACTACCAGCCTGGCTCTTCCAGCAATCGCATCACACTTGCGATCGTCCGTGTTTAGCCTTTAATTATTTAGGCCTAATTACCATTATTCAAGTGTAGAAGTTATACATGTCTAATGTCAGTTGATAAATATGCATAATTGTCATCATACTGTACAGTGTTCTTGACAAAAAGAAATACTGAGACTGTTTGACAGAGAATCTGCATCACTGCTCGGTTCGTGTGGTGGGTCGTGACCTACTTGATCAGACAGTAGAACAGCGGCCATAGCGTAGCCTAGTTTCTCCGGCCACTGACTGAACCGGGGTGCCTACTCTTTATCTGCTTCACGCTGTTTCTGTGTAAATTAAACACTTTTAATACATAAATAGTGACTGTGCCTACAAAATGCCCCTTCTATTGATATAATACAAGCTGTGCTTGATGCCGAAAAATTTAAGAAAATTCAGACTTTTCGGCCTTATATGCTCCTCTCTATCTTGAAACTGCGCGCCCTATGGCTTGTGTAGTATCAACACAAGTGTCTGTTTCCGCTCTTTTGATTGGTCAAAACCGCATGGATTTTCCTCCCATACAGATGATGCGCCGTCTATTTTTGTGAAGGGTGTTCCGACCTGTGCCGAGACTCGCATTTGGGGAACTCGGCTGATCGATTGGCGAAAGCGTCCAGTCTGGTACATTGGATTATCCCTTTACTGTATTTTATAGACATTTATCATTTTTGAAATTGATATAGTCTGAAAGAGGAGAGTCTAATCTACAAGTAGATCTATTTTTTTATCCAGTAATTCGCGCAGTTTTTTTTTTGCTATGGTCACTTCAAGAGAGGTTTGTTTTGGCTTTTTGACCTCAATTGGGAAACATTCCACCGCAGTGAAGCGGGTACCTTGTGATACCTACTATAAATCTTTCTTTCCATATTCCGAAAACCCTGATTTTTTTCTTTTTCAAAAATGTGCTGGTGTTTCCAATACCGCAATAGATGTTTGACCCAGGTAATCAGACGCTCCTCATCCCACCTTCACTTCCCAACTCGCACTGGGTTATGCCACACTTCACGTAATGTCTCCAGTGGACATCGAAGTGAATAGTCTGACACTTCCCTAGACATGCCGGTGCTGACTAGTCTCGAAACTGTTCTCCGAAATACCACTGAATGTGCATTGTGGCCGCATGTTAGTTCCTACCAACTCTCCCTACCCCCAACCGAATGGGCACCGTCCCATGCTCCTCAAAGAAAAATACATACACTAATATATATATATATACCAGCCAATCAGCACTATGAAAAAGGATCATCAGTAATTTCCCTGCGATCGGCAAAACTTTACTTATTCTTTCTTTACCTTTTCCCCGGAAACGGGGAGATTTCGAAGGAAGACGGGGAGTGTAGGGTTTTATCATAAAAACGGCGAGATTCCCCTTGGGAGGTCTGCATTTATGTCACACAATGAGGGCTTTCTTTTCCTCCCTCCAGGTTAAATACCTGCTCAGAAAATGCATGCATACTGATATAAAACACATGCTAGAAACATCACACTCAAAAGGTTTCTCCTTTTTATATATTCTGGTCCTTGTTCTGGCAGCACCAAGAGGTTTTTTTTTTGTGTGTCTATAATCATTACTAGCAATTTAATTGTTTAATTGTACTCACCGCGTTTTTCACTCTTTGTTTCTGGTTCCACTTTTACCCACACTGAACAGCTGTCGGCCCTGGGACTTGTATCATCAGTATGCAAAGTGTTGGGGCTTCTCATCTGAGACGCACCTATTTCCGCCTTCTCCTCCTCTTTCAACTCATTACATACAGCCCTCAATTTTTCAGTTAAATTGCTGAGGCCTACTGAAAATAGTCATAAAAATATAATCCACAGACTTTCTACTAAACTTTCATAAATTTGTAAATGAAACATGTTAGACTGGAACACCAAGCCACTCAACACAATGCTCAAACTTGTGACGTTGGAAGAAGGAAGTGGCAAGTCCAAATACCAGAAGTACTCTGTTTATTATTCTCATTTCCGGACGTACTTTTCCAGTTTCACATTTTTGTGTTGGCGTAGGCCTCATTTGTGCCTGCTTTTTCCCTTAATTTCCACTTTTCCAACTACACGTTTTCTTATGTGATCAGTATCCGACTTTTCCTACCACACACAAGAAAATCCGACTTATTTCTGACTTTCCTGGACACATTGTACGCAAAGCCGTAGTAAACTAAACGCATACATGTATAATATATAAACAATCAAAAACCTAATTTACTTCAGCAATTCTTATAGATCCATTTTCAACATTAAAATAATCCTCAGCCACATGTCATGCAGTTGCTAAATTTAAGTTCACCAGTAAACAACATAAAAACTAAATAATGGAAATATAGTGAGCAATGATTGTCAAGTTAGACAACACTACACTTGAGCTGTCAACCACATTTACCTGGTAATCTTTGGGGCTATAAATAAATATGAAAATAGAAATAACAGACTGGGAGTTTTTAAGCAGCCTATTTTGACATGAAATAGCTTATCATGAAAGGCTTTTCCCACTGCTGGTGCCACATGTGGCATAATAACACACACATACTACTTCCTGATCTCTTACAATCCCCTGCTATCTATAAATCAATGTTATTGACTATGCTCCTTGCTCAGTGACCTGCACAATACTAGTCCAATAGGATTGTTTTCCTCACTGTTTACTTTTCTGTTCCACAAGTTGCTAAGACTGTCATGTTAATGACCAAAATTGCTAAGACTATCCCATTAACTATGTATTTGAGAAAGAACACAGGGTTCATACAAAGTCTTGAAAACTAATTTTAAGGACTTTTTAAGGACTTCCTAAGGACTCACAGTAAACAAGTTAAGGACCTGTGTGCCTGTGACCAAGAAATATTACAATACAAGTAGTGTGCAGCACTCATCGAAATGGAATGTTTCTGTATCCAGAGTTCAAACATAGTAAACTCACTCTGAAACGTTCAGTTATTTCAAAGTACCAATTATCCAATGTGCAATTAGAAGATTTGAATCTCAAATGTTTCAGCTGAAACAAAAATTTTAAGGACTTTGGCATCATTTTCAGAATTTAAGGACTTTTTGAGTACTTATTTAAATTTCTTTTATGAAAATTAAGGACTTTAAGGACTTTTAAGGACCTGTGTGAACCCTGAGAACATTAAATGGCATACGGCCATTCAATGAAAGAAAACATAGGAAATCAAAAGCCTGCTTACGACTGCTGTCTGCATATGCTTCAAGATGATTTCCCTCTCCAACGTTTGAAGCTCCTTTCTGGGTCAGTCTGTTGACAGTTTGCATTTGAATGCTCATTTCTTTAGCATGGCAATCTCCATGGTCAGCCTACATTTGTGAAGAACAAACAGTAAATGAGATTTCATTTTAATTGACAGAAGTATCACTTTTCTTTCTCTCTCAAACAGGCTTTGGTGCTCTGTGGATCCGTTACTATTTTGTTACAAAGCTGAATCATAACAAAACATTTTTCCAACCAAAATAAGCGAACCCCATGGAAGATATAATTTACGAAGTGTTTTGAAGGTGACCTCACATAAGAATACTCAGATCATCAGTTCCATTTTAGTGTATATATCCACTGCATCTATTGTTTTGTCAATCTCATCCCCCACGCTGCTACAGGCATATATAAATAAAATATTCTGTTCTGAGTTCTCAACTGCTTGCGGCGACGGCCTGAAAACATGGTCAAGAAGACCGTACAGCGCGAAAGGCATGTTTTCACTTTCCATGCCACTGTCCCCTCTGAAATGTAATCATCGTCTTATTCCTCACTATATCTCTACCAATCAAAGGCATTGATTATGACAAGAACATGTTAATTAATCAGTGAACCACTGGTCAGAATCACAAAGACTAAGCTTTCAAAGGCTCTCAAAACACTATCAAATGGTGTGGTATTAACATGTGAATTGTTGCTCAATAAATTTGTAGTACTTATTATCTCATTTTGTCCTCAGCTGACAATCATCTAGAGTTGTCTGCGCCTAAGAACCAATCAGAAACAAGCTCTGAAATGACCGTTGCCCCAAATGCCCACATTGGTTCATTAGTAAGTTCTAATCTGGATGAAACCATTCGTTTAGCACTTGATGGGCATGTCTAGTTATCATGCTTTCTTCTAAAGAAAATTACAGCTGTCAGTTTGGTATCATTAAGTCAGATAATTAGTTAGAGACTTACAGACAAAGGTTTCGTTGGTTAATTCATTATCAAGCGTGAATAAGCATAGCAGCAAATGTTTTCATACCGACCAGATAGCAACGACATGGAAAGCAATTGTGTAGTAAGTAATCGGCAAGGATCAGTGTGACCCACATAAAATTCCCCTGTGCATAAGGTCACTGACCCGGTCAGCAGGCTTGACCACTAGCACAACCTGGGGGTTATTTTACTTAATGAATATAAAACAGATATTATTGTTATCACTTGGACGTTTAATTTAATGACAACTTAAGGATGATGGAGTAAGTGAACGTACCTTAAAATCACCAACAGACAGGAGGGCTCCTTCATAATCCTTACTGCATTCCTCACAGACTACAACAAAACAATGGAACTGTAAATTATAATTCTTTTTTAAAGGATAATATTGTCAGTAAGTTCTGATTCAATTCAGTGTCTGTCATGGTTCAGATTTGCTTGTTCCAAACAAAAGAACATTTATCCTCTATTTTCTCATGTGTTCTCTTTCATTGAAAGAAATAATAAAAACCATGCAGAATTTTTGATGATTGGACCTCAAAGCAAGGAAGACAAGAAGTTGGTACACTGCAAATGTTTTGCCACAAACAAAATCTTTCTGATGGCCATCACTTTTATGGCTCTATGTGATGTTAACTAAGTGAACCCAGAGTCTCGAGAAAGATGAAAAACTTGAGCCACAATGGGTGCATTTTGTAGGGCTTTCTTTTCTGTTTTGTTAACTTTCTGTGTTGCTTGATGGGAATGTGAGAGGATGAACGACTTTCTATTTTTAATGTGCTTTCATGGTAACGCTTGTGCGTGAGTGAGGGACGGCCACTCATAGTAGTTTAGGGACACTTGGCCGAGTACCATTAATTGGATTATTTCCCTTGTAATACTAGCGCGGGACCCGTTATTCACATCACGAGGAAAAGCGCGCATTTTGATTGGTCAATTGGAAATGTTGACCACCGGGCTTCCAGCTCTTATATCATGGCTTTGAGTTTCTTACAACTCGCTCACTCGTTGTTATCCACCGACAGAAAGACGGGAACCCGAATTCATTGTTGAGAGTAGGCAATACCCTATCGGTACAAAATAGGTACACATGATAACGTTTGTTATCAATGGAGATACGTCGTATTAATGGACGAAAGTATCCCGCACAAATTTGTCCAATGTTGTTAGTCCTGAAGCTTTGAAAATTTATATTAAAACTATTACCGGGTTTCTGGTATAAGTAGTCAGTTAGAATTTTAGCAGCAAGTTTCTACTTTATAATGGTACCAATTTTGTTGTACTTTGATGCACATATCCTATTGAAATAATTAATGAGAGGATCTCGGATTTAAAGTAAACCACGAGTTAGACGCATGTTATCCCCGATAAATCCAACCTGGGTCAAATTTATTCAATTATAGCTGGAGGGGACCATAGAGTAATTTCTGCAGTTTACTGGGATGTCTAATTGACTTTTGTGCGCACCCTTTTAACCGCTCTGTGGATTCGATTGTGTTGGGACCCTAACCAGTTTTATTGTCGGGCTGGACTCCAGGTCCGAGCCTTTCACTTGTCCAAACACTGGACTACGTACTAGCTCTCTCGGACGTCCGCGCTGGCTCATAAATAAGATGCCAGTTCGAGTGGTCAGTAGACTCCATCAAAGACGCCGCAACAATAGGAAGCACAAGTGGACCTTGCAGTACAATAGATCGGCGGTGGCCTGCCGTGGCGCGCCTCGCCCAAAACATGGCCTAGTCCAGTTGCGCCAATAGCAGAGAGACTTTGGCTTATGGCTGGTTGGGCTTTTTCTTTTTCTTGGTAGGGTTTTTCCTATGCCTTTTTGGTAGCGATACCTTTGTTAGGCTTTTGAATAAATAAGATTGCCAGCAGAACCCTGTGTTTGTTAATCCTGTGTATCCTTAAGGGAGTTACTATTGAACCCACGCAGTAACCACATTAGCCACTCGTAGTTCACCCAACAGGAAGTATTGTTTAAAAAGCCATTGCCACATATTTATGTCACAAAATTATGGCTTTTCCCCTGCCTGACAGATAATAATGTAAAATGATGAAACACATGTCACAAATATCACCCTCAATCTAGGTTTCTCCTTTATATTCTGGTCCTTGTTTAATGTTCTGGCAGAACCATGAGCTTGTCTATCATTACTAGCAAATTTAATTGTACTCACCACCTTTTTCACTTCTTGTTCCTGGTTCCACTTTTACCCCGACTGAATGACTGTTGGTCCTGGGACTTGTATCATCAGTATGCAAAATGTTGGAGCTTCTCATCTGGGACACACTCATTTCTGTCTCCTTCTCCTCCTTCAACTCTTTGCAAACAGCTCTCAGTTTTTCAGTTAAATTGCCACTTGTTCTTGTTGGCAGTTCAATGTTTTCATCTCCATAAACGCGATTACTGTCTTCACTTGCAACCACATTATCAAATTGTTCTTTTGTTACATTTGTAACTTCTGATACCATGTTCGTACTATTAATATCTTCTTCAAGCATCAAGGCTGTCTCACTTTCTTCATTTTTCTCATTTTTGCATACAATTGGGCGCCTAGAGCTTGAACCGTTAGTTGACTTCATTACTTCCATATTATCATCATGATGAAAAAGGTCCACAGGTTCAGTCTTTATGTCTTTATCTGTGATGACACCATTCACAGGCTGACAAATCCTACAGTAATTATGATCCCATGGTTCATCTTTTACTTTGACTGCATTACTCATAATCTCTATTTCAAGCACCAAGGCTGTCTCACTTTCTTCATTTTTCTCATCTTTGCATACAATTGGGCACCCAGAGCTTGAACCGTTAGTTGACTTCGTTACTTCCATATCATCATGATGAAAAAAATCCACACATTCAGTCTTTATGTCTTTATCTGTGATGACACCACTCACAGACTGACAACTCCTACAGTAATTATGATCCCATGGTTCATCTTTTACTGTAACTGCATTACTCAGCATATCACAAGTTCCTTGTTCTTGTTGCACATTCTCACCATTCTTTGCCAAATTTTCCATCTTTGATCTTTGTGAATTCCTACTCATCACACCAGAAAGACATCTGTCACTTTCTTGTTCCTTCCTAATCCTATTGTATGCTAAATGGCTATCCCAACTGCATTATTAATTCTGACCCTAGTTAAAACCTCTTGCAGTGCTCCATGCAACCAGACAAATCCCAAAAGTTTCAGAACCTGTGCACTGAATTTTAGGTTTTATGTCCCGAGTCCTTCTTGCATTTGCAATGTACAATGTAACAAGCTGGATACATGATCAGCAACTGAAAGAAAGCAATTCAGTATAGTATTAATTCTTTTAACATGTCGGATCATGAATTAGCTTCTGGATTAGATGTGACCAATCTGGTGAAATCAGTCATTAACTTGGATTTGGTTGTGGGGACTCATTTAATAATTAATGGCAGTTTATTTTTTTTTAGAAAAATGTGCACATACACTATCCAGAGAAACTTACCCATTCTCTCTACCAAGAAATAAAAACTTAAAAATAATAATTTATGAGAGACTGCCTTTGCCCTTACTCATGATAAATCTGATTTCGTTGCCTCTTCCCCCCCCCACACACACCCTCCCTCTATTACCCGATTACAAAAGGATCACTGGTAAAAGAAAAATGCTGCTTGCGGCAGCAGCACCGTTCTGTCTGGTAGCCTCATCTGCCAGTTCAATGACAGGGTATCCCCCATGACCTCACTAAGGACGCCAGCATAGTTGGGCATTAAACTAACAAACTGGAATTGTTTAATAATTTCACATCAAAAACGTTGCACTTTTGAGACAGTACCGTCACTTGAACTTGAACGACAAAGGGAGAGAAAATCTTTCAGGTAAAAGGGATTGACAGGATTTCCCAGGGCCTTTCCAAGGCTAACATGTGAAATTCCAGGGCTACTTTGATGCACGAAAATTTGAGAAATTTACTTATTTATTTACTTTTGTTCAGATTGTTTCCATTTTATTGATGCTTTACTAATGTTTTTAACATGGTTCACACAAATTTACTATTTTAAGGACTCACCACAAAAAAAGAAATTAAGGACCTGTAACGAACAAACACTGCAAGCAGTACGCAGCACTCAAAGAAACCCCCTTTTCAGTATAATACAAGAGAGATCTACGTGGAGATGCAATTTTCAGTTCACTTTGAATTGATGAAAAGAAATCATTTACAGTACGTTTTAAAATTTGATTTAGGATTACTTTTTTACTTGTAATCTTACTTTTTTAGCAACTGCCCCAGTCAATGAACAGGAATTTAAAATAAAATGAAAATGAACAGGAATAGCCTAAATAAAAGAAGTAATCTGGAGCACACTAGATTCTGAAAAATTCTTAGAAAAAAAAGTGATTCCTAATGATGAGCAGTATTAGGTTTAAAAAAAAAAAAGGGTTCCGGTATGGGATTGAACTCATCTATAACACAAGTCTCTGACTGATAACCTAGTCATTGCACCACTGCAGACCTCAATAGGCTGGAAGAAGTCTTCCAGTTCCATCCACAGCAGATATCACAAAATCAAGAAACCAGATTCAGTTATGATCTTTATCTTATTTACAGCCGTCTGCCAATTGAATCACTTTGATTTCTTATCATCTGCTTTTGGTTAAAATCAGCAGGTTCTAATACAGTAACAGTTTAAACAGTGTATTATCAATAATCAAACCAAAAAGGACAGTAGGGCCTAATACTAATACTAATACTAATGACTAATGTGGAGAAAAAAATTTATAAAACCTTAAATACTTCAATTTGAACTAACAAATCTTAACTGAATTTCCAGGGACAATGCTGAATAACTTTCAAGCATTTCTGAAATTATCACACATGAATGACCATGAAGTAGGCCTACAGATTAGGAATGTCTGAGTAGATCTGCATGATGCAAACATTTTCTGAATTAAAATGAACTAGCCTCACCCACAAGTACTTCTCCCAAATAATAAATAGGCCTAATATTTTGATTACGGATACCGATTCAATTTTGATGTGTAGCCTAGATCTAGGCTATTTATTATGATTATGAGGTGTGATTTTTGGGGCAGATTTTTGTGTAGGCCTACCCAGCACATTCAAGCTATGCCATTGGTTGTCTAGATAGATCTAAGTCTTTCTAGATCTAGATCCTAAATATTAAGGCTGCCCTTATCCGTCAACATTATCAGCGGATACTGCCCAGCTTTATCCGTCAACATTATCGCGGATACTGCCCAGCTTTATCTGTCAACATTATCGGCGGATGCTGCCCGGCTTTATCCGTCAATATTATAGGCGGATACTTGGGTTTATCCGGCAACACTATCGGCAGATCTTGGGCTGCCAACAGTATCGGCTGATAAAGCTCGGGTTTATCCGCAGGTATTGGTGTTGACTAATGTCGTAATGACAAACAACAACAAACACACAAGCAAACCGGATTTATTCCTAATGTTGTTGGACTACAAAAAAAATTACCAAACAGATTGGTTACTGATAAAAAAAAAATCTACCCAGCTGAGAATCGAACCACTGTCCCCCGATTGACAGGTGTAGATCAGATACAAAAAAAACCCCAACAAACTGGATTTCTTCCCTTATTGTTATTGGATTAAAAAAAATAAAAGATTGATGCCTAATAAAAAGACTTATTAAAAAAAAAAGAACCTGCCGTGCTGAGAATCAAACCACAGCCACTTGACTGACGGGCAGAGATGCTAACAACTACGCTACTGAGAACCCTGAATAATTGTCAGGAAAGCGTTACTAAATAAGCATGATCAAACCAAGAAACCCATATCAAAGGATTAGACGGTAGTAGACCTGAACCTTCGCATGCCATGTATCCATTAAAACAATAAAATTCCAAGTCTCTCAAATTTCAATATCGTTATCAACACTCGCCCAATACGAACGTTGATCGCGTCGGGATGTACGGAACAATGGAGGAGGACGGAGAAAGGGTTAGAATCAGGGGAGATGACTGGCAAATACAGAATTTATGTTAACGGATAAAAAAAATCCTTAGAAGGGAAATTTTATCCGCCACTATCAGACGGATTTAAACACTTCGAAGTATTAGGCCTAAATAGCCTAGCTGTTCTAGGGAAAGAACATTATTTTTCTGTAATCCCAACCTCCCAGGCAAGAAACAATAATTATAGGCTAAACGTATCCCTACTCCTATCCTTTTATAAATCCCAAAGTCCTCTTTGTTAATCCATGTTGAAATAAATGGTAGGATTTAAGGACAAGATCAGGTTTAGGGTTAGGGATAAGGACGGAGTTAGAGACAGATTTAGGGTGGCAGAGAATGCTCGAGGCGTAAGGAACTCTTCCCCATTCTACTATTTCTAGACTAGATCTAGTCTCTATAGCTTCTAGTATCTACCTATCAAATTAATATTAATGGCACTGACTTTTCTGGTTTTCCACATGGTAGGCTAGACTTGATAATTTTTAGTAATTAGGCCTCACTAATATCTAGATTTATAGTCAATGCACTTGGTGCGGTCAGAATGTCGGTGCGGTCAATATTTGTTTTTCCATACAGTTTCATTTACTGGTGTTTTTGTGACTAATCCACGTTTTGTGACGTTCTTATCAAGACATCACAACATCACATAGAATATGACTGCGGTCTAAGCTTGTATTTTGCCTTGGATAACTTCCCAAATTTTGTGTCCCCACAACTTCCATCTTGAGTTCAAAGGTAAATATGTGACCCTACACCTACAGTTATCTCCATTTAGTTGTCTGGTGTAAGCTCACAAAAATACTCTGGACACTCTACTTTGGGTGGATTTTCATTGAAAATATGTTTTTCTTCTTCTTCTTCTCATGGAGTTGATTCGTCTATTTACTCAGACGATTCCTCAACTGCACCATGTGCGACTCGACGCCACTGCTCTGAGGCTAAAACAGGCTAAAACAGCATATATATTAAGACCATTTAAAATATATCGTTGTGTAAATTCTTTTGTTATATACATATCTCTGGTTAAAAATATCTCTTGGCACCAAGATTGTGCACAAAAATAGACCCGCACTTTAAATACAATGGTAGCTGCAACGGATAATTATGTTCTTCAATTCATTGCCAAAAGCCGTTGCAGACGATAGTTTTTGGACTTCTGCCGGGAGGTTGTTCCACATCCTGATGACACTAGGGTAAAAAGAGTAAAGATGGCTGTTAATCCGTGAGCTTGGGATGTTATATTTTATGTTATTCTTTCTGTTGCCTCTGGTGTTAATGGTGAGGTGGTTCAATGGGATATTGGTATTTCCTTCCCTGCCCTTGTAAAATAGTTTTACTTTGTTTTTTGCTCTTCTTTCTTCTAGTGGTGTCCACTCGAGGTCTCTCATCATTTTATTGACACTACTACTTCTAGCATACTCATTTGTCACAAAGCGAGCAGCTCTCCTCTGGACCCTTTCCAGTTGTTCTATATTTATTCGACAGTGGGGGTCCCAGACACTGCAGCCATACTCTAGGGAGGGCCTCACGAAGGTGTTATAGCATTTTTCTTTTACTTTCCTATCACAGTTAGAGATGTTCCTTTTCAGAAATGCTAGTATACCGTTTGCTTTGTTACATGTGCTATTAATATGTTGGTTCCATGTAAGTTTTCTGTCCAATGTAACTCCTAAATATTTAGCCTCATCTGTTTCACTCAATTTCTCGCCATGTATAAAGTAGTCTGAGGTGATGTTGTGATGTTTATTTGAAATTCTCAGGACTTGGCATTTTCTGGGAATTACGAGTGTGATTATGCACATATGGCACTGACATGCATTCATCTGACACTCTGCATGAGGTGCAGTCACTGGTAATTGCAGTATGACATCAGTGTTGTTTGCATCATCTGGGATCACTAGCACCATTATTATTAATATGATTACCATGATGTATTCAAAAGAGTTCAAAAGAGCCACCGCACACCAGTTTTAATAGTAAACAACTGACTTTAGGCCTAATGAGAAACAAAGAATAATATTGTGGTAAAATCCAAATACATAGGTCCTAGGCTAGGCCCTATATTTGGAAGGACTTCCGAATGCGTTCCATAGCCCGAGTGAAAACAATACATAGCTACCCTGGGCGGCTTTCCCTGATATGTCAATCTGACTACTGCCCAGACGAAAATCGGCCTACGGCCTCGATGATACAAACTGACTAGACCCTCACGTCGTTACATATCAATCTGACAATGCCTATAATGCACTTGTCGAGCTATGGAACGCATTCGGAAGTCCTCCCCTATATTTTAAGGCATTTTGCCACTTGATCAACAAAGAATAGGTCTAGTATTAGTAAGGCAAAATACCAGCGTGAGGACGAGAAAGAGTGGAAAGACAAAGAATTAGAAAAGAGGAGAATGGAAAGGTTGATTGTCAGATCTATTTTGATAGGCCTACTGATCGCACCGAGAGCATGCACTGATGGCACTTAGGCTACATGCAGGTGACTGCACGACCAGCAACTTGTGACTGCACCACCAGCAGGTGCCCGCACAGACATGCAATTGATGCTTACACATGAAAAGTGGGAGGTCCTCCGCCCGTCCGGGCCAGTCAAGAAAACACACTAAAGTCAAGAGGGAACTTTTGAGCGGGCTTATCAAAAGGTTGGGTTTAGTATTTGTATGGGACAAATCACAAAGAAAGAAAGAACGAAAGCATGGGTTAGGGGAGGTCTTCATCATTATTATGTCTAACATTTTATTTTTGGTAAGTGTAAATGGCGCGGACGGTGGGAAGACCTTCCTGAAAAGTGTTCTGACCAGCACAGATTAACTGAGAGAGAATTTTATTAATTTTAAGTGTTCACTGACAAGCCCAAAGTTCAGTGGTTAAATTGAGCCAGTCACTGAGTCAGAAGCTCGCTGGACTTCGTTTACTTAGGGTAGGGCATTTACCATTTCCTGCCTCGTGACAGCACCTAGAATCTTAGTAGATCTACCCAATAGTTAAAACAATAAGTTTAAATAATTGTAATTGCATACCATTTACTGAAGTTAAGGTATCAAATCCTGCGGAATTTGATCTAGAAAAAAGTCTAGTAAACAGTAAAAAATTGCTCATTTCCATGTTCCAATGTTTCATCTGAAGCTGAGTGAAACCACGCCGCAAACTGACCAGTATCGCATACAAATTGCCGCCTGGGCGCCTGCCTCTGTTTCTTCCAGGTTAATGGGCCAATTTAGAGAAAGGAAGTTTAGAGAAAATAAATTATGGTCCACGTTTGAACATTCAGACAAAAATGTTGCCGACGGCAGTTAATTGTGATCATCATACTGTCTATCGACTGCTTGTTTCCAATGCCGGGCTTTGCAATTATACAATTTCCTTTTTCATTTTTTAACCACACGAATTTTGTTCCACGCCCTGCAGAGATCCCACGTATAATCTTCTGAAGTCTTGAGATTTGATCTTTCAAAATGTTTCCAGGAGCCATGTCTGCTACCAACCAGCCATTTTACTGAAATATGCACTTTAAAGTGTATAAAGCCACAACCTGGAAATTTTCGGTCCTGTCCAGCCAGCACATCAATCCAATGTAGATTTGCATTAAATTTCTGTCAGGTTGGTAAGATCACCGTAGGCGCAGATTCCCTACCTCAAATCAACATCGGCGTTATGACGCGACCAGCAGAGATCTATGTAGGAACGGTATCATTCCTATGTGGAAACTTATCACCAATCCTAGATACATTATATTTTATTGATTTTCTATGTTGCTGGCCACGGGTACAGTTATTAGGCAGCCAGCCAATATTGAAAAGTCGTCTCTAAATCAAAAGGACGGCATCGGAATGTTAGAAGCGGGCATCTACTGAGTGATCTAGCATGAATCGATAGGGGAAAATGTGGAGAATCTGGTGCACCTGGATGCCCTGCACGAAAATGGATATTAAAGCAGTAATTAGCAATTAAAGTTCATTATTTTGCATAATTTCAATGTGGTATAAACGGAGCTCCACACTGTTCCTATGCACACAATAGCTTGAACTGTTGAACCGCAAAGGTGCCGCGCCGCATCCCAAGAGGTGAAAACCTGAGCGATTTATTACTTCACCTGACACCTCTGCGGCAACTCTATTCGGTAACCATCCTTTGATTTGGGGAATTCTTGGGGGGGGGGGGGGGAGATGCAACTTGAAAGGGGTGCACTCCAGTTCTTTGATATATAATGCCAGATTTGTTTGACACGAAAATTAACCCATTATTCTGTCCATTGTGATTGCAACAGTTAAGACCATAGAAGTAGGAAGTGCGTACATGTAGCCTACATGGTAAAGGCAGAGAGATGACCAAATAAATACTTTGTGTGAAAGTGAAAGTCATATTATATCATGATCTCTCTCCCATTCCTGTGTCTTCAGTTTGTATACTTTGGACAGGAACATTTTCAAAATGATTCTTCATCATTTTCCATTATGTCATACCTCCCCCCCCCCCCCCTTCCCTCCCATGTGGACATCTGACAGTGAAGGGCATAAGGAATGGAAAAATCTGGACAATTTGTAAGTCCTCAACAATGAAGAGTCATACATGTATTAGTCGTAAAAGGAGACAGGAATAAAGAATGTACGTACACTGTAATATACAGTACAAAAAATATCATTCCCATAGACACAATAAAGTACACGAAAGTCGAACTTTGATAATCCGAATTTCCTTTGAATCGAAATAATTTTTAAAGTCTGGAGTTTTAGTCTTCTTTATCTCTACTGGTCTTTTTTCTAAAATTTGAATTCGAACTGTCCAATTTCAGATAATTCAAAGACGTCAAGCTCACTCACCCCAATGTAACTTCAAATGTCCTGCCCACTGAAAACCGTTGTATTCACAAAAGCCTGGTTCAAACACTTTTAATACAGCGGTCTAGAGTAAGGGAAGGGTTAGGGTAATGTAGTGCAGCGAGCAGGGGTGAAAAGCGCGGCGGGGTGGGGGGGGGGGCAGTACAAACAGGGCATTGTTAGGGTACGGCCAGAGTGGTGCAGGTTTTCCGGCTCGAGTTACCAGCAACAAGACGAGGATAGCCCCGGATAGCCCACAAAGCTGGTAAAACGCTGGTACTCCCTGGCAGGTGTTCAGAGTGAAGCAGGCAGCCTGCCTTTAAATTTTTAATCTGGTCAGCAAGATCACAAGCCAAAATAAACTACCAAGCTAAGCCGCGAAAGTAATTAGATCCTAATTCAATCAAGTGAATTAAGTACCGTACCAGAAAGAACATATAAGAAAGAAAGAAATACATGTACAATGTAATTTTTTTCAAAACTTTACACAAAATCTCATGATGTTCGAATTAAAAAATGTCTTTTTACAGAACACAGGATGGTATCGGAAACAAAACTTTTAAAAGTCAGTAGTGACCCTCCTTAACTTAATACTTTGTTAACAAGTTTCAAGTTTCAAGTTTAGTTTATTATAGGCCTGGCGGCCAATTCAAAAACACACAAGAATCATGTGAACAATCTTAGAAAACATTAAACAAACAAACAGACAAAATGCATGGTCGTTCACTCTCTCCGCTCCCGGCAGCATTTATACACTTACTTATTATAGTATACAATCAAATACAGCTTGTAATTGCCAGCAACAGACATCATTTTCAATCCCCCTCCCCTCCCCTACATAACCGATCTTTCCTCATCTTTATCTGTTGTAAATTTACTACAATTGAAAATATCACTATAATTTATTCTTTCACTCGAAGGTGAATTTAGTTTTCAGACTTCACCAGGAGAAGTCACAAAGCGACATTATTGTATTCGTTTAGAACTTTATGGCAAAACAGTGCAAACGAATGTAGTTCTCTATCGTGCATCGACGACAGAAAATGTATAAGCTTACACATGCTTGGTCTAACAAGTAGCCAAGACGGTAAAAACTGTTTCCTTATATCTTTGAATTTTTTGCAAGTTAGTAACACGTGAAATTCGTCCTCCAATTCATTACAGGTCTCACATAATCTCATAACATACTCCAGTTTAGGCCTCTGCCACCTTCCCCTCTCCACCATAAAGTTGTGAGAGCCCAATCTTATCTTTGCTATGGCTATCCTTAAATGCTTCTGCTTTACTTCATGTAAGTAATTTTCTGAGTAAAATTCAACAGCTAAATGTCTATATAGCCGATTCTCACTTAAATGCTCTATGTCACTTCGACATCTTTGTTGAAAATTGTCACGTAGACGTTGTTCAAATTCAGATAAAAACAACGAAGTTTGATCAACTTTTTGGCTTTCCCAGATGTATCCAAATCCAGATTTCTCCAGTATTTTCTTTGACAGTGAAGCCCAGTTAATTGTACTTGTGTTGTTTTCTGTGGCTGATAATAATCTGCTATAAACTTTTTTAACGGTACTATAATTGTCGTCTAAGCCTAATATTTTAACCCAGAATTTCATTAGTCTAACCTGACGGTCAATTTTAGAGGATAAACTCCCAATTCAAAATATATAAAAGCATTTGGGGTTGTTTTTCTTACACCTAGAATAGACTTCAGAAATGTGAGATGTATTCGCTCAATGGGCCAAGCTTCAGCAAATCCCCCAGATTTCACAAGCATATAAAAGTATAGGCTTTATTAATGTATTGAATAGTCGTAGCTGTAACAATTAAAGGACTCAGCTCTGGATTTTTATGCAAATAAACCTTCAAACCAAATAAAGCTCTCTGTGTATGATCCACTAGCGCCTGAAAACCTTTAGAAAATTTACCTGTACTACTAAATATAAACCCAAGATACTTGAAGGAACTAAAACGGTTTCCAGAGTTATATCATTGTACATCCATCTATCCCGCACGCCAGACTTCCCTCCCTTGCTGAAAACCACACACTTTGTCTTTCCAGTATTCACAGTCAAACCCCACCCATTACAATATTCATTCAGAGCATTCAAACCTTGTTGTAGTCCTTGCCTACTATCGCTAAATAGGACCATGTCATCTGCAAACATCAGTATCATTATCAAACATTCTTCTATATGTACACCCTTGACATCTTTTGCAGACAACCAATCATGCAAGTCATTGATAAACATCGAGAATAAAAATGGCGACAAAGATTCACGTGTATTTATATATTACATCGGCAGTGATAACAGTAAGGACACTGCGATTTCATTGAAGAAGAAACATTGTTTGTATTTTGTCGTCTACTAGGGACGTCGACCCGACGAGTGCAAATCGCCTCAGGGATAAATAATCGCGGAGTTAAACAAGTAAATATTTTTTTTATCGCGTATCGGATTAACGTAAATACTACAGTGATAACATAGTACACTGTCAGACGGGCTATTGCGTGAATTTATCCGGATACCTGTCCATTAACATTAATAGATCTCCTGTAGAGACCTATTGTGAGTGTAACTAATCATAATGGCCGATTACACTTCCTATATAAATTCAGCGAAGCTGTTAGGCATACCCGAGGACCAGCTGGCTTCTTGGTGCGAGAGTAGACTAAAAGAAGACCTAGCTAGAGAAGAGCGTGCCGCAGATAGAGCCGAGAAGGCCGCGGAACGCGAACGAGAAAAAGAAAAAGAAGAAAGAGAACGACAAAGAGAAATAGAAGAAAGAGCCGACAAAGCGGCTCATCGAGAGCACGAAATTGCCCTAAAGAAATTAGAGCTGCAAGAAAACCAACCGACCGCGGTTCCAAGTGTTCCAACGAATAATGTTAAAGCAAAACCAAAGCTTCCAACCTATAATGATAAGGTCGACCAGATCGATTCTTATATTCATCGTTTTGAGCTCCACGCGGTAGCCGCCGGATGGGAAAGAACTGAATGGACTTCGTGCCTTGCAAATTTATTAACGGGACGTGCACTTGAAGTATTCCATGGCCTCAACATCGAGGATTCTAAAAATTACGACATCCTTAAAAAGGCTCTTTTAAAGCGTTTTCAACACACCGAGGACGGTTTTCACCAAAGATTCCGGACTTGTAAGCCAGACCCGTCCGAGAATTTTTCAACGTACGTCGACCGCCTAAAGCACTACTTAGACCGCTGGATTCAGCTGGCTGGTGTCGCTGACGGTAATTTTAAAGGGCTTTATGAGCTCGTTCTGAAGGACCAAATATTTAACGCGTGCCATTCAGAACTAGTCTCCCACATTAAAGAGTGGGCACCTAAGACGTTAGCGGAAATCACGTCCTTAGTGGAACAGTACGCGTCCGCACACCCTAATCGTTCGCTGGCTAAAGCCAAAACTAGCGAACCGTTTTATGCCGGAGTCAGTGGAACTGCGCCAATGGGTACAAGAAATTCTCGACCAGTTCATCGCCAGACGCCGCCTCCGCGTGCATATTCCGAACCGCCGCCCAATAAAGCTCGCGGTTTTCCAAGCCGTGCTGGACCTCCCACTCGGGGACATTTTATTCGCTATTCAGGTCCACCCCGTCGTGACGTTAACGAGCGCTACCATTATCAGAGCCCACCATGTCCACCTCCTTGGGCATATTATAATAATCCATATAATGCACCTCCAATGCAACCCAGACGTAATATATATGACAGCATTAGGTGTTATCGGTGCAATAAACCAGGTCATACGTCAAAATATTGTAGGGTTCAGTTTGAAGCTGCAAATGCTTGCACCGTCATTGTTCCGGCTGCACAGAGTAGCCGTACCGTTGAAATTACGTCGCCCATGAGGGGCACCGTTCCGGTTATGTCGGCCCTCCATCAACACGGGTCATTGACCTTATATGAGGGTCATGTTAACGCCATACCCGCGTCTGTCTTACGCGATTCAGGTTGCACCACTATCGGTGTTAGGGAATCACTGGTCAGACCGACCCAGCTGATTGAACAACAGGCAACCTGCATTACTTTCGGGGGCTCCGTCGAGCGATTCCGTCTCGCGGAGATATACATCGACACGCCATTCATTACAGGTGTCGTAACGGCATGCGTATTACCAAATCCGGTCGCCGATCTAATTATTGGTAATTTACCACAGGTTAATGATACACCTGACGGCCAGTTAAAAGTTTGGAACGAAAACGTTGCGTGTGTCACCACACGACAACAGTCAAAACGTCCACTGGATGGTACTTTACAAACCCCTGCGTTTGATTTTAATGTCACGCCTACAGTTTTCTATAAGGAACAACAAAGCGATCCATCACTAAAACCGCTGTTTGCGAAAGTTCAGCCTCAGAACCGAAATGCCTCTCCGTTTATCATTAAAAATGAATTATTATACAGAAATTTCCGAAATAAACGTGAGACCATTGAACAGCTCGTGGTGCCTAAGTCGTTCCGTCGCGACATTCTGCGTCTCGCGCATGATACATCATTTTCAGGCCATCAAGGTTCAGCCAGAACCAAATCACGGATATTGGCTCATTTTTTCTGGCCTGGTGTATACGCGGACGTGAACCGTTTTGTGGCGCGCTGCGATGTATGTCAAAAACGTACACCTAAAGTTAAAGCATCACGCGCACCCCTTCAGGAGATGCCACCAGTCTCAACACCATTCGAGCGTGTCGCGGTTGACATAGTAGGTCCTCTTAGTAAATCAGACAGAGGCCATCGATTCATCCTTTCGGTAATCGACTACGCGACGCGCTGGCCTGAGGCTATTCCTTTGAGAGACATTACGGCTGACCATGTCGCTGAGGCGCTTGTTACTATTTTCTCGCGGGTCGGATTTCCGACCGAGATTCTTTCAGACAGAGGACCACAATTCACCTCTGATCTATACAAAAAGGTACTAGAATTAGCGGGAATTAAACAGAAATTAACGTCCCCCTATCATCCGCAGTCAAATGGTTGTTGCGAGCGGTGGAATGCGAGCATGAAGTCTATGCTAGCACGCGTATCCGCCGACAAACCTGGAGACTGGGACCGTCAGCTCCCCGCTATTCTCTTCGCCTATAGGGAACTCCCGAACGCGTCCACGGGTTTCTCCCCATTTGAGTTATTATACGGACGTAAACCACGTGGCCCGATGGCCATACTTAGTCAATTGTTCGCCGGTTCTGAAACCGACGATTATGATACGCGATGCGCGTATCAATATGTTGTCGATCTCCGACAACGAATTATTAATGCATGCAAAACCGCTCTGCAATTTGCATGCGCTAGAGCGAGTTCTTCAAAATTTTATCGCGATCAGGGCACCCAAATGCGCGCCTTGTCCGTCGGAGATCTGACACTTGTTCTTTTGCCGCAAACGCAAAACAAACTCCTTCTAACTTGGAAGGGACCATACAGAGTCCTTAAGAGACTCTCCAGAGTGAATTATTTGATAGATATTCGTGGGCAGAGGAAAATATTTCATATTAATATGCTGAAAAAGTACCTGCCTAGCGATGATCGTCGTAACAACTCCGTTCATGTCGTCCCAAGGGCCAACGCGGCTTTAGTTACTGTCGACGACGAGGACCCTTTGAGTATCGACAAATCGTTGCCCATATTACAGGCCACCGAGAGTATAAACGATGTTAATATCAATGATGAGCTTGCGCCGTCGCAGAAACAGGATCTTACACACCTGCTCCAAGAATTTGCCACGGTGTTCACGGATTTGCCGGGTTCTACGTCTTTAGTCCAACATGTAATACGACTTCAGACAGACGTACCAGTGTTTGTTAAACCGTACCCGCGCCCGCTGCACGCTCACGAAACGATAATTACAGAAGTACGTGCCATGCTACGGCTAGGCGTCATAGAGCGATCAACAAGTCCGTATTGCTCGCCGATTGTCTTGGTCAAGAAGAAAGACGATACCGTGCGTTTTTGTATTGACTATAGAAAGCTCAATGCTATAACCATCTATGATGCGGAACCCATTCCCAATCAGGAAGACTTATTCGCGCGGTTATCCAATGCAAGTATCTTCTCGAAAATAGACTTATCCAAAGGATATTGGCAGATTCCTCTCGAAGAAGGAAGTAGACAATATACAGCTTTTCAAACCCCTTTGGGTTTAATGCAATGGAAATATATGCCTTTTGGACTGGTTACTGCACCAGCCACGTTCGCGCGCATGATGAACATCTTACTAAATGAATTGCGCTGCGTTCTATCATATTTCGATGATATATGTATTTTTCAGGCTGATTGGGCTGGCCACTTAATGGCCCTTCGTGAAGTTTTTGCCGCTCTTCGCCGAGCTGGCCTTACCGCGCGACCCAGTAAAGTGTTCCTGGGATATCAGCATATAAACTTTTTGGGTCATACCATAACCCACGGGGTTCAGACTCCAGACGATCGCAAGATCTCCAGTATTTTGAAACTGCAACCTCCTAAAACTAAAAAGCAAGTCCGCAGCTTGTTGGGACTTTTGAATTATTACAGGAAATTTATACCAAACTTTTCCTCTCTCTCAGCCCCGTTATCTGATCTAACGAGGAAGAATCTTCCAAATAGAGTCGTCTGGACGCCTCAGTGCGCTGATGCCCTTCAGACTATTCAGAATTTATTTTCTACTTTCCCTCTGCTTGTTTTACCCGATATACGCCAGACATTCGTCGTCCGAACGGATGCATCAGATAAAGGAATAGGCGCCGTGTTACTCCAACAGCGTGACGGTTTCTTGCGACCGTGCTTATATGCAAGCCGGAAATTACTTGATCGAGAGACGCGCTATGCGATTGTCGAACGAGAGTGCCTCGCAATTGTTTACGCGGTAGATGCATTTTCTCGATACTTATTAATGTCCGAATTTATAATTGAAACGGATCATCGACCATTACTGTTTCTTAAGTCGAACAGAGCCAAGAATGCTCGACTAACCAGATGGAGCCTTGCGCTCCAGGAATACAAATTTACTATTCGGGCTATACCTGGGGAGGATAATTTACAAGCTGATGTATTGTCCCGTTTGATTTAGTATTCTAAAATAGTCTGTCGAACATTGAGGTTGAGCATTTTTCACCTTTTTCGGAGACCGTGGATGGTTTCACATTATATTGTCCTACCAATTATGGACATTCTTTCTCAAAATTTCCATGTGATTCCTTTTTCCACTAGCGTCCATCCTGACCATGACCTGAGTTTCAGACAACCTTGACGCCTTTGTCTGCGGGTCAATGAGATGAGAAAATGGCAAACCGAGCGACCAGACCTACTGCTGCCAGGATACCATTACTTTAATTAACTATTGTTCGTTCATGTTCTATGAATGTATTAATTACGCTCAATGAAGCGATGAGCTAGTTGCTCAATATTTCAGTCTTTACAGTATGTCTGTGTGAGATAAGTTTATCACTTTAATTCTTAAGTGCTACAATAATTATATATTATCACAGAACGTCGCATATAAATATACATATGCTATTGTCCATCGATAATGCACGTTCTTAGAATTATTTTTTTTGACTTTCAGTAACGATATATTTTTTACTATATAGCCCTTTCCAAAGTACTATTACATAGCAACGTTAGTAGACAGTTATGTCGTTCAAACCCTAAGTTTTCACTGGGGTGGGGGATGTGTCAAGAACAGATTTAATTCATAAATGGGTCCACTGACTAAATTTTTGTGAGAGAGCAGTGAGTAATTTTTACAAACGTAATTATTGTGCGAGCCAGCATAACTTGGTCTCGTAAACAAGTTGTTTTGAACAGTTTTTTTTATAATAGATAGACAGAAGATGTGGGGAAGGATAGACGGACAGCGTAGGTGTGCATGACTGAGCACTTGTTGTATCTCGTGTTTTGAACTAGGTTTAGTAAAGAGGGAAGGGGTGAGTAGGAATTAAATGTTATTGAGACGTCTGTTGACGTACAGAAAATACCGTGATCCAGAGTAAAAGCTCGGGGTTTTGACCATGTTAAGAATTTATTGCTATAAAATTACATTCTATTGTATGAAGTAATTCGACCTTTGATGTCGACCCAAGGTCGTTGCGTAGGGCTGTTACTTAAAATAACTCAGTTCGGCAGCTGAGCTAGAAGTGGTTGCACCAATCACAATCCAGGAATTAGACGGTAAGCTGCAGATGCAGACCAGTATTTAAGGCATACAGAACTTAGTTCTGGGCCACATGTAGACAATCCATTTACGAGGTGGTCGGCGATAGTCCTCAGCCAGATGAGAGACATAGAGACGCAGTTGAGCAGTCCATTGTGAAGGAGCCTGATTTAAAGCTCCAGAGCCTAAGCTACTTGGTTTGATATAAACCCACAGCGTTTACATCCAGCGCTCTCACTCCCAGTGAGGGCCGCATGGTGAGAGTCCATACTAATTTGTAATGATGAAAGTGAACCGTTCTACTTACTTTTGAAGACAGTTTCAGAGCTACCGCCAGACAACGCATGGTTGTACAAGCATTCTCCATGGCGTGTCTAGAGGAAATGTCCATATCATAACATGTCTCATTGAATTAATAGAATTTAAACTGTTATATCCGTCGCCACGTGCGCGGATTCTTTTTGCCATATAACTCATATGACCTGCAAGTAGTTAGATTGAATACGTTAGTCTTTATAAAAGCTGTAGTTCCATTAGTTAGATTCAGTTGCCTTTGAATTGATATTTATATTTATAATTATATTTGGTACATTAATTCCTGTAATTAAACTGCCCTACAGTTCTGCTAAAATTGAAAGCAATTGATTTATTTAGTTTTTAGAGTGCAAGTATTTATTTTTGTGTGTTCGTCGATTGTGGGAGCGGACCTCGAAAGAGTGTCAGTCGAAATATCCCCATGTAACCCACATCGCGACACCCTTGACATCTTTTGCAGACAACCAATCATGCAAGTCATTAATAAACATCGAGAATAAAAATGACGACAAAGATTCACCCTGAAATAGTCCTACATTTGACGAAAAGAAACAGGTATCTGCAGTTGCTTCACTCACACTGCTGGCATCCCTCACACATAACCTGATTTTACTATACATGTTTTTCAATAAATTAGTCATTTGTTTAGTTATTCCCCTTTGCTCCAGTTTAAACCATAGTGCTCTTCTATTTATGCTGTCGAACGCCCGTTCAAAGTCAACAAAAGCACAATACAAACTTTTTGACTTCTCTTGAAATAATTCTATCAAACTATGCAATATAAACATACAGTCTGTTGTGCCCTTGTTATTACGGAAACCAAACTGGTTATCACAGAAAACATTATTACATTCTGCCCAGTGTGTGAGACGATTATTTAGAATATTAGTGAAAAGTTTATCCAGACAGCTCAAAAGAGTTATTCCTCGATAATTTTTGGGGTCATCTTTGTGACCACTCTTATAAATTGGAACGATTTCCCCGACTGCCCACGATGTCGGAAAACAACCTAATTTTAAAATAGCATTAAATAATTTTACTAAAACGACTTTAACAAGGTAACCACTATATTTAATGAATTCATTAACGATATTGTCGTAACCTGCGGCTTTGTTACTTTTCAAACTATTAATAGCCCACTCTAATTTATCCACTGATATTTCTTCATCAAGTAGTTGGTCATAATGTTGATCCTCATTCCCCTCCCACCGACTAATTTCTTCTTCTTCCCCTTCCCCCAACATTGATAACCTGTTATTTAGGGTTTGGAAATAGTCTACAAAATCGCACTTTCCTATTACCTGAGTTTTGTTGGCTTTTAGTTTTCTCCAAAACTCCTTGGGTCAGAACGGCTAAGCTGGAATAATTTATCTGCCGATAATATTTTCTCCTTCCTCCTTTTCTTACGACAACACTTTCTATACTCTTTTCTTGCAGTGCACATACTCTCCCAGTCTTCCGCACTGACGGTCATGCGAAATTTTCTCTCAGCACACATAAATACTTCATGTTTTTCCTTGCATTCATTATCATGCCATCGCTCACGACTTCTTACACTCTGGCCCTACCCCACAGACGAATAAATTAAATGCCCTACCCTGACTGACCTACGTTCACTCGATGGGATTTCGCCGCACATAATAATATATCCCCCAGTTTATGTACAGACTGCTCTATCAAAATCTCGTTCGGACAATCACTGTTCAACATGTCAACAATTTCATGCAGCCCGTCTACGTACTCGGCGTTGGAAATGTTGTCAACAAATTCACCACGTTTTCTTTCTTTCCATTTCACTTTCGTTCTCATCTGCTGAACAATGTCTTCAAATTCTCCCACCACATTTACAATGTTGCTCACAAATCTGAAGCTAATTAACAGGGACATGATCAGAAAATTCACTCATAGCGCCCACCTCAAATTAGATAACATAATTATACAAAGCAGATTTTGAGCAAAATATGATGTTCGAATTAAAAAATGTCTTTTTACAGGACACAGGATGGTATCGGAAACAAAACTGTTAAAAGTCAGTAGTGACCCTCCTTAACTTAATAGGCCTACTTTGTTAACAATAATTACAATGCAGCCTTTAATTGATTTATACAAAAAGATTAAAAACTAAAATTAAGACTCTTCATTATGACTTACAAATTTTAATGAAGTTTATATATTACGAACGTATACCTTTTTGACCGCTTTTGTGCATTTTTCTGAATAATATTGTCGCTTTGTTCATTATAAAGTGTGTTTTTTTTTCCTCGTAAAAATTATAATTCTATAACCCTCTTATTCCTTATGACAACCATCCTTTAATTATTATTCGGTGATTATGCTTTTCATTTTAATTAGATATAAGAATCTAGATCTGTTACACTATTACCTTCAAAGCCCATCTCTTGGGTTATCTTTAAGCTGGGTTCTCATGTAGGCTATACGGCAACGGAAACGTCAAAAACCCTCCAAGTAGTGAAATAGAAAGAAATGTTTCCGCACGCCGTTTCCGTACACATGGAAACACTCTGTCATTTTACTATGTGAGGGATTTTTTGCCGTTTCCGTACACACAAGAACCCAGCTTTAGCCAACATTTATCAACAGCTATGCGGTTGGCATGCAGTTAATTATGCTCTTATCCCACAATAGGACGCTTAGAAACGGCAGCCACAAGTTTTTCTGCGTCCATTATCGTTGCGATGCAGCCTACTCTTGACTGGTGTTTACGGTCACAATACGCCCACGCAACGAGACATATCGGTTCTATTTCTCTCCTCTCCCCCCCCCCCCCTCCCTCTCGTTATTTCCGGCGATTTGCAGCGGGCAAGAATTATCCCGACGTTCTTGCAAGTTCTTCTCCTGACGGTTACAAAGCGGGCTCCGGCGGGCTGCCTGCGCCACCCCGGCCGCACCCTCAGGCATTATGGTTATTCTACGCCACTGAAAATAATTATTATAGCAAAGTCAGCCTACAGGTGGGATAATGCACATAGGCCTGCAGTCTTGCATTTGAACAACATACATGTACATGAAGGAATGTCTGTATTGATTGATGTATGCGATGTCACCGCACTGTAGTGTTATGCTAACGAGTAGGCCACTACCAGTGTACCGCAGCCCAGGTACCCTCTTTACACCTGCGGCAAAGGTAAAGACAGGCAATAATAGATTACATGTATTAGAATTAGCTGGACAGAACTAGTCTACTGAAGCCCAAGAGTACAAGACCCACTCCGCGTGGCTGAGCCTATGCCATTCAATGCTGCTTTCTCGTTTTACGACCACGATACGGCCAAAGCAGAAAGAAGGAATAAAATAATCTCCATCATCTCTTCGTGATGATGTTGGCTATTTCTTCTTGCTTGCATCGCCTTAGTAGTTCCTGATTAGAAATCTTATTTGGCCAAAAGATGGGGGGAATCCTAAGAAAACGTGTGGTGTGTAAGGAAGGCAACTTGGCGAGGTCACGGAGCATGTTACTGACTGAGATAACTCTGTTTATAGTATTATCAGCATTAATTTTAGTTTTGGGTGACCAAACAGGTCTGCTTGAGCTTGCGACAATAAATCTCTCAATCTATATCACGATCAGATAGTCTTTTTGCATACTGCACAGTTTGTTTAGGGATCACATGTTAATTTTGTACATATATGTACTTGCATTTCATTTTGCCCCTTTTGTGGATAATTAATAGTTCGTCCATCAGGTATGATGATGACCTTAACAACACCAGAGGAATAAAGAACAGAAATTGTTGAGAATTTCAACACATGGACAATAAAGAGAACTAAAGGACACAGAGGACAGAATGGAAAGACTGTTCTTTCATGACTTATGGCTTCTCATGTGACTGATAAGTCCTATTTTTGCCCTGCAGACCCTTCCGCATAAATGACAAGAGTGCTCCGTTGGTTCAGTACCACTGGGCCTTTTCTTGCGCCGTTCTCTTTTCTTGATAGCCTGCTGGACTCTGTCAGCTTCCCATGCTTTGCTGCCTCTGGTAAGGGCCGCCCTCCAATTTGCACGATCAAGCGAGAGCTTTTCCCACTCACTCACATCAATGGCGAAGGCCTTCAGTGATTGCTTGAGAGTGTCTTTGTAACGTCTCTTTGGGGCCCCAACATTCCTCGTTCCATTGGAGAGCTCAGAGAAGAAGATTTGCTTAGGGAGTCTGGAGTCGGGCATTCTGACAACATGTCCTGCCCAACGTAGCTGAATTTTTTTCAGGTGGCAGAAGATGCGCAATTCCTTGGCACGATTGAGGACCTCAGTGTCTGGAATTTTATCCTGCCATTTGATCCTTAGGATCTTTCTAAGGCAGGCCAGATGAAAGTGATTTAGCTTTCTGGCATGCGATTGGTACACTGTCCAGGTTTCAGCCCCATAGAGTAGGGTGGGAAGGACCACAGCATTGTACACTTTCAGCTTAGTGTCTGTGCGAATGCCGGCAACATCCCACACTCTCTTTCGAAGCCTGCCAAATGCAGAGCTGGCTTTGCTGATTCTTGAGAGAATTTCAGTATCAACACGAGCCGCGGAAGACAGTGTACTGCCAAGATAGGTGAAGTTCTCCGACACCTTCAGAAGACTGTCATGGACTTTGATATTTGGGGTCACAGGATACTTGTCGTCTGGAGTAGGCTGATGGAGCACTTCCGTCTTCTTTGTGCTTATTGTGAGGCCAAAGTTGTCACAGGCACTAGAGAACTTATCAACACAGTTTTGCATGCTATCCTCATCGTGTGCCAGAAGTGCACAATCATCAGCAAATAGTAGGTCACAGACTTGAGTACTTTTGGTTTTGGTTTTTGCCTGAAGTCTCCTGAGGTTGAATAGACTGCCATCAGTTCGGTACTTGATGCTTACCCCTTGAGGAGGAGAGCTAAAGGCTTCTTGTAGCATTGCAGAGAACATGATGCTGAACAGAGTTGGGGCTAAGACACAACCCTGTTTTACCCCATTTGTGACAGCAAAGGGCTCTGAAACACTGCCGTTGCTTTTGACTGCAGCTTGCATGCCATCATGAAACTGGCGCACTATTGTGATGAATTCGGGTGGACACCCAAACTTCGCCAAGATTTTCCAGAGGCCTTCACGACACACTGTGTCAAATGCTTTTGTGAGGTCAACAAATGTGATATACAGCGCTTTATTTTGTTCCATATCACAAATGTGATATACAGCGCTTTATTTTGTCTGTCAGGTCAGAAAAATCTGCTACTGGTAACATGTAATCCAGTACAACCTGCTTCATGAACTGGTACGCTAGCATGGTATCAGTGGGCGTGCACCTGTCGGTGCAAACGGCCAGGGCGGAGGAGGTTTCATCTAACCCAACGGCCACATGCTAGGGCACAATGTGACCCTCAGTACTTGAGTCCTTCACATTGGCCCCCGGTAGCGGTGTGGTCATAGGCTTGTTTGCCTAAATCACAGACGAAGAATTGAGCAAACTTCCCGGACGCAGCTTCGAAGCTGGCGGCAGCAGGCCAGTGGTTGATTGATAGGGCAGATGGCAATATACCCTCACTCTGGCCTGGATATCGTGACACAGAGCATCCACCAGTATTGGTGTTCTTTGGTTTGGGTCTTTCACCCTAGTCAGTTGGGACTGCGAGGCTGTGGAGTAGCCTACAGGCAGCCGGTCAGGCAATATGACTGTCCCTCTGGCATCCTCCTGCACCTGGATACATTTCCAGTCGTCTTGACCCTGTCTTGCCACTTGGATAAGTTGTGTCCAGGCGAGAGAGTGAGTCTGATGTTTGCGCAGCTCTTTCTCACTAAAAACAAATTCTTTGCGCCAGTCTTAACACTCACCTCGTCTTCTTTCACCTTTGTCTCGTCTTCTTTCCTCTCAAAATTCCAACGGCGATGGGCGAGTGCGGTGGCAGCAGGTTTGGATAGACTGGAAGCTGTTAGCACAGACCTACACGTTGGTGGCTGTGGGCTATGGTCGCTTCATCGTCGATTGAAGTGGAGGCGTGGGGAGGCAGCACCCACAGTAGCTGAGCAGCCTTATTTGAGGATAGCACTGCTCACCTCAACTGAGGAAGGGGCTAGAAAAGGTGCCCTAAAGAAAGCCCACTTCACATCACCCTGACTGGTATACCGCGACCAGTGGGGATCCCTTTTTGCGGTCGAAACAAAAAGAAATTCAGCTTACTCAGGCTAGGAGCCTGGAATATACGCACACTACAGGACAACTCAAACAACCCGGAAAGACGCACTGCACTTATTGCCATTGAGCTCAGCAGGTACAACCTGGACATAGTGGCACTCAGTGAGACCAGACTCCCTGATAGTGGCCAACTCAAAGAGCTCAGTGGTGGATACACCTTCTTCTGGAAAGGCAAGGGTGCAGTCGAACCGAGACAGCATGGTGTTGGGTTTGCAATTAAAAATGACCTTGTCAGAAACTTGCAGTCCATGCCAATTGAAATAAATGACAGGCTAATGACACTCAGGATCCCAGTTGGGAAAAGCCAGTCAGCCACCCTCATTAGCGCATATGCGCCCACCATGACAAACCCAGATGAAGCCAAAGACAAGTTCTATTCTGATCTAGAATCTGTCATATGCTCTGTCCCGGCAGCTGATAAGCTGATTCTCTTGGGGGACTTCAACGCTAGGGTTGGCTCCGAAATCTCAGCGTGGCCAAATGTTTTGGGCCCTCATGGAGTTGGTTCATGCAATAACAATGGGTTGCGCTTACTTACTTTGTGCGCTGAATTTGGCCTGTTCATTACCAACACAAATTTTAGTCTCCCCATGAGAAACAGAACGTCATGGATGCATCCCCGCTCAAAGCATTGGCATCTCATAGACTATGTCATTGTGAGGAAGACTGACAGAAAGGATGTCCTTGTAACAAAGGCGATGTGTGGTGCCGAGTGTGGAACTGACCACAGACTCATTGTTTGCAAGCTCAGACTAACATTGAGGCGCAATAGACGCCCTCAAGGGAAAGCGCCACCTAAACGCCTAAATGTTTCAAAAATCTGCTCAGCTGAGAAACAGAGCGAGCTCTCATCAGAACTCTCCTCAAAATTGGATTGCGTGACTTTTGACCCTGAGAACATTGAACAGAGCTGGACTGACCTAAATACGACTGTACACTCTTGCGCCAGCAGCACAGTTGGTTTTCCTGTCCGCAAGCACCAGGACTGGTTCAATGATAATGATAAAGAAATCAAAGTGCTCATCAAAGAAAAAAATAGTCTCATCCAAGCTCACTGCAGTGACCCCTCTTCCACAGCAAAAGCTGATGCACTGCGTGCATGTAAGGGTGTACTCCAGAAGAAGCTGAGGAAAATGAAAAATGACTGGCTTGAAGAGCGAGTAAGAGAAACTCAGAAATATGCCGACACAAACAACACTAGAAAGTTCTTTGAGAGCCTCCGAGCTGTGTTTGGACCATCCCGCTCTGGCACTACGCCACTTCTTGCGTCAGATGGTTCAACACGCATTGTTGAATTGAATGCCATAATTCAGCGTTGGGCAGAACATTTCGGAGGTGTGCTAAATCGGCCATCAAATATAAATACTGAGTCCATTGACCGCCTCCCTCAGACTCCTATTAATGCAGCTCTTGCCAAGCCATTCACAGCAAATGAGACCCGAACTGCCACAAATCAGATGTCCTTTAACAAATCACCAGGCGTGGATTCAATTCCTGCTGAGGTGTATGCCTTCGGTGGAGAAAAGCTTATTGAAAGGTTGACCGAGTTGTTCAATCATATGTTGAAAGCACGGAAGCTGCCACAGGACTTCAAAGATGCTTCAATCATCCATCTGTACAAAAACAAAGGGGACAGCCAAGTCTGTGACAACCATCGGGGAATCTCTCTACTTTCAATTGCTGGCAAAATATTGGCAAGAATGCTTCTGAATCGCCTTCTTGATCACCTCTCGTCAAATGACTTGCTTCCCGAGAGCCAATGTGGCTTTCGTAAAGAGAGGGGAACGGCGGATATGATTTTTGCTGCCAGACAGATTCAGGAAAAATGCATGGAACAAAATAAAGCGCTGTATATCACATTTGTTGACCTCACAAAAGCATTTGACACAGTGTGTCGTGAAGGCCTCTGGAAAATCTTGGCGAAGTTTGGGTGTCCACCCGAATTCATCCCAATAGTGCGCCAGTTTCATGATGGCATGCAAGCTGCAGTCAAAAGCAACGGCAGTGTTTCAGAGCCCTTTGCTGTCACAAATGGGGTAAAACAGGGTTGTGTCTTAACCCCAACTCTGTTCAGCATCATGTTCTCTGCAATGCTACAAGAAGCCTTTAGCTCTCCTCCTCAAGGGGTAAGCATCAAGTACCGAACTGATGGCAGTCTATTCAACCTCAGGAGACTTCAGGCAAAAACCAAAACCAAAAGTACTCAAGTCTGTGACCTACTATTTGCTGATGATTGTGCACTTCTGGCACACGATGAGGATAGCATGCAAAACTGTGTTGATAAGTTCTCTAGTGCCTGTGACAACTTTGGCCTCACAATAAGCACAAAGAAGACGGAAGTGCTCCATTAGCCTACTCCAGACGACAAGTATCCTGTGACCCCAAATATCAAAGTCCATGACAGTCTTCTGAAGGTGTCGGAGAACTTCACCTATCTTGGCAGTACACTGTCTTCCGCGGCTCGTGTTGATACTGAAATTCTCTCAAGAATCAGCAAAGCCAGCTCTGCATATGGCAGGCTTCGAAAGAGAGTATGGGATGTTGCCGGCATTCGCACAGACACTAAGCTGAAAGTGTACAATGCTGTGGTCCTTCCCACCCTACTCTATGGGGCTGAAACCTGGACAGTGTACCAATCGCATGCCAGAAAGCTAAATCACTTTCATCTGGCCTGCCTTAGAAAGATCCTAAGGATCAAATGGCAGGATAAAATTCCAGACACTGAGGTCCTCAATCGTGCCAAGGAATTGAGCATCTTCTGCCACCTGAAAAAAATTCAGCTACGTTGGGCAGGACATGTTGTCAGAATGCCCGACTCCAGACTCCCTAAGCAAATTTCCTTCTCTGAGCTCTCCAATGGAACGAGGAATGTTGGGGCCCCAAAGAGACGTTACAAAGACACTCTCAAGCAATCACTGAAGGCCTTTGCCATTGATGTGAGTGAGTGGGAAAAGCTCTCGCTTGATCGTGCAAATTGGAGGGCGGCCCTTACCAGAGGCAACAAAGCATGGGAAGCTGACAGAGTCCAGCAGGCTATCAAAAAAAGAGAACGGCGCAAGAAAAGGCCCAGTGGTACTGAACCAACGGAGCACTCTTGTCATTTATGCGGAAGGGTCTGCAGGGCAAAAATAGGACTTATCAGTCACATGAGAAGCCATAAGTCATGAAAGAACAGTCTTTCCATTCTGTCCTCTGTGTCCTTTAGTTCTCTTTATTGTCCATGTGTTGAAATTCTCAACAATTTCTGTCCCTTATTCCTCTGGTGTTGTTAAGGTCATCATCATACCTGATGGACGAACTATTATTATAATTTTGTTCCATGCATTTTTCCTGAATCTGTCTGGCAGCAAAAATCATATCCGCCGTTCCCCTCTCTTTACGAAAGCCACATTGGCTCTCGGGAAGCAAGTCATTTGACGAGAGGTGATCAAGAAGGCGATTCAGAAGCATTCTTGCCAATATTTTGCCAGCAATTGAAAGTAGAGAGATTCCCCGATGGTTGTCACAGACTTGGCTGTCCCCTTTGTTTTTGTACAGATGGATGATTGAAGCATCTTTGAAGTCCTGTGGCAGCTTCCCTGCTTTCAACATATGATTGAACAACTCGGTCAACCTTTCAATAAGCTTTTCTCCACCGAAGGCATACACCTCAGCAGGAATTGAATCCACACCTGGTGATTTGTTAAAGGACATCTGATTTGTGGCAGTTCGGGTCTCATTTGCTGTGAATGGCTTGGCAAGAGCTGCATTAATAGGAGTCTGAGGGAGGCGGTCAATGGACTCAGTATTTATATTTGATGGCCGATTTAGCACACCTCCGAAATGTTCTGCCCAACGCTGAATTATGGCATTCAATTCAACAATGCGTGTTGAACCATCTGACGCAAGAAGTGGCGTAGTGCCAGAGCGGGATGGTCCAAACACAGCTCGGAGGCTCTCAAAGAACTTTCTAGTGTTGTTTGTGTCGGCATATTTCTGAGTTTCTCTTACTCGCTCTTCAAGCCAGTCATTTTTCATTTTCCTCAGCTTCTTCTGGAGTACACCCTTACATGCACGCAGTGCATCAGCTTTTGCTGTGGAAGAGGGGTCACTGCAGTGAGCTTGGATGAGACTATTTTTTTCTTTGATGAGCACTTTGATTTCATTATCATTATCATTGAACCCGTCCTGGTGCTTGCGGACAGGAAAACCAACTGTGCTGCTGGCGCAAGAGTGTACAGTCGTATTTAGGTCAGTCCAGCTCTGTTCAATGTTCTCAGGGTCAAAAGTCACGCAATCCAATTTTGAGGAGAGTTCTGATGAGAGCTCGCTCTGTTTCTCAGCTGAGCAGATTTTTGAAACATTTAGGCGTTTAGGTGGCGCTTTCCCTTGAGGGCGTCTATTGCGCCTCAATGTTAGTCTGAGCTTGCAAACAATGAGTCTGTGGTCAGTTCCACACTCGGCACCACACATCGCCTTTGTTACAAGGACATCCTTTCTGTCAGTCTTCCTCACAATGACATAGTCTATGAGATGCCAATGCTTTGAGCGGGGATGCATCCATGACGTTCTGTTTCTCACGGGGAGACTAAAATTTGTGTTGGTAATGAACAGGCCAAATTCAGCGCACAAAGTAAGTAAGCGCAACCCATTGTTATTGCGGTATACCAGTCAGGGTGATGTGAAGTGGGCTTTCTTTAGGGCACCTTTTCTAGCCCCTTCCTCAGTTGAGGTGAGCAGTGCTATCCTTAAATAAGGCTGCTCAGCTACTGTGGGTGCTGCCTCCCCACGCCTCCACTTCAATCGACGATGAAGCGACCATAGCCCACAGCCACCAACGTGTAGGTCTGTGCTAACAGCTTCCAGTCTATCCAAACCTGCTGCCACCGCACTCGCCCATCACCGTTGGAATTTTGAGAGGAAAGAAGACGAGACAAAGATGAAAGAAGACGAGGTGAGTGTTAAGACTGGCGCAAAGAATTTGTTTTTAGTGAGAAAGAGCTGCGCAAACATCAGACTCACTCTCTCGCCTGGACACAACTTATCCAAGTGGCAAGACAGGGTCAAGACGACTGGAAATGTATCCAGGTGCAGGAGGATGCCAGAGGGACAGTCATATTGCCTGACCGGCTGCCTGTAGGCTACTCCACAGCCTCGCAGTCCCAACTGACTAGGGTGAAAGACCCAAACCAAAGAACACCAATACTGGTGGATGCTCTGTGTCACGATATCCAGGCCAGAGTGAGGGTATATTGCCATCTGCCCTATCAATCAACCACTGGCCTGCTGCCGCCAGCTTCGAAGCTGCGTCCGGGAAGTTTGCTCAATTCTTCGTCTGTGATTTAGGCAAACAAGCCTATGACCACACCGCTACCGGGGGCCAATGTGAAGGACTCAAGTACTGAGGGTCACATTGTGCCCTAGCATGTGGCCGTTGGGTTAGATGAAACCTCCTCCGCCCTGGCCGTTTGCACCGACAGGTGCACGCCCACTGATACCATGCTAGCGTACCAGTTCATGAAACAGGTTGTACTGGATTACATGTTACCAGTAGCAGATTTTTCTGACCTGTGGATAATTAAAGGTATGTAAATTACCCTTCATAAACAATCCATAATAATGAATTGCAAGTAACTAAATCAGCTCTCCCAACTCCAAATGAAGGAATGATTAGGATATTGGCGCACACGAAGGATTTGTAGTTCCGAGCCATGCTGCTGACTGAGATTGATATTTTTCAGATTATTGTTTTATTTTCTGAGCAAACTGCTATTTGATTTTTTTTTTTTAACCCCATAAAGATGCTGTGTTTAAGAGAGAAGTGATTATAAATATATACTAGAATTATACATGTATAATTTATATTATATGTTGCTCTAGATCAACCCCTTTTGTTAATTCCCAACCTTTTCAACATACAGATTGGAGCTATGAATTATTATTTCCTTCCCTGTAGAAAGCACTTTGTCGCCAGACATATCAGAAAACATGAACATAATAATAAAGTTTTTTTCGTATATTTATTTTTCATTATTTACAAAAGACGATCATACATCAACACATAAATAATATTTGTGTGGTGCTCTAGGAAAACTCTTCCATGGGTTAAATTTCACATTTTGAGATATACAACTATTATGAAAGAGGGAGATTTTCGATGTATTTTGCTATGGATTTGAAGTCAATATCTCAAATAGTTTTTGAGATATTATGACCCTTTAAAATGTCAGGTGTAATAATAGGAGAAGCTGAGAAAAATGACCTTGCAGGCCTGTATCTCAAAAGTAGCCTGTGCGTCATCTGACGGGTTTTCCCGAAGCGCCACACATTTATTAAATACTGCAAGGAAACACTTTGAAGCAGACTGTTGACAATCAGTCTGGCTACATATAATACATGTATATTGGCTATACTGTATGTATAATTTGAACAATCAAAGTTTGAACCTGTTACAGATGTGTAATGACTCTTCATGGTAAAAGCTGAATACATGTATAGAGATAGTTAAAGAAAAAACTACTTCACTTTTCCATCAAGGCTAAATTATTCATGAAATTGGAAGTGATGGACAGGGAGATGCACTGTAATCATAGTCTTTGAATTAAAATAAATTTCAAATACACTATATTGGACATGGATATGATACTGCATGTATTGTTACATCCACTTGTGGAAGAGGGAGGGGGAACGTGATGTCCTAAAAATCTCCATACACTACAGTTAAAATTAACAACTTAATAATAAAAAAATCTTGCTATCTAACTAACAGTGGATACGTGAACACTACTCACTATGATCTCTCAAAAAGGCTTTGTAATTAGACTACGGTCTCCTAACAAGATCAAAAAACTTCCGACTTGGCTGTTGTTTAGGGGACCGTGGCATGTTACAGGGTAAACTGTAGATGAGCAGTGAACACTACTTAGTATGATCTCTATAATGGCTTAGTTATTAAAAAATATTAGACTACGGTCTCCTAACAGCAATCACTCCAATATTAATGGGTCAATTAGCTATTGCCACTTTTAGGATTAAATGCCGTTTTCTCAAATTCTTGTTTTAGGGCGGTCACTGAATTCAATTTGTCAGAAATGTCTTGTCTTTTATTTGTCAGAAATGTCTTGTCTTTTATTTGTCAGAAATGTCTTGTCTTTTATTATGTGTACAGACTTCAAAATGTCATGTTGCCGACTTATTGTGGGTTTTCTCATGCACACTCACACTTAGTAAGTGTGTGTGTTACAAGTTACGACTGAGTGAGACAGAAGAGACCCCTCCCTGGAAAATTATACAAATGCTGTGCTCAGATATATTCTTAACATGAAAAAACAACAAAAGAACTTATAAAAAATTACTTAAAGTTGAGAAAAACTAACATTCCTTAGTCTGAAATTTGAATAATATTGCAAAATTTTTGTGCTGCAAAGCATAGCCAATATCACACTTGTGTGTATTCTTTTCCAAGAGCAAAGGCCTACATCACAAACTTTAAACATCATATAATAAGTATGGGCTTCTTTCAAGTCGAATGTTTTCTTTGGTGGCGTTGTAAATTATGTCCACAAGCAAAGTCTACACCACAAACGTCACACTGGTAAGGTTTCTCTCCTGTGTGTCTTCTTTGATGGACTTTTAAATAACCTTTCCGTGCAAAGCCTACACCACAAACATCACATTTGTAAGGTTTCTCTCTCGTGTGTCTTCTTTGGTGGACTTTTAAATGATGTGCGTGAGCAAAGCTTACATCACAAATATTACATTTGTATGACTTCTCTCCTGTGTGCATGCCTTTGTGAGCTTTTAATTCGCCTGCATGAACAAAACCCAGATCACAAACATCGCACTTGTGTACTTTCTCTCCTGAGTGTATTCTTTTATGATATAATAAATTATCTTTTTTAGAAAACCCTACATCACAAACATCACATTTATAAGGCTTCTCTCCAGAGTGTATAGTTTTGTGGCGCTGTAAATGGCCTGCTTGGGCAAACCCTGCAGCACAAACATCACATTTGTAAGGCTTCTCACCTGTGTGTATTCTTTTGTGGGCTAGTAAATCTCTTGTGTGAACGAACCCAACATCACATTTGTAAGGTTTCTCCCCTGTGTGTTTTCTTTTGTGGACTTGTAAAGCACTTTTATCAGCAAAGCCTACACCACAGACATCACACTTGTAAGGCTTTTCTCCTGTATGTATTCTTTTGTGGACTTTTAATTGGCCGGTCTGAACAAACCCCACACCACAAACCTCACACTTGTAAGGCTTCTCTCCTGTGTGTATTCTTTTGTGGACTTTTAACTGACTTGTCTGAACAAACCCTACGCCACAGACATCACACTTGTAAGGCTTCTCTCCAGTGTGTATTCTTTTGTGGACTTGCAAATGACTTCTACGAGCAAAGCCTACATCACAAACATTACACTTGTAAGGTTTCTCTCCTGTGTGTTTTCTCTTATGGACTTGCAAATGACTTCTACGAGGAAAGCCTACATCACAAACATCACACTTGTAAGGCTTCTCTCCTGTGTGTTTTCTTGTATGGTATTTTAAATTTCCTAACTGAACAAACCCAACACCACAAATATCACACTTGTATGGCTTCTCTCCTGTGTGTATTCTTTTATGGACTTGCAAATGACTTCTACGAGCAGAGCCTACACCACAAACATCACACATGTAAGGTTTCTCTCCAGTGTGTATTCTTTTGTGGACTTGTAAATGACTTCTACGAGGAAAGTCTACATCACAAACACCACACTTGTAAGATTTCTCTCCCGTATGTAATCTTGTACTTAGATGTAGGTGATCATGTTCTAGCCTACTTCCTGAATCTGAATTTTCATATTTATTATCTGAATTTTCATATTTAGTATCTTCATCACAAGTTTTGGAGCATATTGGAATACTTTGAAACTGTTTGATATCGGGTATACTGAACTCATTGCCATCTTGAGCAACTTGCCGTGTGGTGTTTAGTTCAGTTAGATGGTTTTCTCTGGGAAGGGATATAATACACTTCAGATTCTCAGTTTCCAGTCTCTGATTTTTCACGTTACTTATGGCTGGAATGGAATTATTTATTCCACTACTTCTGACAATTGCTGTGTTGCTTTCCTTCCCATGGAAAGTCTCATGTGTCCTCTCAGTTGTTTTTGAATTGCTTCGTTGCTCACAGTATCCACAGTGATGTATTCTTCTCATATGTTTCAGCAAGTAGGCTGGTTCTGAGAAGGCCAGATAACACTTGTCACAGGAAAAGATATCTGGGAAGAAAAATAACAAAACACTCAACTAACAGCGGATGTCACTGACACAGCAAATGTAACTATTGTGCACGTTTTCAAAATATTTCAAACTCTTGTCAAACGTGAACAGTACACTGAAATTGTTTTTCTCCTGATTATTAACTGATTTATATCTTCCTTTAAGACGTTAAAACTTTTATTGGACTTGATTCGTGGTCCATAAGGCTCCCTTTGGATAGGGCTTCATTTTTCACTCTTCACTTTTCACTCTTTATTTTCTTGACCGTTGGGGTTTTCCCAACACATATACAGTAAAACCTCGTTATACCACCAAGTAAGGGGCAAACTGAAAATTGGCGGTATAACGAGAATGGCGGTACAATGAAAATACCATGTAGAACGAGGGAATGAAGTAATTTACCAACATTGGACTGGCTAACAAAGTAACATGTCTAAAATATTGCAGTTATCTCCCTTATCTCTCCACTGGCTGTAAACCTCCGTTGTCATTTTGAAGTTTACATTGCTTTCATTTGCATTTTTTTGTTGTTGTTGTTTTTTGTGTTTATGTGTGTTGTAGTTTATTTATTCAGGAAATCGCACCTTAAGAGTAAAAGTATTATGTATTGCAACACGACAAATAATGCTACATTACAATTCAGCAACAAACGTGTGTTGTTTGCATCGTACCCCCCGACCGGTATGAACCAGTTGAAGCATCACCTCGCGCACGCTTACGTTTGTTCGCAAACTCTCTATTGAACTGTGACCCGTCTTTCCCACTGCATGCCCCATCAGTAGGCCTATCAAGACTTCAAAAGCGAAGACTGTGAAGTAGGATTAGTGTTTGAGTAACAAGCACAGACTGTGGCACCATGTGATGTTCCGTCTGTTAGCTGGATTTAGGTAGAGGTGGGGAGTGGAGGTTAAATTTACATTGGCGCTATAACGAGCAATATTTACTATACTCAAGTTATGAATGTAGCAGTCAAACTGTTGGCGGATGGCGGATGGTGGTATAATGAGATTTTTAGTGACTTTGTATAGGTGTCAGATCCGTTCCACGGCGAAAAGCTGGCAGTATGCGGGAATGGCGGTATAGCGAGGTTTTACTGTATCACATGGTCTAACTTTTCTCAGGTCAAAACCAGTTCCAGATTTATTGTTGTAAAGATGGACAGCACCGATGAGGAAGATTTGCTTTTACTTTTAGCGTTAAGGAGACGAAAAATGTGCAGATGAACAATCTGGTGCCGAGAACACTTCCTTCTGCGAAGTGAGAGGGGTGAGTTTGAGCGAACATTTTGCTCTCTCAGGACACGAAAGGATGAGACTTTATTTTTCAATTACATGAGGATGTCGTATGACACATATGACCATCTTAACTCTTTCCCTACCACACATTCTGGGCAGTTTTCCACGGTTGGACCAAAAAAAGTGTATTTGTGGCTATGTTTTCTGTAATAACATATAATGTATATCATGTGAAATTGAGTGAAAATGAATGTAGATTCGAGATATTAAGGATTGGAATTGAACATGATTCTATTTAACAAAGCCAAAAGATTGCAGTTCACAGGTCCACTTACCATGGCTCTTTGCCAGTGGTCCAGGATGATTTACTTCTCCCACTTCTGTGACTGTTCTCTGCCTCAGCTTGTCTACAGTTTGCATGTCAATGTCCAGTTCCTTGGCATGGCTATCTCCATAGTAAACCTACATTTGTGGAGTATATACAGTAAATAATGTGTCTTTATTGTTAGCAGAATTTCACTTATATTTTCAATATAGGGGACAAGGTGGTCTAGAGGCAAGGTGCTCGCCTCTCATGCCAAGGATCCTGGGTTCAAAACCTGGCCGGTGCAGGCATGTTGGAAGTTTGGGATTTTTCTCATATTTTCGTGTCCCTGATCCTATTGGGGGGTAGGATCGAGTACCTAGTCTTCTCGGATAAGGACGAAAAAATTCGGAGGGCCCATGTGCACGTTGTGCATGTTAAAGATACCTTGGCAGTTGGAAATCGAAAAGAGCAGGCCAAACAGGCCGCTGCCCAGGCAAAATTAAATAAAATTCATCCCTACCACTCCCCCCCCCCCAAAACCACCGACCGGCGCTGCACTGTGGCGACGACGTGCCTGCTCCGGTTGTAACTGGGCTGAAATGGCACAAAGGCAAATTTCCCAAATGGGATTAAAGAGTTATACAAATACAAATATCTTTCTCACATAATCCATGATGATTTAAGTTTAGTTAGCTGCTTTGTCACGAAACTGATGAAAAGGATTTCCTGCCAAAATAAACCACAATGATGGAAAGTATAAAAGTAACTGCGATGTTTCAAAGTTGTCTTACACTGGAACACAGATTTCACAAAGGCAGAGGAGATCATCAATTCTATTTTGCCGTACACAAGTTCTGAAATACTGGCTCCACCCCCCCCAAAAAAAAATAGAAAAATGGAATAGCCTCAATAAACACAAGAACTGGATTTTTCATGAATGCATCGTAAATACACAACTGATAGTAACTCTTGTCTGACGAAACCTTAGCATCCTAATTTTGCACATATTAATTATTATACATGAATAGCACCTTCTTAAAATAGGCACTAAAGACTAATAACTCCCTCTTAACTCACAGACGCCCAGGATTTTTACCCTAGCTATTCCCTGGTACCCAGCGTTTCAAGGGTATTTTTAAAAAAAATATTTAAAAAAAACTATTTAAGCTACAGTGTTGCAATTTGACATGTATGTAAATATTATTATGAAATTTATAATGTCGCAAACAGAATTGAGTTATCTTTTATAGTTTTTGAGTTGTGAATGTGTGAATGAGGTGATTTTTGGGTGGGGGGTGGGGGTCAAAATTGAAAATGCGCACATCACAAATTTCACAATACAGAGGAAAAAACGGTACATACACAAATGATAAACTTACCAAAATGACTCCATATTATTTATAACTTCCACACAAGACACAGTTCAAGAAACTTTACAGCCAGTAGTCTCTTTTTTTATGATACAGTCCAAAACATGGATTCGAACACAGAGGTATTTGGCAGTCTGGACACCAAACGAAAGTCATTGTGCCAATGTGAGCTTTTTTGCCCATGTTTGGATTATTAGCCAAGTCCTTATCCACACAGACTTTACACCTTCTTCTAGGGGCAGCACTGGTTTTACTGGGGGGAATACCAGCTGGGAAATGTCGGTCGACAAGTCGTCGAAGGGTTCCGGGTCGAGCTGTTGGACCTCCTGTCGCTTCAGGTTCAGTGACCTTGCTCATGTATTTTTCAGTCAGCTGTTCACCCAGTTTGAGCATGAAGTAGGGAAGTTTCCACTTTTTCTTGTTTTGACTGATGAGGATCTTGTTGTGCAAGATGTGGCTCTGAATAATAGTCAGTGAAAATAAATGGAGAAATAAATTCTGCCACCATTTCAACCCTCTGCGTGTAACAGGGACATACGAAAGCAACTGGTCGTTTTGATCTACCCCCGACATGTTGTCAGTGTAGTCTTTCACTGCTATGGGCTTGACTTTTAGTCCTGTCCTGGTTGGGACTTGTGCAGTCTCACTTGGGTTGTGGACATTACTTAGAAGAGTGACTTCTCGTTTATCTCTCCAGCGGAGTGCCACAACTGGTCCTTTCCGCCGATAAACAGATCATTCCCTTGTCTTCAAAATTGGTTTCATCAAGTCTTGGGGCATGCCCTTACGATTGTTTCTTACAGTACCTATGCACATAGTGTTCACTGCTGATAGCCTTTCAAGAAGTTCTGGGCATGTGTAAAAATTTTCAGTAAACAGCCAGTAACCTTGGTTGAAGAGGGGTTCAAGCATGCCCATGCACATGTCAACAGGTTTATTACTAACATCATTTTCTGCAGCATATATTTCCAGGTCAAACACATAAGATGATTCGCTCTCACATAACTCATGGAGTTTGATTCCCCATCGATGGGGCTTGTGTCTGATATAAACTTTGAAACGAAGTCTGCCGCGCCATAGACAGATGGCTTCATCAATACGTATGTTCTTGGTTGGTGTGTAAAATTTCTTGAAAGATCTTTTTAAATGTTCATAGAAAAAACGGATCTTGAACAATGGATCATGATGTGGGCTATCTGGTGGGAAGTAGAAAGCATTATTAGACATGTGAAATGCTGTAAGAATGTCCATGAATCTGTCCCGAGGCATGACTTTAGAAGCAAATGGTGTAGTGAAAAAATTATGAGTGCTACACTAGTGATGTAACTCTGGCTTTTTGACGACAGACATGTGAAGAAGGAGGATGAGAAATCCTTCATTCTCATAAATGGTAGTAGCCTTCCAAGTGCTTGCAAATGATTCCTTCTTTACTGGACGGGGTGTGGTACGAACTTTTTCTTGGGCATAACGATTAGTTTCTGTTACAAAATGCATAATCACTTCTCGATTAAAAAAAAAAGACTGTACAAATCTATCGGACCTTCAGTTCCATCTGGAAAATGTAGCCCAGGATCTCCTGTGAACTTTGGAAATTCAACCAAGTTCTGACACCATTCATTATAATCACCATCAGCACCAACAGCTTCTATATTGTCAGTTTCATTGTCACTGTCAGAATCTGAAGGTAAGACTGGTAAGCACTGAAATAAAACCTCGTCATTGAGACTACCATCTTCGGAGTCAGAAGAACTAAAATATTGGGCTTTAGAGGGTCCAGGCTGGTGCTTATGTCTACGTGGAGGTGTTACACGGTCTGGCTTACCACCCTGAGAGGCTACTGCATCATTAGAAGGCCGTGTAGAGCTAGATCTACTTGTACTCGAAGTAGGAACGATCTTAGATTTAGCTTTCCCCTTTGATATTTTACTGGGCCCACCCTTTTTACAGGGTAATTCTGGTTCAGAGTCTGAAGACACCCTAGCCAGTGTTTGTTTTGATGGTTCTGGATGATGATCTTCATCTAGATCACTGTTACCAAGGTCTAATTCAGACTCAGATTCAAAAATATCGAAGATACAACGACGTGTTCTTTTCCCACTGGAGCATACCATCTTTAACATGGCACTATTTCAAATTCAGATAATATTATGGCTAAAGCAAAACAAAGAAACAAGCAAAAAAACAAAAAAAAATGCAGCTTACCTATCAACTGTTTGTTTTCATTATTATTAATATGACGTTCTTCTTTGATTGGTGCTGCACAATTTTTTTTAAAAAAGAAACAAAAAATCACAGGTTCTGTATGCTTGTATTGTATTTGTTTCTGAGCAAAATGGCCTATGATGGAAACCCTGTAAAGGCTTATGACGATGTTCAATATTCTTACAGAGAGAAAGACACCTTGCATAAAATAATAGTGGTTTAAGTACTGAAGTTGTGTATCAAGCTACTAAGTTTAATTTAGAAATTTAAACAGCAATGCCAACAACTTACATTTGCTTGAGTTTGTGCACAACAAAGTCACCCACATGGGCCTTGTTGATACACAATGTGAAATTTTCACATCTACAAGCACAACAAAAGCATGCTAATGATCTCGACTTGTCCAGGTACAGTAGTTTAGCTTTACACTGACATCAACATCGCTACTTAAAGAAGCATCATAGTCATGAAGCTAAAATAGGTGTTACATTAGAGACACAACAAAATGTAAATATAATACTTGTAAAAAAAAACAACGATTTCAAACCTTGACCTTCTGGTCAACAAGCTGCTGGTGCCTTTTTACTGGTAGATGGATTTGTCCTTTTCCTCTTTCTAGAGGATTTTGGCACATGCTGTGTGTGGTAGTAATCCTGAAATGTTGAAGAAATTCCGAACAAAGCCTTTAGGGCACGCCGCTTTTCTGGGGTGTGTGGGGTAGCTAGGCTGTGCACTATCCTAGCGTATTGTTCTGCATTCTCACTTGTTCTCTTTTTCAGCTTCCTCCGCACCTTAAAAAATTTAATTGTATAGTTTGAACGGATTGATAAGATCAGTAAAAAACAAACTTCTTATATTTTTATTATGTTATGGTCTGTAATATCAATAAATAGCAACTTGATTGACAGAATAATCTGAAACAAAATGTCATGCACAGTAATGTAATATTTGTGTAGTGGTCTGCGATAATTTGGAATGTCTCCAAAATTTTTGATTTTGACTTTTTGGTATATGTGGTAAGAGGAGGTGTTTCTAGTGCTGCTGCTTTTTAAAGTTTTGATTTATCATTTCTAGAAGCTGAGATATAGACATTTGAAGTGACAAAACACAAAAAAGCAAAAAATGAGAAAATCACGTCCGTGCGTTGAGATAGATCTAGATACAAATCGCCTTGTTCTTCACCTGACTCTTTCTCTTCTTCACCCTCCTCATCCCTCTCATTAAAGTAATCAGTGATTACATCTCTCAGAAAGTCATCTGAAGCCAAGCCAGACATCCCAAAGTCTGCAAGACTGCTTGGATCTAGCAATTTCTTGCTCTTTTGTAGCATCCGCCGTCTTGTTTACCTTGACTACAAGGCTCGTAGCACAGGTCACCAAGAGTTTTTGACGGATAAAACGTGAACCTTAAATGAATTTTACCACTTCAAAACTGCTGATGCTCTAAATTAAGATAATAATTAAAATTTATTATGATGTAGGTGTATTTGATCACTGGAAGAAATATTAAGTGGAAAAAATCAAGGCAAATCTGGAAGCGAAGGAAGCAGGGGTGAATAAACGGAACTACTTTAAATATTAGTTGCGCAGAAGCTTTGGGTAGCAGCTATTCATGCGCACTCTCCACCATTGAAATCAGCGGAAAAAAACCACGAAAGTAGGTAGGCAACATTTATAGGTTCTTAAAATAGACCCATGAGAAAAAAAAGTAAAGTACCTCACCTGATATTGCTCAATTTTTGACAATACTTGGCGTTTTTGTCCATTTTGGAAAGTGATACAGATTATAAAAAAATCAAAATAAAATATTTCTAGACGTTTTTCGGACAAAAGCTTTCGTAAATATATTTTTAAGATGTCCGGGAATCCCCCAAAGCCAAAACCTCAATTTTGACCTCGGGTGAGCCCAGCACCTATTTTAGCCTATATCTCGGTTCTTGAGTTGCCGACACATTCCCAATTTTCGCAGACCGCTACACATTTTATTAATCTACTCAAATATTCAAGAAATTGGTGTACAAAAGGGAATATATTATACTCACCTCTGAAGTTAAATTCAAGAGCCTCTTCGGCAACTTTTGTAAAATATCAGCGGGCACAGCTTTCACATTTGCATGCTCCCGTTTCTTTTCTCTACTAACCCTGGCCCTCTCCCTATTTTTCTTTCTGTTTGCTGCTTTCTTCTGTTTGGAGAGGCGATGGTTGTATTCCCTCCTCACTCGATTATCGTGTAGCCGTCTCTCCTCTGTTGTCATCTCGCAACGCCTCTTTTGTGGAAGGATAGCCTTTCTCACCGGCCTTTCCTTGGAGTTTCTTGTCCGCCTGACAGACTTTTCAGCTGTTTTCTGCCTACGGCGCCTTGATCGTTCCCTAAGAGAAATAAAAATATGAGTAGTCAAAAGTTCATTACTAAACAGAGATGATTCAATTTCTATTGCCTAACATGTTCAAGTTTTTCTGTTTTGCTAAAGTATGGTTCATTGTCTCTTACATGAGATCAAACTGAAATATTCAACTCTTGGTTAATTCAAAACGCATACATACCTGCCCAGCCTTCTCTCACGCTCCTTCTCTTCTTCCATGTCCCTTGTGTGTACTTCTTCTACCCACTTTCTTCTCTTCTCGTCCCTCCTTGCTCTATTTCTTATTCTCTGGGCCTCCAGATACCTCTCATACTTTTCATGGTCACTTTCTTTCCACATATTTCGCAGTTTTGTTGTGTATGATGCCATGTTGATGGAAATCTAAAAGAAGAGGGAAGTCTAAAGTCTTCTCCATCTGCACCACATTAATTTGCTTTATTGGCAAAAATGAATCGACAAATCTAGATCTATATTTTTCTCTTAAAGAAAAAAAAAAGAATCTGGCGGCTTCATCATCCACATCAGATTTAATTATTTTGTTTTCAATTTAATATAAAAAAAACAAAAAAACAAAAACGGTAATCTCAAAACCTAGATCTGCATCTTATGTACAAAGCTAAAACAAGTAATGTCACGAAGAACATAAATAATCGGCAAAAATAAAACCTAAAGTCAGTCTAATATGAAGATCATTCACAGACGAAGACCTGCAAACTGAGGAATTCCCGATTTTATCATGACAGATTCTGTTCGTTTGGACTATAAGCACGGACGAGCTTGCGGGTAAATCCGATGCTGACTAGATCTAGAGCGATCGGGACAATGTGATCATGATCGGATGCATAGACTTATGACAACTATAAATGCAAACTTACCCAACAACTATTGAATCCAAACTGAGAATTCAAAATGTTGTGGTGCGAAGTGTATTCTCACTGCACAAACGTCTGCAGTCGGGAGCAACAAAATGCCGAAAGACGAAATCGTTTGGTACTAGATCTATGTGTCGGAAACATTGCGGGTCGCGTGAATTCTTCAAACCAAAAATACTCTGCAAAATTTTTCTGCAAAACCGACCGATTCGTTTTCGAAAGGCAAAATCATGCTTTTTTTTTAGTGTCCAGGTAAAAATTAGGTCTTAACTCCAAAAAAAAACTAATTCCGTGGCAAATTTGCAGAAGTGAAAGTTCGGATCAACCAATCGCCCACAGTAGACAGGAAGTAAACAAAAGCAGATCTCCATAACGACCGTCTGTTTGGCAACAGTATAAGATTTTCTTGTTTTCCCAACATTTTCCTTGCAAAAGAACACATTTTTGGGAGGTTGCAAACGATTTTCAATAAGATATATGACTTTTCTTTGGGATACCATAAAACTGGGATGTTGTATGCATCTGAAAAGTCACGATCGATCACCTTCAAAAAACAAAATAAACTCAGTAACTCTGACAACGGCAACTTAAAATGGTTGGCATGTTTATTTGGAACCAATACAAACCAAAAACTGCCCAGAACAACATTTTGTCACACTTATGTCCATTCTGTGGCAGCGCAAACTTCAGGTGACCTGTTATGGCCACAAGCGTGAAACCTGCCATAAGCAAAGTCAAAATTGGGCAAAAAGAAAAGGTCGTATGTTGCAAAACCCTGCATGAGTCATAAAAACCACAGAAAAACTGTGGGGTCGCAGCAGAGTTTCGCAACATACAACCTTTTCTTTTTGCCCAATTTTGACTGAGCTAGGGAGGGTAGCAGTACAAAAATGATCATAACTTCGTTAGTTTTCATTCTAGAGAGCTCATCCGGGTACTCAGTGAAAGGGAAATGACTCTAGAATTCACCTGTGCCACATTCATTGCACGATTACATTACCCTTACGAGCTATTCATTGTTGATAGTAACATCGCACATATGCAATGGTGGGCAGCTACCGTCGCAGTGAGAAAATTGCACCCGTGCGATGATGGGCGTCAGTGAGTTAAAATACTTCAAATATCACAATTACTTTTAAATCATTACTAGGAAAAACTTTCCAGCACAATTTCAACTATCAATAAAAGCTAACACCCACAAAAGTGGACTTTTCCTCAGTTTGCAATAACTAGAAATACAATTTCATACTTAGCATAATAAATTAATATCACTGAATTTCAACGGATTAATATTTTACCAGTTTCCTCTTCTGTCCATCACCTGGCACGCTGCCCTGTTTTTCTTGAAAACCGTTGACGTCAGTGTGAGGTGCCCGTCTTCGGCAGAGCAAGGGATTTCCCTCATCTTTGAGAATAGAAATGGAAAGTCCTTGCCAATTACTTTGTGATTTTCCTTGCTTCCTTTTTTTTTTTCTTGTCAATATTAAAGCTATATCATATAGTGTAAACTATTTGCGATACTACAAACCAGTTGCATGTGTGGGAGTGTGTAATGCAAAAATTATGTAATGCCATAATATCTTTACTTAGGAAGGAGGGAGTCCGAAGATTCTTATCAATTTTCCCTTTTCTGCCTAAGACTTGCCTCTTATCATCGGTCCTGTGAAATGTGATAGAAGTATATGTCACATTAATGATGGCTTCTTTCCTCTATGGCAAATTAAATTGCTGCATGGATAATAATTAATATGTTGATTTGAAACACAATTTTTGACATTACGGTCAAAAGTTATCTCCTTTTCATAACATCTGGTCCTTTTGTCTTGGCGAGACCACCCACATGTGTATTATTACAATTTGGCCATACTCACCGTTTTTTTCACTTCCTGTTTCTGATTCCACTTTTGCCCACACTGAATAACTCTCAGCCATGGGCCTTGTATTATCAGTATGCCAAGTGCTGGGACGTGTCTCCCCCTCCTTTTTTAACTCTTTACATACAGCCCTCAGTTTTGCAGTTAAACAGTCACTTCTTCTCGTTAAAAGTTTAACCATTTCATCACCATTTACGCCCTGATCATCTTCACCACTACTATCACTGACAATCAGATGATCACACTGTTCTTTCTTCACGGCTGCAACTTCTGATATCTTACCCTTTCTGTCAATCCCATTTTCAAGTATAAAGTTTGCCTCACATTTTTCATGTTTCTCAGCTTTCCATACAGTAAGACACTCTGAAGTTGAACCCTCAGATATTTGCATTATGTCATCATGAACAAGGTCCTCACACTCGGTCTTTATGGTTTTTTCATCCACATATTCAGTCCTTACGTCTTTATCTGAAGTGGCACCATCCACAAGTTGACAACAGTAACTACTGTATTGGTCGCATGGTTCTTCTTTTATTGCGTTACCCTGCATACCAAATGTTGCTTGCTCTCCTGGCATAATCTCACCATTCTGTGTCAAATTTTCCGTCCTTGATATTTGCCAATTCTTATTAATCGTGAACATGAGATGAGATATCTGTCATTTCCTTGTTCCATCCTCATATAAGAGTTGATTGCCTATCCTGATCTAAGTTACTGATTAATCAATCTGCTGAGTGTCTCTAATTATAAAACTTCCTGCGGCACATCATGCAAAAAGGCTAATCTCAAAAGTTTCAAAATCCTTTCATGGAATTTCAGGCTTTATCTACACTTCATCACATTGTTTTCTCCAGACCACAAATCATAAGCTGGATACAGGATCAGCAACTGAAAGAAAACAAAGTCTGTATTATTTCATTGAACCAAACCTGCCTCAGCCTCCAGGTTGAATGTGGCCATTTGGCCAAATCATATTATTAGTTGGATTCATTTAAATCATTAGTATGGGCTTGAATTTTATTCCTTTTAAAATAAGAATTTGTACACTCAGAACAGCCCATTTAATAAATATAAGCCACCATAATCTCAGTTTTACTTTTAGCTAGTTTAAATCAAACTTTCTCCCTGATGAGAGCCCCCCAAACTTCATCATCATATTGAAGAAATGATCATCAAAATGCTGTAATACTTACAGGCAAATTTTTACACCATGAGCTCCCACACATGTACAATTGAACAGTATTTTCTAGAAACAACTCTGGTCTAACAAGCGAAGCTACTGTAAGAAGATGCTAGAAACAAAATATTTCTGCATAATTCATAAGGTCCTGGATCTGTTTGCCGGGATGTGCAAAGGCACACTAAATTTGGTGACCGACTGTCAATTTTGGTTTTTGGTGTCCCATTCCTGGATTCCTCTCCTATTTTTTCCACATCATGGCCCAACTGAAGAGTATACTGTCTTTGTGCTTGTCATAAATTCCATTCACTTCTTCCAAAAAAAATCTTTAAAAAGTGGCAATTACTGAGAACAAAAATGCAACCAATGTCGATAGTTTTCAAGTTTTCACACCAATACCATTATAGTCACCTGTCACATGACCAACAGGAAAATCCACGTAACTCAATTAGGGCAGACACAGATTTTTAATTCTGTATTTCAAGAGACCCTGATTAAGTTTCATGTACATCTCTTTAGTAGTAACCGACCCATTATAAATGTGAAGAATATACAGTGTAGGCTACAGTGTACACAAAGCTGACTGAGGAATGCAAGTGCAAATCTGCCGAAACAAATTGCCACAATCGATGATTTCATTATAAATTTGCATATTATATGCCTGGCCTCTTCTCGCAAATAAAATCTGGTATTAAATGTTGCAGGATATTATGTTTTGAATGGCATTTAAGCCATCACTTAGCTTTTAAAATCCAACAGTACGAATTACACGAGACCATTTTTATTACAATGGAATACGCTTAAATCAAAAACGGCTGAACCAAAAGAAAAATTAATCCCCATTTTTTTTTCTCTTTTACACTTTGTTAATGGACTAGCGATAAACCAAAGTCAACATTCGTGCGAACATGGCTGAACCGAAAACAACGAGCTTGATTTTAGTGGAAGCCAGCGACCTATTCTTAATCAAGCACGCTTAGAACCAACATGCCGTTCTCTCATCATCAGGCCTAATGCCACCAGCAGGTGTCGAAGAGGGAGAGGGGTAGGGGACGGGGGAATTGCGTCAGTGAAGCGAGCGCGTATTGTCTGTGGAATCTAAATTATGCATGTGTAGCAAACAGCGAGCGGTGTGCCGACGAGATGAGCATTAAATGCATCGTATTGCATCGTGATGCGCGCTGTCTGATGCCGTGTGAAGTTACAGCACTGTGTATACCCATATGACCCACATGGTTAGTTACATTGCCATGTGCCCATTAATTTTTATCAGTGAACTGAAATTTGACCTTACAGAGTTTGTTCCCCTCTTCTAACAACTTCCACCAAACCCAGTTTGGATAAACCAAAATATAATGTTTAAACCAAAGTAAGCCTATGTCCGATCCCTAAAATTTTCGTTTTTAAAAGTGTGTTCCACTGTATTTCTATACTCTTACATTTAGCCTACTCTTATCTATTACTAGATCTAGATCTAGTACTATTACTATTACAATTCTTTTGCCTTCTGATTGAATGAAAGGGGGAAGGAATTCCGTACGAGATCCGCACTGTTGCCGACAAAGCGCCAAAGACCAGAAACTAACACAACTACCCCAACCCCTTTTCGCCTGAGTAGGCAATCTGACTACCGCCCATTGATACAAACTGACTAGACCCTCACGCCCCCAACATTGCTTTTTTTCCAATGACAATTGGATAAACTAACAAAATTAATAAGTACCGAAAAAATATATAGGGTTTTTTATCAAAAAGTGCGGATCTCGTAAGGAATTCCTCCCTGAAAGGGTAGGGGCTAAGGGGGTGAGGTTAGGGTTAAAATTAGGATCAGAGATAAAGACAAGGTTAGGTTTAGGTCTGGGGTTGGAATGACTTGGTCTTGACTAGGTTACACACTCTAGGCTGACTAGAGAGGTCTTCTCAACTAAATTTGTTTGCTGCTAAACTACAACATTCCAGATCTAGTCTAGATCTAGACTAGAAATCTAGATCTAGATTTCTAGTCTAGATTAATTCTGGAGAGAATGTAAACTAACTGTAAAGTACTGTAAGAATAGATCTACTCACCTAGACGTCTAGTACTAGTCTAGCTTTAGAAATAGGTAGACTCTACTTAGAGAAACAGATCTACTTGTCCCTATACTCATCTTGGAAACAGGTACAAGCAGCATTAATACATGATCAATTTCCAGAGAATAGATCTAGATCTCTAGACTTAGTAGTTTCATATTGTCGACTTCCGGCTTACGCCGGGGGGGGGGGGGCGCTCAATATTACGGTCCATATTATTTTAACACGGAATATTGGCTTACCATCCATTGCTTTACTCTGATGCACATTACGCGTATATAAAATATACTGTGTAATAATGTGCATGTTATCGTATCTTACCCGTTTAAAAGTCACAAGTTACTTTTTCATTATTTATATAAACGATCCGAAGTGCTTATTTGCCCAATTGGTCCAATAAGCTTTTGCCGAGCTGGGCTTGATTAAGATAAGATAAGATAAGATAAGATAAATTTTATTCGTCCTTGTACAAGGAAATTTGTTTTGATCATTGAATACATAACAATACAGTTACAGAAACAGAAAGTATGATATATAGCGCGCACACACACACTAATAGATAAACAAAATTAACAGTGCACACATGCTTCCCTAACTAAAACACATTGACCTGACACGCAGGACACAATTCAAGTGCACAGATTACGATCAAGATGACGACATTATTGTAACATCCTAGTTGATGATGGAATAAACGATTTAAAGTAGCGCTCAGTTTTAGTTTTCTTTGACAACAGCCTTAAACTTCTTACAGATCTTATATATTCCTTGTTCAGGGGATGTTGGGGGTCATTTATAATAATATTAGCTTTTTTAATACAAGCACCAGTGTACAGCTCATCAAAATATGGCAGATCACAGATACAAATTTTGGATGCTTTTTTAATTAAAATATTGATCTTATTTTTATCTTTTTGTAAGATGTTTCCTCCCCAACAGACAACTCCTTACATCAAAACGCTCTGAATAGCCATGGTGTAAAATATTTTCAGAATGCTTTTGCTAATGTTGGATGAACTACGAGTGGCTAATGTGGTTACTGCGTGGGTTCAATAGTAACTCCCTTAAGGATACACAGGATTAACAAACACAGGGTTCTGCTGGCAATCTTATTTATTCAAAAAGCCTAACAAAGGTATCACTACCAAACAAAAAAAAAAAGCCCAACCAGCCATAAGCCAAAGTTTCTCCGGGTCCTGTGATACCGCTACATGCCTTATGGGGCGGGGTGGCGATGGCAAGCGTCGGCAAGCCTCTGAGCTGCTACGGGCCCGGGTTGCTGGGCTGGGTTCACTGTGCTGTCGGCTCTTGTCTCCTGCGTCTATGATGGAGTGTGTTGACCACTCGAACCGCATCTTATTTATGAGCCCGCGCGGACGTCCGAGAGAGCTATTACGTAGCCCGTGTTGCACAAGTGAAAGGCTCGGACATGGAGTCCAGCCCGACAACATAACCGGTTAGGGTCCTAACACAATCGAATTTACAGTACGGTTAAAAGGGTGCACACAAAAGTCAATTAGGTATCCCAGTAAACTGCAGAAATTACTCTAACGACCCCTCCAGCAATAATTGAATAAATTTGACCCAGGTTGGATTTATCGGGGATAACATGCGTCTAACTCGTGGTTTACTTTAAATCCGAGACCCTCTTATTAATTATTTCAATAGGACATGTGCATCAAAGTACAACGAAATTAGTACCATTATAAAGTAGAAACTTGCTGCTACAATTCTAACTGACTACTTATACCAGAAACCCGGTAATAGTTTTAATATAAATTTTCAAAGTGTCAGGACTAACAACATTCGACAATTTTGTGCGGGATACTTTCGTCCATTAATACGACGTATCTCCATTGATAACAAACGTTATCATGAGTACCTATTTTGTACCGATAGGGTATTGTCTACTCTCAAAAATGAATTCGGGTTCCCGTCTTTCTGTCGGTGGATAACAACGAAGGAGCGAGTTGTAAGAAACTTAAAGCCATGATATAAGAGTTGGAAGCCTGGTGGTCAACATTTCCAACTGACCAATCAAAATGCGCGCTTTTCACCGTGATGTGAATAACGGGTCCCGCGCTAGTATTACAAGGGAAATAATCCAATTAATGGTACTCGGCCAAGTGTCCATAAACTACTATGAGTGGCCGTCCCTCACTCACGCACTAGAGTTACCATGAAAGCACATTAAAAATAGAAAGTCGTTCATCCCCTCACATTCTCCCCTGCTAAGTCACGTAGTCCCTTACGTGACACATACATCAATTCAAAGGTTTACAAAAGACCACTGAAGGTATAATCAAACTCTAAGGGGATATGATACCGTCACTTAGAGTAGAACAATTGCAAATTACACACAGTGAACCGAAGTACAACAATGGCCCATCCTCTTTATAACTACTAACAGGTGGCGTGAACCGGCTAAGTTACTACTGGCATCCTGAAGATGTACACAACAGTCTCAGCTCTGGCTGTAGTAAGTTACATCATATGGACAAACAACAGGTCCCAGACCTGAAACGGTGGTCCCAGACCACTATCGGGGTTAACGTAGGATCGAACAGTGTCAGAATCAAATACGGTCAAGGGGAAATAACTTAATTTAATATAACCTAGAGTAAGATATCAAGATTAATTTCCCTTGCCTTGGAGTAAAATTTAACTTTTGTGAAAACCCAAAATATCTATTAGAGTGGCCTTAAAGAATTGTCGTCTGCTGTGTCAAATTTTAACTTTTAACTAATTTGCATAGACAAAGTTAACATCCACGTCTAGAAATCTTCGTGGATTGATAAGAATAAGAAAACATACATATTAGGAAGTAGGAAAGAGTTAAATAAAAACCAGTAGGGCTTAGACGAAAGATTAGCGCCCCAGTTTCACTTTCCTAAGGGGATTATATTTCCTCTTGCTTCAACGCGTAGTAAATCGTGCTGCTTGCAGAGCGGGCTGGCGGCACTAGTTATTCATTCCATGCCAGACTTCCGTGGGTGATGGTCTCAGCGTCGATTCTGCTTGAATGAATCCATTTATTATGAACATGGCTCGACGAATGTCTTGTCACTAATCCATGGCTCATTGAATATGACACCGCCTTTATCTACTGTTTCTGGCCTTAGCGCCAGAACAATCGTAAGTAAGATCTGACCGAGGCTCGTGATGTTTTGACAGTGAATAGGAGGTGAAAGCATGACAGTTATCCAGTAGGAGTATTGATCACTTGGTGCATAGATCTACCCGGAGTGCTTGCTGAACATTGCAAGATGCTAAATACATAGACTAGATCTAGCTGTGAATTCTAGAATTGCAACTCGTACTAATGTGTGAATCATATAGATCTAGAGTCTAATTGTAATTGAATTGTCTGGGTGAGGCTGGGAGTTGCCAGTCCATCCTTGATCTAGATTATATATAGGCCTATCTAGAGTCTATATAATATTTAACTGTGCCGACGTCACTTCGACGGGCAAGATCTAGACCTGTAACTTTGGATCTAAATATCTGAGATGACCTTATGTCTCCAGAGACTGGACTCTATACTAGTCTAGTATATTGATTGCCATACAATAAGCAGACCAGATTTTAGAGATAGAATTCTATATAGAGTCTAATTAGTATTTAGATAATTAGCAAGAACAGAAGTTAAATGATTTTGTAGGAAACCTAGAGCTAGACTTGTAATGACGTATTTATTGATTATGAAATTGATGCTGCTGATATTTATCATTACTACATATTAGATCTCTAGTCGAAATTGTTAGTAAACTTAACGTAAATAAAATGTGGCCCTGCAGGCCCTGTTGTTGAATTTATCCACTTGTTCCTTAGTAATTGGCATGGGTCTGCAAGTTAAGAATTAAATTCAATATTACTATTAAAAATATGCAGTCGAACAACACCCCCAACACACCATTACGATAACAAGGAAATCCATTCATTACAATTGGAGTGCACACCCTTCCTTGAATCTGTAACACTGGAGAGGGACCCCCTAAAGAACATTTATTATCATAACTTAACAATTAGATAGGGGCACTCTTAAAAAAATTAAGTTAGTAAGGAGATAGACTCTAGCTATTATTGAGAGAAGAAATAATATAATATAGAATCTGGATCTAATAAGATGATCTGGATCTGGAATCTAGATCTAATAAAAGGGACACTATTTCTTAACATATATGGAGAGATTTAGATCTATCTAGATTCTAGTTGGAGATTTGTTAGCTATTTGAGTATGTCATGATGTAACTTTGTAAGATTGTGATTTCAAATCTAGATCTAGATCTAGAGACATGTCGATGATATACATTGTATATTAATATACATTTTTTGCTTGAATTTCATATGATGTTCTGTCAATCCCATTGACCCGACGATCACGGCGAGGGACAACATCCATCAGACATCTATCTACCTGTGACAGAAAACGAGACCTTTGGACTTGGGAATGCGAGCTATGGATTGAGGAACCCACCATCTAAATTCCTTTAAAAAAAAAAAAGTTAAGTGAACCATCCGAGTGTCGATTTTTGGGGAGGTTGAGGTGTTTTCCTTCCTCATCATTTTACAGGCTTTTTATCTTTTTGCATGTTCAGTTTAGTTTAGCGGGTGGTTGGATGGGATCGTAGTTTAGCTAATCTTCTTTGCCAATCGGGTGCAGAACGTGTATCGTTGGCTATAGATAACTCGGGGTGATTTGCTTTACTATGAATAGTTCTGTAGGGATCCATTTATTCGTATAGATTGTGGCGTTCTTTGCTTCCTCCCTTTCTTTAGGAAGATGTCTCTCCTGTCCTTTTTCTTAATACTATCTTGTAAATAAGTTAGGGCTGTAGGGTCTGTTATCGTTCGTCTTGCTTGTTAGTCTAGCGTCCTGTTCAGTGTATTTTTTTTTTATTCCTTATAAAGTTTAAACTATTATATTGACATTGCTATGATTTACAATATATCCCTGAAATATTTCACGTGCTAAAACCACGTTGAATTTTAATCTGGATGATTGACATTAAGTGAATTATTAGAACCCGTGCAGTTAATACTGCCAGTTCTGGGTTAGTGTGATATAACCGATTCGTCTTTAAATTGATGAGCTCCCGAGAGGACAGTGGAAGACTGTTGTATGGGAAGTAATTTATGTGAAGTGAGAGATGAATGATGTGTGGTGAATATTGGTATTATTTTCGGCTGTGCGGCCGCCCGAGGAGCAAAGAGTTTATTGTCTCATGGGACTTGTTCGTATCAGTATTGAGGTAATGTCATTATAAAAGACACGTGGTATGTTGAGAGAGAGAGAGAGTTGAACCTTCTTACAGGCATTGTAAGGCCTCAGGGCAGTGTAAGGCCGCAGGCAGTGTAAGACGCGGAGATGCAGTGTAAGACCTATGGGCAGTGTAAGGCCGCAGGCAGTGTAAGACCGACCGGTAAGAAAGGGAATTTTCGCGTTTTGAGAGTTTTTCCAGTGCTAACAGAGAACACTTGATTTGTCGCGTTGAGAGATATAATTTTGACAGTGGTAACAGAGGACACTGATTCGTCGCGTTGAGAGATATTTTGCAGTGGTAACAGAGGACACTGCGTGGTCGCGTTTTAAGAAGTTGTGAAGAAGAGTTTTTTTTTTTATATACAACCGATTATGTCTTGGGCTGTCCGCGTCCCGTGGACCAGCTAACATAATACTAAATATGATTATATACCGAGATGACTGTGACACTTGACGTGTGCATGGCTTGCGTAAAGCGCATTAGATTAACTAGCTATCGCCTCGTGCCATCTCATCTATACCGGATTCGATACGGAGATTAAATAAATAAATCATATTGTTATTGAATTGAGAAAGTTCTATACTATTGTTGCATTTGAGGCAGCACCACGCGAATTTGGAATGTAAACGTTAAGCTAATTAACTTTTCGCCGTTTTGGTTGTTTCGGCTTCATTATACGGAAATTCGTTGTAAAATGTAAGACAGACCAAAATTTTCATTACTCTGTTAAAGAGTCTGTCTTGTATTGGGGTTGGATGGCGCTTCTCCACCTCATTTCTGGACGGTGGATGGATTCACATTATATTGTTCACTAATTTATGAACAATTTTTACATTCTTTCTTGTGAATATCCTCTTTCCACCAGCGTCATTCCGGACTGTGACCTGAGCTACTGACAAACCTGACGCCCTTGTCTGCGGGTCAATGAGATGGAGTCATGGCAAACCAAGCAACCAGAGCTACTGCTGCCATAGGATGCCACAATACTTTACTTAATATTATATTATTTGTGAATGTGCATACATGTATCAATATATGTGTTGACATAACAATTATGAGTATGGTTCTTCAGTGAGGCGTGACTGTGTGAATATAGTTATACTTTAAGAGTATTCAGTTAAGTAATCATTATTATTATAAATGTTTATGAGAAGTGTGATTGTATGAAATGAGAATATACGTCATAGATGAGATTCTACAGAACGTTGCATAAATAATTGTGTAATTTTTTATTTGTCCATCCACTATGCACGTTCTTAGTTAAATTTTTATCCATCTTAGGGCTTACTTTTATAATTTGGTACTTAAGCCCCCAACTCAGTATCAGTGTCATTTTCATGACTGTCGAGCTTCTTCGATCCTATCGTGTAAATTTTTCTTAAAATTCCCACTGGGGTGGGGGATGTCAGAATCAAATACGGTCAAGGGGAAATAACTTAATTTAATATAACCTAGAGTAAGATATCAAGATTAATTTCCCTTGCCTTGGAGTAAAATTTAACTTTTGTGAAAACCCAAAATATCTATTAGAGTGGCCTTAAAGAATTGTCGTCTGCTGTGTCAAATTTTAACTTTTAACTAATTTGCATAGACAAAGTTAACATCCACGTCTAGAAATCTTCGTGGATTGATAAGAATAAGAAAACATACATATTAGGAAGTAGGAAAGAGTTAAATAAAAACCAGTAGGGCTTAGACGAAAGATTAGCGCCCCAGTTTCACTTTCCTAAGGGGATTATATTTCCTCTTGCTTCAACGCGTAGTAAATCGTGCTGCTTGCAGAGCGGGCTGGCGGCACTAGTTATTCATTCCATGCCAGACTTCCGTGGGTGATGGTCTCAGCGTCGATTCTGCTTGAATGAATCCATTTATTATGAACATGGCTCGACGAATGTCTTGTCACTAATCCATGGCTCATTGAATATGACACCGCCTTTATCTACTGTTTCTGGCCTTAGCGCCAGAACAATCGTAAGTAAGATCTGACCGAGGCTCGTGATGTTTTGACAGTGAATAGGAGGTGAAAGCATGACAGTTATCCAGTAGGAGTATTGATCACTTGGTGCATAGATCTACCCGGAGTGCTTGCTGAACATTGCAAGATGCTAAATACATAGACTAGATCTAGCTGTGAATTCTAGAATTGCAACTCGTACTAATGTGTGAATCATATAGATCTAGAGTCTAATTGTAATTGAATTGTCTGGGTGAGGCTGGGAGTTGCCAGTCCATCCTTGATCTAGATTATATATAGGCCTATCTAGAGTCTATATAATATTTAACTGTGCCGACGTCACTTCGACGGGCAAGATCTAGACCTGTAACTTTGGATCTAAATATCTGAGATGACCTTATGTCTCCAGAGACTGGACTCTATACTAGTCTAGTATATTGATTGCCATACAATAAGCAGACCAGATTTTAGAGATAGAATTCTATATAGAGTCTAATTAGTATTTAGATAATTAGCAAGAACAGAAGTTAAATGATTTTGTAGGAAACCTAGAGCTAGACTTGTAATGACGTATTTATTGATTATGAAATTGATGCTGCTGATATTTATCATTACTACATATTAGATCTCTAGTCGAAATTGTTAGTAAACTTAACGTAAATAAAATGTGGCCCTGCAGGCCCTGTTGTTGAATTTATCCACTTGTTCCTTAGTAATTGGCATGGGTCTGCAAGTTAAGAATTAAATTCAATATTACTATTAAAAATATGCAGTCGAACAACACCCCCAACACACCATTACGATAACAAGGAAATCCATTCATTACAATTGGAGTGCACACCCTTCCTTGAATCTGTAACAAACAGTACAAAAAAAGACAATATGCTATAAGGGCACTAGTGCAATGAAAAAGGTAAGGTCAACATAGGCATTAAAAGTCATTGTAACTAAGCTGTGGAGAAAGCCAACATGGGCATACTCTCTAACTTAAAATCTTGAGGCGGAGCTCCCTTGGATTCGGTGGTCTATCATCTGGCCTGATGGAAACTCGGGGGGGGGGGGGGGTCTTGATGGGTGCGCTCCCCTGCTCTTTCTGCACTCACAGTCAATGTCTAATGTTAATCACTAATAAGAGTCAGAGGTCCAATCTCTGGGGTTGTCTGTGTGGGCGGCTGGACCTTCGCACAGGAGGTAGGCGCTGGGAAGTTGTCATCCCAGGTTGAGGGTCCGGTCGGGCTGCAGGTGGCTGGCAAGGGTGGTGAGCCGGGAAGTACCAGACATCGGTCGATGCAGGCAGTGGAGGCGGGTGCTGTGGACGTGTGTTGACCACTGGGGGGTGAAATAACCGCAAGAGGTCTCCGTTGACCGCAGTGGGATGGGTGGTGTACACAGGACTGGGATACAGGTCCTGAATCTTGAGTTGATGTTGGAGGGCGTTGGTCTTCGTGGCCCCCTGGTTCCTGTGGGGTGGGGCAGGGGTTGGCTGGCTGGCTGGGCTTCAAACTAAAAATTTCCATGGCCGGGCTTTCTACACTACAAACTAACCCTTCTGTGTATCCCACTTCTGACACCAGAAAATGTTGGATGAACTACGAGTGGCTAATGTGGTTACTGCGTGGGTTCAATAGTAACTCCCTTAAGGATACACAGGATTAACAAACACAGGGTTCTGCTGGCAATCTTATTTATTCAAAAAGCCTAACAAAGGTATCACTACCAAACAAAAAAAAAAAGCCCAACCAGCCATAAGCCAAAGTTTCTCCGGGTCCTGTGCTACCGCTACATGCCTTATGGGGCGGGGTGGCGATGGCAAGCGTCGGCAAGCCTCTGAGCTGCTACGGGCCCGGGTTGCTGGGCTGGGTTCACTGTGCTGTCGGCTCTTGTCTCCTGCGTCTATGATGGAGTGTGTTGACCACTCGAACCGCATCTTATTTATGAGCCCGCGCGGACGTCCGAGAGAGCTATTACGTAGCCCGTGTTGCACAAGTGAAAGGCTCGGACATGGAGTCCAGCCCGACAACATAACCGGTTAGGGTCCTAACACAATCGAATTTACAGTACGGTTAAAAGGGTGCACACAAAAGTCAATTAGGTATCCCAGTAAACTGCAGAAATTACTCTAACGACCCCTCCAGCAATAATTGAATAAACTTGACCCAGGTTGGATTTATCGGGGATAACATGCGTCTAACTCATGGTTTACTTTAAATCCGAGATCCTCTTATTAATTATTTCAATAGGACCTGTGCATCAAAGTACAACGAAATTAGTACCATTATAAATTGGAAACTTGCTGCTAAAATTCTAACTGACTACTTTTACCAGAAACCCGGTAATAGTTTTAATATAAATTTTCAAAGTGTCAGGACTAACAACATTCGACAATTTTGTGCGGGATACTTTCGTCCATTAATACGACGCATCTCCATTGATAACAAACGTTATCATGAGTACCTATTTTGTACCGATAGGGTATTGTCTACTCTCAAAAATGAATTCGGGTTCCCGTCTTTCTGTCGGTGGATAACAACGAGTGAGCGAGTTGTAAGAAACTCAAAGCCATGATATAAGAGTTGGAAGCCCGGGGGTCAACATTTCCAACTGACCAATCAAAATGCGCGCTTTTCACCGTGATGTGAATAACGGGTCCCGCGCTAGTATTACAAGGGAAATAATCCAATTAATGGTACTCGGCCAAGTGTCCATAAACTACTATGAGTGGCCGTCCCTCACTCACGCACCAGAGTTACCATGAAAGCACATTAAAAATAGAAAGTCGTTCATCCTCTCACAATACAATAATAACAATAAGAAAACCAAATCATCTTATTTACTCTTGAAAATAAAGAGAATATAATCAATATCAGAATCACCGTCATCTTGGAATAATACGAAGATAAGAGGGAATATAAAAATGACCTACACATCATTCTAGAATCTGTAAGCAGCAATAATGTATGTAATATATGTGCAAGTACATGTAAAAAAAAAAAATAATGTGTTAAATCTTTTCAACTATTCAAGTAGAACTGGACTGAAAGCTTTAGCGAAGTAGCTTTGATAGTCATGTAAAATGACAGATTAAATCCACTGAGACAACAGTGCATTGCAGAAAGTAATTATAGTATGTTATGGCAAAAATTCGATGGATCATGTTGCATGAACATGTCTTGTTAGTAAATTCTTTGATAGCGTATTTGTAGAAATGTATACATTTTATGTAGCTCATGGTTTAAGGCACTGGATTAGTGTCACTCACGTTCGTTGGCATGTTGTAGTTGTTTTTGTAGTTGATTGCCATTGAGTAAAATTTGCACGGTACTGTTTGTTTGCCACTGACATACACATCCCAATGGATGAAATAATTAACGGACTCATAAAAATGAAGTCATTTTAAATATTTTTTTGTGTACAAATACACAGTTGTTAAATCCCTTGGCAAGGGACGTGTTAAGCTTAGGAAGGTAAAGACGGACAAGGTCTTTTCTTTTTTTATTTTTATTTCATTTCACTCGCGAGTGACATTCCCTTACTCACTATAAGTTATAACACATAAGTTCAGTCTTTCAAATACCTTGCAAACTAATCCAGTGTCTTAAACCGTAATGTACATGAAATGTATATCTTTCTACAAATAACCTATCAAAGAATGATACTCACTGACAAGAAATACTGTTAATGTAACATGATCCATCGAATTTTGCCTCAACATGCTATAGATCTAATTACCTTTTATAATGCACTACTTTTGTCTCAGTGGACTTACTCTGTCGGCCTACACAACTGTCAAGGCTATTTAGTATTTCACTAAAGCTTTCTGTCCAGTTCTACTTGAATATTTGAAAAGATTTAACACGTTTTTTATATATAGTTGATACACATACATTGCTGCTTATAAATTCAAGAATGATTTGTAGGCATACGCTGCCATTTTTACACTCCCTCTCATATCTTTGCAATTTCCAAGATGATGATGATGATTCTGATATTGATATTTCTCTATATTTTCAAGAGTAAATAACATGATTTCGTGTTCTTATTGTTATCATTATTACTGGTTAGCATTCTGTAACGTTTCAAGTGGATCTGGACAGGTGGAGTTCATCAGTCGCAAACATTAAGTGCCTATTTAGTTTATATCTGCTGGATGATGGAATTGCACTATCTGTCAGTTGGATTGTCATTATTATTTTTTTCTGTGTGTTCTTTTCTGGCCTTTTCTCCCTACATCATTGTAACAAAAAATACAATGCATGTTTTGCTCATGGCCAACTAACTATCAAAATAATAATAATAATAATAATATCATCAACACTCACGAGTGAAATTAATGCTGAAGACTAATCATGTCAGTTTGAATGGATACTCAACTCTTTTGTATATCAATGCATTTTAAGGCATGTTTGTTCCTTCTAAAATGTATCATGATTTACAGGAGTCGAGAATGTAGGCCTATGTATGTACACCAAAGTAAACTAAGGCTGAAATAAACTGTTATTATTATTTTCTCTAAATTGCATTATGACTTGTTGGTGTCAAGAATGTGTTCATGTATGTCTTAATATGATATCTGATGACAGTGATGAAGAACAGGCTGAAATAAACTGTGGTCTTGACTTGTTTTTAAAGAAAAAGCAGGGGGTATAATCTGGACTGGGGGGGTATAGTCTGGCCTAGCCCAAAGTAACCCCGGGGTATAAACTGGCCTAGCCCAGTTTAACCCCGGGTATATTCTGGGCGGGGGGTATACTTTGGCCTGTTACACCGGGTTTAGAACCCGGGACCCTTGGCATGAGAGGCGAGCACCTTGCCTCTAGACCACCTTGTCTAAGTGGTCAGACTGGACAAGCTTATATTCGCGCCAGTGGTCAGCTGACCCGCGGAGGGAGTGCATCGCCCAAACAAAGAAGGTACCAATGCCAGCGTGGGCATAGTCCACGTGCAGCGTCTCTGTTTGGGACTAACAAAGGGGTAGTACAAAGCCCAGGTGTAGACTAACCTAACAAAGAAATTTAGATGTAATTTACATATTACCACGTTGCCAATATAATTAGGTCAGCGCATGAGAGAAATAAAATGGGGTGGACAATAAGACAAACATACCACTATGGCTACATGTATATTATGTCTGTCTTGGTCTGTATGATCACTGACTGACTTGTTTCATCACTGAAATAAAAGGCAATTTTCAAAGTAGAGTTTCTCTGGTGTACCTCATTCATCCTTCAAAAAAAGTTCAGATAATCACATTTTGTGCAATAGTCACTTTAAGAAAAATTAAAAAACACCGTGAGATTGAATTTGATCGATATCAAGACTGGGTAATGTTTCTTGGTGCCTAACATTAAAACAACAGTTAGCAAACTTTAATTTTGAGTCAGGTACAACTACAGCTTTTATGAAAGCAACGTTCTTATACAAATCATCCCCATGGGCAGGTGGAATTCCCTCACACTACATCATCTCACTCTCGATTTTTCCAGTCTCTAAAAAGAGGAGATAAATCTATAATTTCTGTATTATTTTCCTATAAACGCTGCACAAAGTTTTGCACACTTACATCTTCCTCTTTCCTGTAAAAACAGAATGCTGTCACCTTTCTTACTATCCTATCTATACTGTCCACAGACCCTTTAGAGCCTAGGCTTCAATGCTTGCCATGTGAATTTGATACCAAAACTCCACTGCCCGACATTCTTTCCAGTTTTTTTTTGTTTATATCAAGGATATGCACACATATGCTGACATGTAGCGTGTGCAGTATTAACCATGCTACTTAAGGATAAAGTTAGAAAAATAATTTTCAATCTAATTACATGTATGTCCACCTCACAAGAACCAGACATGAGCAACTATACATGTATAATCACTTTCTTTTTTTGCAAGAGGTAGAGCTGAGTATTTAATCAGTATGTCAGTCCATCACATAAAAAGTATGAGTGTCATAATGATGAAATGACTATACTATGAAATTTAAAGTGTTGACCGCAGGCAGAGGACATAAAATTAAAGGGAAAACAAATCTGGAATGTATACATACAGTACTTTTCATGTAATGCAACTTTTACTGATTGTAAGCATGGTGGACTGCCATTACAAACTATGTTTTCGGAATGTGCCAGAAAATATATATTATTTCAAACTTAATACAAGTAACTTGATTGAAACACATGATAAGATGTTAAAGGCATGGTATAAACTGGAGCATAAGTGAAGAAAATCACCAGGCACTTGAACTTTTTTTTTCTTTGGCAGGTGCTGAAAAGTGAGAAATGAATCTGAATAAGGCTACTTTCTGACACTTTTCATGCACTAGTGTGGATTTCATTCTACATTTGCTTGGGATCATTTTGAAATTAATATTCAGTTTCAATGACTGAATGCTGTTTTGGCTGAAAAGTGATCAAACTTTCTTCTCATGCTGAAGATAAGATTTTAACCTTGACATTTATATTTATATGGAAATGCTAGCACAGGTATTCTGCGAAACAAAAGAAAAACGATTATCTGTAGGTAAACATTTAGCAGGCTATGAGGAAGAAGAAGGGGTAATTTTATCGAATCACTCCTGTTTCCAATATGACTACCAAATATGGCTTCCAATGGCAACCCCAGCCCCTCTTCGCCTAAGTAAAATTGGCGGAAAAAGACACGCAAATTAATAATTTGTGACGGATTTCAATAACATATTCGTTTTAAGGGCCCAAAATACCGTAAGAAAAAACCGGTTTGGAGGCGGGAGTGATTCGATAATAATATCGAAGTAGGTACAGGATGAGAGTCATGTAAAGAGTGAACTTCTCTGGAAACTTGTCATCCCTTTCTTTTCCTCAAAATGTAACTCTTATTTGCCCATTTGGACATACATGTATAAGGATTAAGCTTACTTCCCCATTTGGACCAACAAAGTTTATATTTATTTGCCTATTTGGGCCAATAGGATTAGCCCGGTGCGCCCCGGATTAGCCCTATTTGCCATAAAATAACCCGGAAGTGGTAATTGTGAAACTAGAAAGGTCAAAGGAGATCTCGAAGATAATAATTATTGTTATGCCCATGCGGATGCACTTGGCTTCAAGACGAGTATGAAGCAAGAAGATCTGTTTCTCTAAGTAACTGTTTCTAAATCTAGTCGAGTATCAGGGGAGTCTCTCCAAGCAGGGGAGGAGTCCCTTATGAGATACATGATAAGGATAATACATAGATGATGGACGCGACTTAGTTAAGGAGGGACCTCGCGCGTTTTATACTGTTTACACAGTCGTGCCACGACGAATAGAGCACGAGTTAATTGGTATTGGCACATAAGAGAAGCTGTGAAAGTTATCATATGTGTGGTGCTCTAGGAAAACCCGTCACATGGGTCAAATTTAATATTTTGAGATAAACAACTATTATGAATGAAAGCGGGCCATATTCTGTGTGTTTTGCTTTTTATTTGAAGTCATAATAATTAATATACAGTGTATTTGTGTATAATACACAAATACTAGATCTAGTTTTTGAGATATATGTGGCTGTTTGAAGTGTCAGGTGTAGTAACCTGAGAAATGGACAAAAATTACCTTGCAGGCCTGTATCTCAAAAGCAGCCTTTGCATCATCCAACGGGTTCTTGTGGAGCGGCACAGAAGATACAGTCGAGCATGCGAAACGCGAACACACCTAAGTCGAATCACAGATCCCACGAACAAGGATTTAGATCTAGGTCCCGAATTTATTTCTCAATGTTCCTTGTAGTTATTTCACGCGAACCTCGAACTGTGACACGGATTTGTCGAACCAGTTTGCCTGCTGCAAGCGTGATCCAAGTCCAAGTAGTCTGGAAGTAAAAAAAAAAAACAAAAACGACCGCCGGTTACCTATAGCATAGCCTAGTGGTGGCAGGATAGTGCATAGAGTCGCCCCCCCCCCCCCCGATAACACGGCGACTAAAATACCTGAGAGGACCGATTCGGGCAGGAAATAACCTTTTTTCTTTTTTTTGGTTTGTCCTGCGCTCATATTCTGATAGAAAACACAAAAAAACAGAAAGGAAGCGCTGCCGTACGAACGGCAGTAAAGCTGAACAGGGAAAAATGCTGAGTTGTGTTCACCCTTCAGTTTATTTTATCGCAGTTGGACTTGGCTTGGAGACGGTCCTTACCGAAGCACTTCCAGAAGAGATTTAATTGTATAAAAAAAAATACAACGTTCAGGCACAAGGTCGTGTACCGCTGATGCCACGCACGTCAGTTTGATATTCTTTTTTTTTTGCTTCTCTTTCAACTGATCACGGGAAAGGGGAGATTGAGGGGATTAAGGGAGGTAATCCGTAGTACATGTAAGCTGTATACAATTATTTTCCTTGAATATAAATACCGATTAATGCTTCACGTATTCCTCGAAATTCGGCAAACTCGAACTAAATGAGGCCACCCCCGAGTTTTCCATGCTCGACTGTATAGTGATGCTGTCGTTGCTCAGTTTGCAGCACCCTGACAGCTGAAAGATAGAGCATGCACTATTTTCTCACTGCGAAAACCTATCCCGGCCAAGGAGCTTTTGGAAATTTGATCTTCCTGGCCTGTCATTGAGCGAGACAGAATGGCGTCACCGCATCTGGTCCCTAAAAAACACAGGCGGGGTCCAAATTACAAAATACTAACATCAATAAATTGGTGTCATAGAGCTTTTTTATTTTTAATGCCATTTTTGAAATCAGCGTTTCAAAATCCCATACACGTGATTGAAACCTTGCAAATATGCCATGCGAATTTTCAAAGTTTTTTTGAGAAAATTGAATTCTTTGAAGAATGCCGTTTAACGCCATCCTACTATGATCACTTTTTGAGGCACGTCACAGTGAAACAGACAGTTCTACTATATAATTCTAGCCTAGGACTAGGTGAATATTTTTATAGTAAATTCATGGCTTGGCGATTAACGTTCATTATGTGAAATTTTGTGTGCCTGAATGAAGATGTGTACCTAGTCATATGGTACTCCTCCCCCAAACAGATAGAGAATCTACAATAGTAGTCTTCTTAGCAGTAAACAAATTTAGTGGGAAGAGTTCCGTATGTCCTGACCACTTCTAAAGTCAGGACCCAGTCTTCCCCAACCCTAGACCTATCTTTAACTTTGTCCTTATCCCTAACCCTAATCTCATCCCTCTAACCTCACCCCAGACCCGTTCAATCAGAAAACAAAAAAAGAAATCTGCAAAGAATTGTAGGAGTTTAACATGGTCTGGACGTACGAAACTCTTTCTCCAATGTATTTTATTCCTACTGTTGGATTTAAGCCAAACATTTTCATTGAATATGCCATTCAAAGCATTTGAATTTTTTTGTGCCTATATCTTTGTCAAATCTTCCTCACATAGGTCAAAAAGATTTCTGAAGGTTGAAGGCTACATTCGAAAATATTCAATGAACCTTTCATCATCATTCACAAGCTGTGGGAAGAGATGGTGATATTCACCTAACAAAAAGCGTTTTTTGTTAATGGGATGAACTGCATATCTTCGATGAGAAACTCGTGAATGTCTTAAATTTCTTTGAAACCACAAAAGCATTAACAGTTTCTTCTTCTTTGTCAGCACCATTTTTGACAATGTTGCTGTCTCTTGCTGTACATTTTCACATGCCTGTCCGTCCCTGTGGGACAGTAAGTGACTGTCTGTGTCACTGTGTCCCTAGCCTTACTTGGACTTTCCTGTTAGTCATAACTGGCTGTAGTATAGTGGTAGTGGTATGGACATTTGAGAACTGTCAATAACAGTTGCATTATGTTCCCAGTAATACTAATAGCCAGTTTTTTAATTTCTTTTTGTTGAAGAAGTAAGAAGTGAATGATAAAGACGATAGATACGCTTCGGGATTTTTTTCTTTTTTGGGTATGATCGGGAAAAAGATGAATCTCTTAATGAGTTAAATGAGACATCAAAATCACAAGTCAGTCACCAAATTCATTGTTCCTTTGCACATCTGCCAAACAGATCCAGTAATTTATGAATTATGTGGAACTATTCTGTGTTAAGCATTTTCATACAGCAGCTTCACTTATTATACCAGAGTGGTTTCTACAAATGTTATTCAATTGTATGTGTGGGACCAATGGTGTAAAAATTTGCCCATAAGTATAGTATGAATTACTGCTTTTGTGAGTCGTTCCTTAAACTGGTGATGGAGTTCCTGGGGCTGTGTGTGGGGAAATGCAATAACAATTTTACCACTCCAAGTAATGAAGTTTGATTTAAACAGGCCAAAACTGAGATTTTGGTGGCTTATATTGGGCGGTTCTGAGTGCCCAAATTCTTTTTTCAAGAATAAAGTATATCTGAGTTTTGACTCCATACTGACAAATCCAACTTACTGATTTGACCAAATGGTCACACCCTATCTAGAGGCTGAGGCAGGTTTGATTTCAAAAATGAAATAATTAATACAGATTTTCTTTTCTTTCAGTTGCTGATCCTGTATCCAGCTTGAAATATTTGTGGTTTGGAGAAAACATTGTGATGAAGAGTGTATCATAAAGCCTGAAATTCCATGAATGGATTTTGAAACTTCTGAGATTATACTTGTCACATGATGCATCGCAAGAGGTTTTAATGAGGGATAAAGTGACAGATGTCCTTTCTCAAAGTGAATGAGATTGGGCAGATATATATATCAAAGATGGAAAATTTGACACAGAAAGGCGAGATTGGGCCAGGAGAACAAGCAACATTTGGTATGCAGGGTAACGCAATAAAAGAAGAACCATGCGACCAATACAGTAGTTACTGTTGTCAACCTGTGAATGGTGCCACTTCAGATAAAGGCGTAAGGACTGAATATGTGGATGAAAAAACCATAAAGACCGAGTGTGAGGACCTTGTTCATGATGACACAATGCAAATATCTAAGGGTTCAACTTCAGAGTATCTCACAGTATGGAAAGCCGAGAAACATGAAGGATGTGAGGCAAACGTTATACTTGGAAATGGGATTGACAGAAAGGATAACATATCAGAAGTTGCAGCCGTGAAGAAAGAACAGTGTGACCATCTGATTGTCAGTGATAGTGGTAGTGAAGATAATCATGGCTTTAATGGTGATGAAATGGTTGAATTGTTAACACAAAGAAGTGACTATTTGACTGCACAACTGAGGGCTGTATGTAAAGAGTTAAAAGAGGAGAAGGAGACAGAAATGGATATGTCTGAGATGAGAAGCTCAAGCACTTTGCATACTGATGATACAAATCCAAGGGCTGACAGTCACACTACTAACAGTTATTCAATGTGGGTAGAAGTGGAACCAGAAACAGGGAGTGAAAAAAATGGTGAGTACGACCAAATTGTAATAATACACAAGTCAGTGGTCTCGCCAAGATGGTATAACAAGGAGATAACTTTTGACCGTAACATTTGTGCATTGTGTTTCATATCAACATATAATATCTGCAGACATTTAATTTGTTATAGAGGAAATAAAGCCATTATAATGTGACATATAGGCCTTTCAAATAACAATCCAGTCAAACAACATAAAAACCTAACATACACTACTAGAAAAAAGCCTGATAGATGCACCCAGTGTGGTCAAGCTTTGCATCTTCCTCAAGACTCCAGGCATACCTCTCACTTGATACGAAAAATTTGAACTGCGAAGTCCTACATGTCATAAGCACGACACCAGCCTGGGTAGCCTTTGAATGTGAAATTTGTGGTGTCCACTCGCATCCATTAAACTCAATTTTAAAAAGATGTCCAATCTTCTTGAAATGGCAATAGTTGCATAGTTCATATATATATACAGTATGATTCCTTTCATATAGTGCTGTATTGAAATCAAGATTGGGCAGTGAAATTAGTTTTTGCAGTAAAAAAAAAAAAGATGTAGATAAAAATTTTTTTTGTTTTTTCATGTCATAAAAATGCTTTGATAAATTGAATGCAGTTGGTTATCACCTACTTCTAATTCTATCTCACAGGGTTCACACAGGTCCTTAAAAGTCCTTAAAGTCCTTAATTTTCATAAAAGAAAAAAATAAGTAGTACTCAGAAAGTCCTTAAATTTTGAAAATGATGTCAAAGTCCTAAAAAAGTCCTTAAAATTTGTGTTTCAATTGAAACATTTGAGATTCAAATCTTCCACTTGCACACTGGACAATTGGTACTTTGAAATAACTGAACTTTTCAGAGTGAATTGACTGTATTTGAACTCTGGATACAGAAACATCCCGTTTCGATGAGTGCTGCACACCACTTGTATAAAACAAGTTGTATAGTTGTAATATTTCTTGCGCGTGGGTACTTGATATTTGGGTGCTACATACATGTAATATTTCTTGGCCGCAGGCACACAGGTTCTTAATTTGTTTACTGTGAGTGTGAGTCCTTAGAAAGTCCTTAAAATAATTTTCAAGACTTAGTGTGAACCCTGATTCACAGAGCTGATAAAAAAAAACAAGTCTGAGGAAGAAAAAGGAAAACTGATAGTGATGTCCATCAGAGTCTGTATGTGGGTCTGATTCAGAATATACTTCTGAAGTGGAAGTAGCAGAGAAATTTTCAGGTTGTACAGCTGAGAATGTGAGATGAAAATGTACAGTATTTGCCAGTAGAAGAGTTTTTTTTCCCTTTTTTTCACTTCTTTTGGAGTGTAAGTTATGGGTTGCTTTGAAGAATCTGTTGACAGCTTTGGATTTCTTTCCCAGATAAAGATATTATGGCATGCACACTATTTGTGCACACTCATACACGTTATTTGTAGAATTGCAAAATAGTTTGCATGATATAGAACTCCAGAAAACAGAGAGGAAGTAAAGGAAAATTGGGATGTAACTCTTGAAGGATTTGCAAAGAGTTTATAATAAAACCTAGAGGTAAGACTTGGTCACGTCACATAGCTGCAAATAGAAAGCCCGGCAGCCATCTTTGCTTGCGGCAAGCGATTGCAAACACGGTGTCAAGGCCAGAGCTAATATAAGTAGTTTTTGTCGGAAAGGCTCAGTATTTTATTCTTGTTCATTCCTCTTTAGAGATGGAGGTTCAAATTCATAATGTTTGTTTTTTTTCTTTTGATGGGATTACATTTTTTACATTTTCGTGGTTCACCCAATCCATAAATTAAGTCTGCTCATTTCTACTGTAATCCCCGTTCAAACAATCTGAAAGACCGTATTATTTTAGGCTTGGATTTGTTTACTGTAGCCGTACTGTCTAGGTCGAAGCAGGCTTGCCGTGTTGGCTTTACTTTAGCCGTACTGTCTAGGTCGAGGTAGGCTTGCCGTAAGTTGGCCGCCACCTTTACTTCACCTACTGACAACGCCACGCGGAGACTTGCGTAGCGCTAGTCTGAACTCTAGCTATATATATAACCTCTTTGAGGATTTATCATTTCTTTTCCCAAAGGTGAGGGAAATCAAACCTGGCTCCACCACAGAAGGGCACCTCACACTGACAGTAATGGTTTCCAGGACAACGAGAGTGGCTTTCCAGGTCAAGGACAGAAGAGGAAACTGGTAAAAACCTCAATCATAGTCAAATGATTGTAATTTGTTGTGCAAAATATGAAATTGTAGGACTTATTCTTGTAAACTAATGGAAAGCCCAATTTTATGAATGTGATTGTGAAGCTTGATGGTCAATTTACATTATGATAGAATATTTTTTTTTCTGATGATTTAACGCGTGCGATGGTGATGAAAAAACTTACATAACTTGGTGATCGGGTCTTATATGACCCGACCCTCATGAAGAGAGAATGGTGATTGGGTCTTATATGACCCGACCCTTATGAAGAAAGAATGGTGATCGGATCTTGTTTGACCAGAGTTATATGGAGAGAGAATGGTGGCATCACAAAAACACTTCAGATGTTCTAGGACACAAGCATAGCTCAACCCCAGGACACTTTCATCTTAGAAATGTCTCAGTATATGTGCCAGGATGCTGGCATCGTAGAAAAATCGCAGCAGATGTCTCAGGACCCCAGGCTGCCTTATGTTAGCACACGGAAGTCAAAGAAATACTTCAGATATATCAGAACACAAGCATGCCTTGGCAGAAGGACATTGGCATCATAGAAATAATTCAGATATCCCAGGACACAAGTGTGTCTCAACACCAGGACACTGGCATCATACAAATGTCTTGGTAGATGTCGTAGGACGTTAGCATGCCTCTATGCCAAAACAATAGTATCACAGAAATACTTCAAATGCCCCAGAACACTAGAGTGCCTCAGCGCAAGAACAATAATATTACAAATACTTCAGGTGCCCCAAGTTACTAGCAATAGCATGCCTCAACGCCAGAACAATAGTATCACAGAAATACTTCAGATGTCCCACCATCAGCTTGCCTCAATACCAGAGCTATGGCATGGCAGAGATACTTCAGATGCTCCAGAACGTCAGCGTGCCACAGGGTCAGGGCAATGACATAACAGAAATACTTCAGATGTTCCAGGTCACCGTCATGCCTCAGTGACAGGACACAGGCATCATGCACCAACAGATGTCCCAGGACACTGACACGTCTCAAGGCCAGGAGTCCATCGTGACAGCAATTGTGCCAAGTGCTTACCTACAGTTTCAGAGCGCCAAAGCATCAAAGGCACAGTTTCACATGTTCAGGATCGCTAAAAACAGGACTTATAAAAAAAAAGAGGAGCCCTTGTCATATCTCATTATTTTTCTGTGTTCGAAGAAGGTCGCAGTGTTGACTGGTGCACAAATGCGTCACCTAAAATCTGTGCATCCTATCTGTGGCTGGATGAGACCTTTTCCTACTGCGCGGAGGTAATACTTCCTCACTGATGATTGGGGTTCTTGAACATGATCCAGATTATGTAAGCAACAACCATGCTTATGTCTGTTGAGTTCGTGAAAAATGCAGCCGGTCAACGATTTGATTAGCACTTGCACATACACTGATGTACTAACCAGTTCAGTGAATCAAGTACACCTTTGGTCTCATTGTAAAAGAAAACAACTCCTAGTTTGTTCTTTTTTCCACCACTGTATCACCAGAAGAATGTTGTGTTGGAAGAACAATGTGCTGTTTTGGTTTGCGATGAAAAGGGAAACATCACTATATTGTAAATCCAAATTCATAAGAGCCTACAGGTCCTCCTCTGGAAAAGAATTTCTTAGGTATGAAGGACTTGTTAGGATGGCATGTTCCCACAATTGTAATTTTTTGGTTCACCAGCATGTGAACCAGTTCTAAATTTGTAAAGTAGCAGCTTTCTGTGATGACATTTCTGCCACTTTCGAGCAAAGTACCTCTGCACTAGGTCTATATCTGCTGCTTTGCGGCAGCATACGGCTTGGCTGTTGATCTCTTGTCTCTTCTGAGAATGACATTGAAACATTTACTGTTTGGTCTCCACAAATATAGATTTACTATGGAGATAGCCTTGCCAAAGGATTGGACATTGAACTGCAAACTGTAGACAAGCTGAACCTGAGAAGGGCCACAGAAGTCGGAGAAGAAAATCATCCTGGACCACTCACAAAGAGCCATGGTTAGTGGACTTTTGAATTGCAATCTCTTGCCTTTGTTAAATGGAATTGGTATAAATATAATGATGTTTTTTCTACTATTGATAGGAGTCTCAACAAGTTTTGGCATAAACTAGGCATTTCAGCGGCGCTCCAGTAGGCTCGCGCGAGGCAGCCTTTTTCGCCTGTTGCCAACTGTGGCCGGCCATGTCTTTCACGCATTCACCCGGTCTCGAAAACCGTCCTTTTTATTTCATTAACATCGACTTGTTGGCACTTCCGATGTATGTTTTTAAAGGGAAATGAACGCTCTTCAAAATGGCATTCTCCAAGTTTGTGTCGATTTGATAGTTCCAGAGATATTTTGATTCAAAAATGAGGTAAGTTTGAACCTGTGGGTGCATAAAATCTACTTGTCTGATGTTTTTGAAACTCCACTAAGATGTTTTTAATGACCTTTTCTCCCGAATATGGTAAAAATTGAGTTGATTTAATCAATCGGCAAGGTGCTGGGTTTTTGGCAAAAATGCTTCTTTGCATTCAACGGTATTACATGTATCCGATAACAAAGAAATTGTGTTTAATGTCCCCCTGTCGATGGCCAGCATCGTACGCTACACCTTCACCCCCTCACTCTTGCTGTTTCAATCGGCACTTCGTAATTTTGGCATCTCGTTTATATCGCGTCAGTGCCATTCATAATAATATGACAGAATAATTGAAAATATGTTTAGGTACATATTTTTTTGTATTGTTTTGTTTTTGTTTTATTTTGTTTTTTTTCTATATTTGTTTATAAGGTGGTTGACACCAGTAAAATATTAATAGGTGGGAAATTTCACAACCTCCAGATTTTCTAAATCTACTGTAGTAGAATAGAAGACTCCTCTCATTGGATCTATACATGTACTTACTTATCTAATCAAACTTAGTATTTTATCACTTACATGCTTGATGAGTGTAGCTACTTTGTTGTGTGTTTACATTGTCAGTGGGCCTGTCACTTCAGACTTTGTTATTTTCATCTGATTTTTTTTTTTTTTTACATGACAAGTATAAGTTTGTTCTGATTGAAGGCACCTTCCATTTCACAAGTATAGTATAAAATGTAATTTGATATTTTACGCTACTAGATCTACTACTGTCTTGTTCTATTTCTTTTTCAGATTTAAGTTCAAAATGCCCTTCTAATATGGAGAGTAGCAAAGATGTACAAGAATATATTTCTCAGCTGTGCCAACAATCAACAGATAAATGCTTGAATGCTGTGGTAATTCACACCATCTTGTCTGGCATTGGAACATTTTCAAGAGGACGGAAAAAGAAAATATCTTACACAAAAGTGGCAAACTATTTATCAAAGACCTTTGCCTGGAACATAAATCTATCCCAAGTGAAGACCAGAGCTCAAGCTGTGAAAAACAAATACCATAAACTGGTTAAAGATGTAGCTAGAAACAGTGAAGTAATTAAGAACTTTTTAAGTGAGGAATTCAAAATCCCTTCTTTACTACCAAACAGCAGTGCTTTGCCTCATACTGCCTTGAACACAGCAGACCCTTATCTCATCCCCTGATAGAAAAAAACCCAATGCCGCCACCACATCCCAACAGCACCCACGTTACAAGTCCTGTGAAAACAAGAAGAGACTTACAACTGCTTGAGCTCAAAGAAGCAAACTTGTTACTGCAGAGTAATTTAAAACAAGAAAAGAGTAAAGTTCACAAAGTAAAGAAAATTACAGCCAATATTGAGAAACACTTAAAGGTGAGGGCCAAAACCCAACGACTGAAGCGCCTTGAAGATAGAATATCTGATTTCAAACAGCAAGTAAGAAACCTAGAAATCAAGCTGAATTTTTCTAAGAGAAAACTGCGAAAACTTGCAAAGGAAAATAGTCAGATCACTGTAGAAAAAGGCAGACTTGAGATGGACAATATGAAATTAAATGGTCAATTTGAAACAGCAAGAACCAAATGCAAAAGTTTAAAGAATGACCTGCAGTACAAAGACTCTGTTTGTGCGGACCTTCAGGATCAAGTTAATGACTTAAAAGCTGGGACTACAGAATTTCAGTCCAAAAGTGGGAAATCTTATGTTCCAGAATTAAGACGGGTGATTTACCACCAGCTTCTGTGTGATGTCCCTGTGCGTCATTGTGGACACCATGTCAATAAGTTTTTTGAAGTGTTCCTGGGAAAGTCCTTTTCAACAGTTCCATGTGCATCCACCTGTGCACAGATGACATATGGGCTTGGCATCATCACAGCAATCCAGTTCATGGAATTCATGTTGATGCAGTCAAATCTCCATCTTTCATGTTAAGTTATGGTAAGATAATAACGGTTCTTTAGGGGGTCCCTCTCCAGATGTTATGATCCCATCCAGATGTTATAGATGGTATTTTAATGTGTTTGGGTGTGTATGTTCGACTGCATATTTTTAATACTAAAAACTTTAACCTTCACTTCCAGATCATGCCAATTACTAAGAAACAAACTGAATACATTTCAACAATCAGGCCTGCAGGGCCGCATTTTAATTACGTTAATTACACTAACAATTTCGACTAGATCTATGTATGTAGTAAGGATAAATAGCAGCAGCATCAATTCCATCATCAATAATACTTCATTACAAGTCTAGCTCTAGGTTTCCTATAATATCATTTAACTTCTGTTCTCGCTAATTATCTAACTAATTAGTTATATATCTAAGATCTGGACTGCTTACTGTATGGCAATTAATATACTAATATAGTCTCTGGAGACATAAGTCCAAGTGTCATAAGGCTATCTCAGATATTTAAACTTATAGATCTAGGTCTAGCCCGTCACAGGTGACGTCGGCACAGTTAAATATAACTCTAGGATGGGCTGGCAACTTCCAGCCTCACCCAGACAATTCAATCACAGTTATATACAGGGTTCATAGCGGACCTTGAAAACCTGGAAAAACCTTCAAAAACGAAAATTGTTTTTCAAGGTCTTGAAAAGCCTGGAAAACAGAGCACAACCTTGAATAACCTTGAAAAAACAAAAAATGCGATCGATTTGAAAAAACAAAAAAAGTTGGGCCTAGGCACTAGGCCTAACGGAAACGGAGACGGCGGTGTAGTGCCACAGGTTTTTACGGGCATAAGCAATTCACAGACATGCGTAGTTTTTGTCACGGTGTTTTGTAGCCTTGAAAATGAAAAAGTTTACCTTGAAAAACCTTGAAAAAACCTTGAATTTTCTCATCAAAGTCTGCTATGAACCATGTATATATTTCATACATTGATATTAGTTGCAGTTCTAGGTGACAGTTCAACTTTGCATCTTGCATTCTCCGGCAATCACTCCTGGTAGATTCATCAAAACTCTCCTAACGGATAAATGTCCCGCTCTTCGCCTTCTTATTCATTGGCAATATCATCAAGAGATAGATTACTCACGCTTGCCCTGGCGCTAGGCCAGGGAACAGTGGACAATAGCGTTGTTTAGTTTCAAATCAGCCATATGGAGCGATGACTAGATCTACATCCAGACATATTGTACTTTGTAGGTAGGCCTAATGATTCGCTCAAGTGGAATCCCCACTGACTCCATCGCAGTCGAATGCTCTGCTTAGAATGAACAAGAAGTACCACCGCAGGTGCCAGCACGGCATCGCGATCTCTACGCTAATCCTCATTGGTTAGCTCTTCAACCCTCAATGACGTCAGCAAAAATATAATCCCCTCTTCAAATTAAAACTGGGGCGCTAATCTTTCCTCTAAACCTTAACGGCTTTTATTTAACTCTTTACTAGCTACCAATATACATGTTTACTTTTACTTTTCTTATAATTATCAATATGCGAAGATTTCTGTTCTTGGTGCAAACTTTCTCTATGCTAATTTCCCGTCTATTCTAATTTGTTACAAGTTACAAGTTGACATCGCAGACGACAATGCTTTAAGGCCACTCCAACAGATATCTTGGTTTTTCACAATAGTTACATTCACTCTTAGGCCAACGTATTTAATCTTGACAGCATGCCACGTCGTTAGAAGGATCCCATATCAACGAAATCCACTTAACTGTGAACAAGGTAACATCCCTCATCTTGGATGTTTGTCAGCTTCCTGGTGGTAAAGCAGTTGACTATGTGGACCACATTAGGTCAACCCTGTCTGATGCCGCAGAAGTCTACAGCAGATATAAAGGAGTTTCACAAGCTGAAATATTCGCAAAGCTGAAATCATCCAACACAGCTACATTGTCCGACAAGGCACCTGTGAATGCATATGTGACACAGCAGTTATCAGAGGCGTTGGATGCAGAACTTGTCCAGCTAAACTGCAGTGTTCACCCACTAGACAGCATGGCGAAAGAGGCAAAGATTGGCCTTGGTAAACTTGACAAGTTGACAAGCACCATAAAGTCAAGGGAGGGTGCTATGGCATGGAGGGTTCAGCTGCAAATTTGATCAGTGCTGTCTCTGTACTGAGGTAATTATGCCAGTGTCATGTGTGGTAATTGTACACATATACAGTGTAACAAAATCTTTTTGGTAACTCATTGATTATGTTGTTGTTGATCCAGCCTTCATGAACTTTTGCTTTTCAGCTCAATGCTATGTAGTGGTATTGACAAATTCTTTGTAACTGTTCTGATGTGTTGTAAAGTGTGTTTTGTATATAATGTTAGGTTGGGGTGGGAGAAGCTGTTTCCTTATGTCATTCAGAGTTATGCACTCAAACAAATGGTGGTGCACAGTCTCATATGGGTGAGAGAGAGCAGGCACATTGGGAAAAATGGAAGAGTTTGTTTTATTTAGTTTGCTACCAGTGTAGCTTATTCAGTACCTTTTGTCAAGTCGTTACTTTTTTTAAATGTCCTTTCTTTATTTTACTTTTCCCCTCTATTCAGTTGATTCACTGAAGAAGACGAATTCAAAATGTCAATTACCATCAATTATTACATAATTCACATTTGTGAACTATGTCATTTTATCTGCACTTTTTTTCAGTTTAGATCTACAAGTTTTATGGGTTATTTTTTTTTTTTCAGATTCAAAGATGGCAGTGGAGATCCAATGGGATTCAAAAACTTTCTCCGCCAACACAAACTTCCAATGGGCACGTTTGTGCGGTTGTGGGGAATAGAATACACGTCCTTTTCCATTTGGCTGGAATTTTGCTACTCCGTGAGGAGAAAATGAAGGAGTTTCTTGAAACTGAAAGCAATGCAGGTAACTGGTAAGCTATGAAGGTCTGATAATTGTTTAACTCATTCACTCCACCAAGCCAGTACATCGGCTAGCAGTTTTTCCTATATAGACGCAGAGCCAGTACATCGGCTGTTTAGAAACAGGAAGTACTATTATTAGAAAGATTATACAGCGTGAATGAGAGCCTTTGGCGTCCGATTCGACTTATTTTTCTGTCATTCACGACCCCACTTTTCCCCATTGATCGCCTTTGTCAAAATTGGTGCGTCCGAAAGCCAAATAGCCTGCGGAGTGAATGAGTTAAATATTGTAATTTATTATACACTTGCTTTGTCCTTTTCAAAGAGTTTCTATCTCAATAGCAACAGTAAGCCTATGATTGTTTTGTCATACTCATAGCCTGTATACTTTTTTAGGAAGTAGACCGAGAAGTGTACAGGGGTTCTAAAAGTAAGATGGATATTTAGCAAACTGATAATTCATTGTTAATATTATGTGACATCATCAGTCATTTTGCAGGTTTTATAACAATTCATATAATGAAATTAATTAATGGTTTCTTTTCTTTTCTTTTCTCTGTTAAACAGGTGGAAATCTCCGTGACAGTGTTTTGAAGGACATGAGAAATGAGAGAATAATGGCACAAGTGTGGGCATTGGCCATCATGGGGAAAGTACTTACAGGCCCGTGGATGTCAGAATTCTACTCCTCAGAATACTCTAATCTGGAAATGGTAATTAGCTGTTCTAGTGTTCAATAAAAAATAATATGGTTCTGTTGCAGAAGCACAAATGACAGTGACAAAAAAACATTGTTGATCCATTTGTTGTTGACAGAAGCTTTAATTTGTGTGTGTGTGTGCATGCGCGCACATACGCCTTTTGATTTTATTGTGATGACCATCTACATAAACGAATTTTAAGTATCAAGTTTTTTAGTCAAGACATCTTGGGTGTATGCCTTGAGGGAAAATGTCCACACTTCTTTGACTTGTTTTTCAAAATATAATTATATTGCCTTGTGCTTCTACTTTCAGAAACCCTTCATTCAGTGCTGTGAGACAAAACTTTTTGCAATGGCTAGAGAATACTGATGAACTTCTGCTGCCATCAACAATTGTGTTTGGTGAAGTGCTGACACCTGAACAAGATCCGGTTCTCGCATGCCTGCTTGTTTACGAGAACTACCATCAGGCTCTTCAAGTATAAGCCCTTCAAGCCCTTCTGAAAAGCAGCCTTGCTGTTCTCAATCGACAAATGCAAACATTTCTAGAAGGAGACTCACAGAATTTTCTCGCCTGACATAGCTCAAAAGCTTCATTCTGCTCCCACACATAACATGGCCTCTGAAACAAAGTGATCTATTTTGCCATTTCAGAGGGGAAAGGTGAATGTGCCAGAGACAGCAACAGGCAAACAGATCTGGAGCAGGAAGTGTGTCAACATAGAAAGGAGATAGCTGTTCAAAGAATGCAAACACAGAAAAATCAACTGGCTAGAAAATTCAAGAACGCTATTTGTGTGAAATCTGTGGCCGGACTTGAGTGCTCCATTTCTTCCAAGGAAAGGCTTACATCATTCAATGACAATCCCATCTGCATTAATAATAAATAATAATGGATGGCATTTATATAGCGCATATCCATTACAAAAATGCTCTATGCGCTTTACAGAAACATGTCAAAAAATACATGGGTAAACTCACACACACAACCCACATTGATACACACATAATAATAATAATAATAGATAGCTTTTACATAGACTAGAAACTCTCATACAAATGACATTTTAACATCCTTTTAAACTGTGAAAATACTTGCGAACTGCGGACATCTAAAGGAATCTCATTCCACACCCTGGGCCCAACATGGCTGAAAGCCCTTTCACCAAAACTTTTTAGGTTCACTACGGGTACTTTTAGTCTAAGGTTGTCAGAAGATGATCTTAATGCTCTTGCAGGGCGATGCAGTTCTATAAGTTCTGAAATATACTCTGGCGACATGTTGTTGACACATTTATAACAAAATAAAGCCAATTTATATTTTATTCGCTGCTCAATAGGTAGCCAGTGGAGCTCCTTAAATATTGGTGTTATGTGATCTATCCTTTTTCTTCTTGTTATTAGTCTTGCAGCATTATTTTGGATTAACTGAAGCTTATTGATTTTACTTTTTGGAAGACCACTTAGCAGTATGTTACAATAGTCCAGCCTAGAGAGAAACAGCGATGTTACAAGCTGTTTTGTTACTTCAGTAGTTAGGCAGTGCCGTATACTGCTGATTTTCCGTAACTGGAAATTAAGATTCTTACACAGCTGACTAATAAATGGTGACATTGACATCTCTGCATCTAAGATTGTGCCCAGATCTTTTACTTTACTTGTCATTTTAATAAGATGGCCATTTACATTGAGATCTGGTGGATTGATTTTTTGTTTTGGATTCGTTATGAGCATAACTTCTGTTTTCTCATCATTTAGTTTTAGCTTATTATCATCCATCCATTTCTTAACTTCTTGTATGCAATGCTCCATTGTTTTTATCGTATCATCTAGGTTTTCAAGATCACATGCTTTATATATTTGGCTATCATCAGCATATTGGTGGTATTGAAGATCATATTTTCTGAAAATATCAGCAAGAGGTTGGGTGTATAATGTGAAAAGAATTGGGCCCAAAACAGAACCTTGAGGTATCCCAAAATTGAGTGTTTGGACATTAGAACAACTATCATTGACTCTCACACATTGTTTTCTATTTGAAAGATAGGACTGAAACCATGACAGTGCATTTCCTGCAATACCAAAGGTCTTTTCTAGACGATGTAATAGAATGTTATGATCTAAAGTATCAAAGGCAGCAGACAAGTCCAGAAGTACAAGAATACATACTCTTTTGTTATCGAGCTCTAGAAGAATATCATTCACTACTCTGAGGATAGCAGTCTCAGTACTGTGGCCCTTTTTGTATGCCGACTGGAATATCTCATTCAAGTTATTTATTTCAATGTGCTCCATGATTTGCCTCAACGCTGATTTTTCAAGGATCTTGGACACAATTGGTAAGTTTGACACAGGCCTATAATTTTTCACATTGTTTACGTCGAGCCCAGCTTTTTTGGTCAAAGGTTTTACAATTGCCTGTTTGAAAGAATCTGGTACAACACCAGTTCTCAGAGAAACATTGATTACATGAGTAATGGATGGCAATAACTCATCAAGATATAATTTCACAAATGTCATCGGAAATGGGTCTAATTCACATGATTTGGATGGTGAGTTTTTGATAAGATCTTTAATCTCAGTCTCAGACAACATCTGGAAATCAGTCAATTTCCTGCCTTCAAAAACACATAGTTCAGGTAATAAATTGGTAACATTATTGGTGCTCTGACTGTTCACATACTACAGAACACCGAAATGTATGCTACAGTCCAGGATGTGAATGAGGACAAGTAGGAACTTGGCTATTGGGCAATGGCTGAATCAGAATTTAATTCTGTGGATTATACTGTTAGTGCAGACATGTTTTTTGCAGGTGTTATTCTTGAATGCATAACTTTTTTGTAGGTTTTGCAGCCTATCTGTGAGGAATTTCTTTTTGATGAGTGAAGACGAGAAACACTGAGTCTCTAAAATTCTTTTATAGTTTGGTTTTTAGTTGATAAAAAAATACACAGATCTACATTGAGTACCTGGGTAACATGAACGATGTTTGCATCATGGAATTTTTTGTTTAATTTTGTTATAAATTTACATTTTAAACATTTTCAATTAATCAAAGGAAGTTTTTCTTAGTATGCTTTGCCTTTTAAAATATTGTACAAACATTAACAAGCAAAATGCTGTATAACAATTGAAAATATCTTAATGGCTTGCAAAGTTGTGCACATAACCGTGAAATGTCACGAAAATCCATTCGTGGAATTTTTCAGTCATAATATTTCCTTTAGAAATTACATATAAAATTTGTTCCAGTAAGATGTTGAATTAGTCTGTGTCACTTAAATTCATGTGCAGATGGTAGCAAACAAAACAAAACAAAATAATTGCGTTTACTTTTATTGGTTTGCGAAGGTATGGAGTGAAACATGAAATTTTATGAGAATCCAGACATGGAATGTTTCAAATTTCATACTACATCATGTTGAAAATTACGTATTAAATATTGCCCGATGAAGATATACATAACTGTTTGTGTCTTTTAAATTCATGTGGAGATGTTAACAAAGGTAACGCTGTATGATAATTGAAATTATCTTTATTGGTTGCGAAGTTATGGACTGACACGTGTGTAGCGTCCCACTAGTTGAACGATCGATATTTTCTCACCCCTGCATGGCGAGTCTCACTCGGCGACCTTCCTCCCCCCCTCTCGCCAGCAAGGCCGGTATTTCTTTTTGATGTCTCGCTGTGTGGCTTGTTTGTTTCACTGTAGAAAATCTAGAAGGTTTAGAAGGTACTGCAGTATCCGAGATTACGCTAGGTCGACCTTGAGTGATGTAATTCTGTGACGTGTCTGTGTACGATTGGGTGGCTTGTATGTGTCCCGAACGATCTAGGTCTGTCTCGTGCTTATGGGGCGGTTAAGCCGCTTCCTGAACGTTCCTGGACAGAATATATATAAGGAGGGCCAGGCGAGTAGGAAGGGAGCAAATCGTAGGTGGAAATCCAATCGTAGTCAGATGTATAAGTGCCTTCCCGGCTAGGTGTAAGTAACTTGTGGATATCAGCTCTTGTTTACAGTTATTAAATGTTAGTATTAAGTGTTTATCGGATCCTGTTATTTATTTCTACAACAGTTCAAGACAGTTTCGTTTTTAAGGGGTAGACGATCAGTTCATCTGACTCTCCCCATCATAACGTGCTGAAATTTGCATCAACTGTTACAAAGTGTAATTTTTTGAGAATCCTGTCACAGCCGTTAGTGTTAACAAGTAACATTAAGCCAAAAATAAGTACAGAAAAAAAAAATCATAACTTTGCAACAAATAGAGATATTTGAAAAGTTCAAAAAGATTTGTAATCAGGGGATCAAGACTATTCTTTTGAGCATAGTTTCATGGTCTGTGGTGAAATTTGAATTTTTTCACTGAACTGCCTACATGAGAGGCAGTGAGGAGAACATAAATGGACAAATATTGTGCCATTCACTGAGCAAGGAGCATACACTAGTTAACGTTGAAATAAAGACAAAATGTGACGAAATATACTGAACTGTATGTATTCTTATACCATAATATGCTTCAGGTGTAGGGAAAATGATCTCGACCTTGTATTTCATACTGAGTGAAAACTGTTCCAATCTTCATGCACCATGCTGTTCTGAAGCAGTTTGTTCCCTGTACAGTTAAGGCAAGAGACTGCAGCATTCTCTGCATATGTGCAATTTTGTGGTAGGTTAAAACAAAGGAAAATGTATGATGTAATAGGCTGAAGCATTTGTAACACTTCTGGCATCAATGAACAAATCAGACTGAACTTTCTACCACGCTAACATTAGCAATACTATGGGACAAAATTTCATCTGCATCACTTGCACAGGGATAACAATGGTTGTCCTTCATGTAGCGAAAGGTAAAACACAGGCCTAAGAGTGTGTGATTGTCACGGTGCAATGTGGTTGGGTGGAGGGTGAACAACAGTCACATGTAAGGGTAAAAATTCTCAGCCTGTCATTTCTATTCTCCAGTTTCATTTACTGTCCCAAGACTTCAGTTAGATATGGCAGATTGACTAAAATGTAGTGTTGACACCTTTAGGCCGAAGATATACTGAGACCGGTTTGAAGGCAGCAAACTGAAGGATGAAGATCGGGCATGCCTCAATTACAAATAAAATAGAGTGATTATACTCGCTCCAACTTGCAGCCGCCTGTTCGGAGACAGCCGGGTTGAAGTGCAGCATGCAGCATTCTGTCCGTCAAGACGGATGGCCCGGTAACCGGATATGGCAAAAGTTTCAGGCGGGACGTGAAATTGCAAAATTTAAAGTCTCAAAATGTAACTTTAATTGTGTTTTTGATGCCAAATTTGAATTCAGCGCATTCGAAATACCCTCGTGTGCGTAGACTTTGCGATTTTCGGCTTTTTAAAAAAACTAGCTGAGTTGCCCGGCCCTGCCCGGGATAAATCGATTTATTAGTTTCAGTTCTGGGTGATTATTCTGGGCCTGCTTCATTTTGCTTGTTCCTTTAGCTTTATTTTATTTTTGTTTGTTTGTTTTTAGATAAGTTTTACTGCTCTCCCTTTGCGCGTTGACATCCTGCGCATCCCGTCAGCATCCGTCAAATGGCAACAATTTGCGCACGGGTTAGTTTGTTAGTGAACACATCGCAGAAAGTGATAACGTCATGTGTAGGCGGAACTGGGCTATTATTAGAAACATACATCAATATCTTATTAATCGTAAAGTTCGGATCAAACGCTCTCGTGAATTTAGTCTTTAATTATAACCGCATTTACCTATTAACTCAGAAATAACAAACGGTTTTGTTTGTGTATAGCGACAGGAACAATGTTCGCTATCCCATAATTTTTTGTGCCAAATTTCAGGTCGGTACGTTGTGTAGTTTCCGAGTCCATAGGACTATTAGGGGTTTTGTTGTAGCTTTATTATATAGATAAAAAAGTAATTGCTTTTTTAATTGTTAAAGTTAGGGTCGCTAATGTAGGTCATTGTGTCACTGAGGTGTGCCGATGCCTAGAAGTAAAAGGGAAAACTCACCTCAAAGTTACGACAAGATGTTATCGGTTCTCGAGAGTTGGTTTTTTGTTTCAACAAATCTTCTGAGCAATTATGAGTAAATTGTCAAATATTGATGGTTCCATTCGAAAATACTCTTTAAATTTCTGGATATCTTGCCGCAACTGGGGCATTAGGTGGTGAAATTCGCTACACACGTTCCGTAATTTGCTTAAGGGATGAATCGACATTGATTGTCAGGGTTAGGACTGGAATTGCCGTGCTGGGTCACGGGTTTGTTTATTTCATGTCATCATTGATTTTGGCCAGTGCAAATGTCCTTGAACTATTCCCGTGGACAGTTTGTTTTTGTAACGCTTTTTCTTAGAGATGGAAAGAAAGTGGGGCAAGATAGAACGAATGGATAAATTAGCAGTGACGGTGCAGTTTTCGACCCCGTGGTTTGGGTGTACTTTAGCAAGGAAAGACGGGGCGAATAAGGGGTGAATAAATTCGTACATAAAACGTAGAGGGTGTAGTGACTTTAGGAAAGGTTTTGACATCCTAGTTTAACTTTGTCTGTTACTATTAATAGACTGCGAGCTGAGCTCGAAATGGATGCACCAATCAAATTTGAGCAGTTGGCTGGGGATTGCAGAAGATATAAGCGAAGCCATCTTTAGGTTTCTTCACTCCATGCAGAATGTTCCATCTGCGAGGGCGTCGGCTAGATTCAGCCTGAGTGAATCAGAGACTGTTAAAGACATGTCTATGTCCTTGATAGACAATGGAATTATCCACAGCTATTTCCTTCTATTCCCTGATTTCATATCAGGGACTAATCGTAAGTTTCGACACAGAGATTCGACGATGAATGTGAATCTGACCCTAATTTTCCAGTAGAAGTACTACCAAAGGATGCAAGACTATAATGTTTTTTACTTGCAACTAGATCTAGAATGAGTGACTGGTATACACATTTGTAAATTGTAGTTGATGTGTCTGGATGAGGCTGGGAATTGCCAGCCCATCCTAGAGCAGATCTAGATCTATCTTAACTACGTCAGTGTGTCTTGACGGTTTGATCCTTTATAAGCAATTAACTGAGTTAACATTGTCGTCTGAGACATAGGATTATTATTTGTGAGATAGTAGGCAGACCATATTCTGAAAGATAAATAAGTAATAATTACATTGTGAATGAGTTAGTATGATATAATCTCTTAAGAATCTAGAGGAGACTCCTAGTTATGTATTATAATATTTTCATTTGATGCTGCTGATGTTGTCTTTTAATATGTAAAAGATAGACGAAATTGTTAGGAATTTAAAGTAATAAATTTGTGGCCCTACAAGGTCCTTGATATAACTTACTCGAAATTGTTATTAGTGTATGTGGCATGGTATGGCAGAGTAATTGCTAAAACCTCTCGATAGTTAAAATGCAGTCGAACACGTAATTTTATAATATACCCCACTCGTAACATTGATCACTGTCTATTGCGCCTTCTTTTTCGTAAATAAACTGATAGTGCTAACCTAGGCCACTAATGCATTGTTGCTCGCTGACTCATATGAAGGCGACAATTTGACGGGCGCACTATGATCACTTTTTTCATCCTTCAGCTGCCTTCATTTATTCAGCTGCAGTTGGACGGAGCCAGTATATTTTCGGCCTTAAGAGCCTTTGTTCTGCTTATTTATTTTTTGTTATTTTTTCTTTGTGGCTTACCTGAACTATTTTTGGCTGAGGATTCTGATGCTGAAAGTACCGTACTAATTAAAAAACTGTCAAAGAAAAATAAGCTTTTGACTATATTTATTATTATATCATCCAATTTAAAAGACAAATGTGAGCAAGCCCCACAAACCTCAACGGAAGTTGCACTGGACCAAACGGAGAAAATCGCGAAGAAACACAAATGTACGATTTTTTAATGATTTTTATATTTTGGTCAAAACTTGGTCAACTATTTTTCTGCATTCTGTGAAAAAATTAGGTCTCAAAGCAGCTTCTAAATGTTGCTTTAAATGCCTGTAATTTTGCCTTTGTCATCGAATATCACTTCAGTAATAGGGTTCATTAAACTCCCGATAACTTCAAAATTAACAAGCCTATTGGCACAAACTTTTCCCACGGCATGTATCATTTATATTGGCATAGACATGCAAAATTTCAAAGCCGCTGGTTAATTACGAGGACCCGATGCTAGGGAGATAGTAAGGCCACCCATCTCACAGAAAGCGAAAATCACTCCATCATCTTTAATGGCGATTTTCTCGGAAGTTTGCTTCCGTTTTTGACCGGGGGGTTGGTGTTTTCAAAAAGCCATAACTTTGCGATGAAAAGGAGCATTGCAATAGTTTTTACACCAAATTAAAGATGAGATTTCATACTTTACAGTGATATTCATAACTCAAAACTGAAAAATGGGACTTCCATTGAGGTTTGTGAGGCTCGCTCACAAATAATGAAATACCTTAATTATATCGTAGAGGTGATAAGATCATTGTCACTAGTTTCCTCTGACAGAAATTTAAACAAACAAACAAACAAAAAAATACTTCCCATCCTTACAGTGTGAAATGGTAATTGGTGCACATTTAGTTTTTTGTCTCCCAAGTCCTTTTACTTTAGTGGAAAGTCAAGGGCTTGATGGATACAAAGAATGGCAAGGAAACTCAAAAGGTCGAAGAGAGGGGAAAAACAAAACAACAAAAACCAATGGTCATTAACAGTTGCTTGAAGAATCTTCACCTCTCTGCACTATTTTCCTTACCAGCAACAACAAAATCATATATATATTGTTATTAATAAATATTCAAATGTTATTTGAGTTGTGTGTTGTGTGAACTGATGTGAGTTGTGAATTGTTGCGAGTTGTGAACTGCGCCTAACAGGCTGCGTTACAATTTGCTCTGAGATAGAGAGAGAGAGTGAGCGAGACAGGGAGAGAGAAAGAAGCAGTGCAGTGTGTTTGAGCGCTTCGCAGGCAGCTCCATTCTGCTCTGTGGTTGACATGTTGTTTCTGTAAAGCGCATAGAGCATTTCAAATGGATATGCGCTATATAAATGCTATACATTATTATTATTATTATTACTAAAAAAAAAAATCGATGAAATGGGAAACTTTTTGATTTCTTTTTAGCATTTTGTCTCAATGTTTTGTTTCTACAACTTTTCCAAAGTCCTAGGTAATCTGTGATTTATCATGGCTTCATTGCCCGCTAAAAAGAAAAAAAATATTCGGCAGATCTGTAGGGGATTTTAGGTACTTGCTGAAAACCTTTGACTGATGACCACAGTCATGCAGCTCACCTGAGTTTCTCTGTCATATTTTTCTTTTCTCCTCGCATGTTTTTTTCAGCAAATTTAGTTAACGTTTGAACCATGTCACATTGACAACTTGTCACATGACTGTTAACCAGAACGGGAAAAGGTTCAGATCAACAGTGAAGGAGGATAGGAAACAGTTAATAATCAGACGAATAACAATTTCAGTGTACTGCTCAAGTTTGGCAAGAAATTGAAATATTTTGAAAACATGCACAATAGTTACATTTGCTGTGTCAGTGACATCTGCTGTTAGTTGAGTGTTTTGTTATTTTTCTTCCCAGATATCTTTTCCTGTGACAAGTGTTATCTGGCCTTCTCAGACCCAGCCTACTTGCTGAAACATATGAGAAGAATACACCACTGTGGATACTGTGAGCAACAAAGCAATTCAAAAACAACTGAGAGGACACATGAGAATTTCCATGGGAAGGAAAGCAACACAGCAATTGTCAGAAGTAGTGGAATAAATAATTCCATCCCAGCCATAAGTAGCATGGAAGTTCAGCGACTGGAAACTGAGAAACTGAATGTTGTATCCTTTCCCGGAGAAAACCATCTGACTGAACAAAACACTATACAACAAGTTGCTCAAGGCTGCGATGAGTCCACCAGTATATCTGATATCAAACAATGTCAAAATATGCCGATATGCTCCAAAACTTGTGCTGAAGATAATACATATGAACATTCAGATTCGGAGAGTAGGCAAGAATATGATCACCTACAACCAATTCAGAAATTACACATGGGAGAGAAATCGTACAAGTGTGATGTTTGTGATGGAGGCTTTGCCCGTAGAAGTCATTTACAAGTCCACAAAAGAATACATACAGGTGAGAAACCTTACAAGTGTGATATTTGTGGGGCAGGCTTTACTCATGCAGGAAATTTAACATGCCACAAGAGAATACACACAGGAGAGAAGCCTCACAAGTGTGATGTCTGTGGTGCAGGGTTTGTTCAGACAAGTCAGTTAAAAGTCCACAAAAGAATACACACAGGAGAGAAGCCATACAAGTGTGATGTTTGCGGTGTAGCATTTGTTCAGACAGGCCAGTTAAAAGTCCACAAAAGAATACACACAGGAGAGAAACCTTACAAGTGTGATGTTTGTGATGCAGGCTTTGCTGATAAAAGTGCTTTACAAGTCCACAAAAGAAAACACACAGGAGAGAAGCCCTACAAATGTGATGTTTGTGGTCTTGGGTTCGTTCACCAAGGAGATTTACTAGTCCACAAAAGAAGACACACTGGTGAGAAGCCTTACAAATGTGATGTTTGTGGTGCAGCGTTTGCACAAGCAGGCCATTTACAACGCCACAAAATCATACATTCAGCAGAGAAGCCTTATAAATGTGATGTTTGTGGTGTAGGGTTTTATAGAAAAGATAATTTATTAGATCATAAAAGAATACACTCAGGAGAGACGCTTTACAAATGTGATGTTTGTGATCTGAATTTTGTTCGTGCAGGTGAGTTAAAAGCCCATAGAAGAATACACACAGGAGAGAAGCCGTACAAGTGTGATGTTTGTAGTGTAAGCTTCGCTCGTGCACATCATTTACAAGGCCACCAAAGAAAACACACAGGAGAGAAACCTTACAAGTGTGATGTTTGCAGTGAAGGCTTTGCACATACACATAATTTACATGTTCATAAAAGAATGCACACAGGAGAGAAACCGTACAAATGTGATGTTTGTAGTGTTGGCTTTGCTCGGAAAGGTGATTTAAAAGTCCACCAAAGAATACACACGGGAGAGAAGCCTTACAGGTGTGAAGTTTGTGGTGTAGGCTTTGCTCGGAGACATCACTTACAAGGCCACAAAAGAACACATGAATGAATGCTTGAGAGAAGCCTTACAAGTGTGAAGTTTGTGATGTAGACTTTTACTCTGGAAGAGAATAGAACTAGTAACATTTGTAAAGAAACTATCGAGAAAATCAAAGAATCTCTCCACTGGAACTGTTAAAAGAATTAAAGAATCATTGTGTGGATGAAAATTGGGCAAAAAGAAAAGGTTGTATGTTGCAAAACCCCGCGTGAGAAATAAAACCCAAACAATACAAAGCAAACTAAAGAGAAGACCGAAAATACAAAATTTTTTCGGTTTTCCCCTTTTTCAAGTGAAAAAAAAAAAAACGAACAATAAAAGACATCAACAGGAATGAAGTGAAACCGCAAAATTTTCGACCCCACAGTTTTTCTGTGGTTTTTATGATATTTCGTGAACATCCTACTGCTTACTGTTTAAAGAATGACATTGTTCAACTAAAACACAAATTGATAGAATTTGAATTCAGATAAACTGTGACAATCTGTGGTCAATACCTAATCAAATTCCGATCTGTTCATTTTGGGCATTTTAATGTAATCATGAAGGAAATACTTGAAATAACAGTGGGCTCACAAGATTTGCAGCCTTATTGTTCTGTTTTGTGAATGCAAGACATTTGTGAAAGGATACAATTGTACTTGTAGCGGCAACTCGCTTCCTAATATATAAACCCAGCCAGCAACCCTTCATCAGTCTGATCTAGATTTTTGGAACATTTATAGGATTACAACATCAATCTGACGTCAGCGCAATGTTGTAACCAGTGGACCTACACAGGAACAATGTCTTTCATATGTGCAAACTTGAGTCAGATTTGCGTAAGGTTGCTGGCTGGGAATGTATTTGACACAATATGCGTTAGTTTGGTTATTACCTGAAGAATAATTTGGGCTTTCGGAGGTATTTACTGTTTATACATGTATACATAATTGTTAGATAGTGTACTGCCATCACAGGACAACAGCGACCTGTATCATTAGAACTGCTGAAGATTAAACAATACGACACAGTGTTTGCAATGCTTACCTTGTTTCAACATCTAATCCACAGGCAAATTCCAGTTACCATTAAATCAAAATTGTCTTGCTAGATAACATAACATTTTACACTGATAATATTCCTGCCTATTTGCTGAAAAATAGGCTTTGGAGACATCCGAAGTGTCGTTTTTGTTTCAGAAGCTAGTTGGAGCCAATTTTCCATTTAAATACATGTAGTTAAATGCAAATTAAACAGCAATGCTGGATGATTAAATTAGGGGATAACGAAACAATTCTTTTATTATTGTTTCACCAGTCACTGTTTATCGCTAGTAACCAGTAACCTTATATCAATCCAACACAAAATTACCGTAAGGGCGGTTTTCCTACATCAAACCGACATTGGTGCGATGTAGTAACTAGCGGATCTACATAGGAACGATATCATTCCTGTGTACAAACTTGACGTCAGTCCTACGCCTCGGATTTCCGTAATTTTGCTGGTTGGCAAAGGACTGACATGAATGGAGCTGGAAATCCGGTAACATAAAACAATAACAAAGAAAAAAGGTAAATTTGATTATAAATATTATTAATTAATATATTTCCTTGACCTTTCAGATGAAGCGTTCACAAGTTGCAGCTAATCCACTCAAATAAGTCGACATTATTAAATATTTATAACATTATATGTATTTGACGAGATTTCGGGGAGGGGGGGGGGGGGTGGATCAGGATAGATGACGACTTCCACTTAACATGTTAATTGGCATAATTGTCCAAACTGATACATGTATTTGGAGTGGTTCCCCCCCCCCCCCCCATCCCCCTTTTCAAATGAAAAACCTAAGCCAGTATTTCATTAAAAACAAAAACAAAAACAAAAACAAAAAACCTCAAGTTATCATTATGCTGTCACTGCCTACAAATGTTATAAATAATCTGTAAAGGTACTCAGTCAATAAGCACTATGTCATGCTGGAAAACACACTCACTCTTGATCGTAGCTAAAGCTGTGAGATCTTCTACTCCTAAACACCTGGAAAGAGTTTCTAAATGCACTTAGTGTTCGTGAGCCTATAGCATTTGGAAATCTTTGAAAATAATGAAAAAAGGCACATGTCTTCATCTGTATATTAGAGCAGAAACAAGTTTAACTTGTTCAGAAATTCACAAACAGAAGGCCCAAATCCATTATTTTCCATGGTTTTGGAGAATGGGACTGGGGGTGAAGTGCACGTTTTTGTTCTCATTTCATGAGAAAAAAACCTTGGCCCCTTTCGGGAAACGCAAAACAGGACATCTGATGGCCCATTCAATGTGACGTGTATTACACCTGAATATCGAGTTTTCGCCTTGCTATCTTCCAGAACAAATCACTTATGAGATATTTATCATATTATAAACCTTTTCGACAATAAAAAAAAAAGAAGGCAATTCGAAAAGTTTATATCTTAAATTAAAAAACTGAAAAGTAAGATCAATGTCAACATGGCGCTTAACATGATGTGACGTGTATTACAATCATGAAAAGTGGTTCTGTAACATTTTCTGGAATTTCTGTGAATGTAATCAAAGAATTGCACCTAAATTAAGTTTTGGATTTAAGCTTGAATGTCTGACAATTTACAGTAATAAATTATGTTAGTTTGTAATTGATTGTGATTTGTCTGAAATATTTATTTGCTAGAGAAAAATTTTATCATGTAAAGTGTGATGTGTGTTACACAAAACCAATAATGTCCATTGGATTCTTTCTAGTCAAAACCTAAGTCTTATTGTTTTTGCATTGTCAAAATGTCAATGAAATATAAGAAAAGACAAACAACTAATCACTTGATATTAAACATAAAACTGCAAATTGTATTGAATATTTTGGTTTCTCAGTATGAAATACATGTATTGTTCTTAGAAAACATCGTAAAATTATGCAATCCAGTTTGTTTTCTTCCTTTGAAGACATTTCCTTGTCAACAAACTATTTTAGAAGTTATACCAAAGATTTTTTATTTGATATTTCAAATTCCGCATTTTGTGAGTACTGACAAATGTGTGAGTTCATTGAGAGTGAGTGAGTGAATGAAGGTATAAATGAGTGAGAAATGTTTGAAGGATTGACGAAAGCAGGGCAGATCATGGCTTGCTTGATGAATTGTAAAAACAAACAAAACAGTGTCATTATTCAGTTTGATGTCTGTGTTGTCAAACTCAGTTATAGTTTTGGTTTGAGAACTTACCCAGTCAGCGTTCCTACATCAATCCAATGTAGATTTGTATAGCATTTTTGTAGGGTTGGTAAGATTAATGTAGGGGCAGATTCCCTACATCAAACCGATGTGGGTGCGATATCATAACCAGCAGGTCTCTGTAGGAACGAAGTGGTTATTCGCAGACATCTGCGAATAAGATGGAAAAGGCCCTCCAGTCTACCGTGGTCTGTCGTGGCGCAATGTCTAGCATCTGCAGTTATCAGTCGGAGACCATGGGTTCAGTCTGTCTTGGGTTCAATCCCACAATGGATCTTTTTTTTTTTTTTTTTAAACCTGGTACTTCTCATTTTTAGGAATCATTTTGCTTCCTAAGGATTTTGCAAAATTGATCTCATGGAGAAACTGATCATTACTAGTGTGCTCCAGATTACTTCTTATATTTATTCCTGTTCATTTCATTTATTCCTTTTCATTAAACGGGACATTTGTTAATTGGAAATAATAATGTTTATGAAATTTTAAACGTCATGTAAATGGTGTCTTTTGGTCAATGTGAACTGAAAATTTCGTCTCTCTCTGTCGTGACTTAGATCTATCCTGTATAAAGAAAATATATTTTTGGCGTCTTCAGCTTCAGCTATTTGTCATGTTTTGTTTTGCATGTATTACTTTTTTGTTTGCATGGAAGTTTAGTTCATTTTTATCTGCTCTGTCTGACTTTCTCTGTGAGTTGACACCCGACAAAAAAATCCTAGTCACAATTTTATACCCTGGAGCAAAGCAACGATGATCAGAGGGGGGAAAGCAGAAAAAAAAGTAACAACAACCACAGAAAAAAAAGTCAGCACTTGCGGAGATTCAAATCCCCCTTACCAACTTGGAAGGCGAGTTTGTTTACTCAGCAGGGTCTCTGCTGCCGAGGACATGATAACCGATAAGTATCGCTAAAAACCAACCCGGTGCATCATTACCGTGAGAAACACCATGAGTTAGCTACTCCTAATCGAGTAAAGAGTCTATTATTCAACAAAACAAGCCAGAATTGTGATCTGAGGCAGCTCTTTCTAAATAAAATCACAAAACCAAAAATCCATCTGCGAATAACATTCTCATCTTATCCGCAGGCGTCTGCGAATAAGAGTGCCAAAATTTTTATACAGTCAAAACCTGATACATGTATATATAACAGGGATTGTGGGACCAGAGCAAAATCCTGTTATATCAGACCCAAGGGAAATAAGCAAAAATGGCATAATCCTGCGATTTTTAAATCATGGGTAGTGTACCTTGTCCAAGGCACTTTCGATCTTGCGCAAAACTTCCCGTGAATAGGCAGCCACTATCTTCTCTTTACTCTTAATCTTATGGTGATCGTATGAATGGATCCATACATGGTATCTCAAATTTCCGACAAATCTCGGCCAGCGATGCAGTAATTTTGTCAGTTTCTTGAATTATTTCAAATTTCTTCTCATTGAAAAGGCATTTTCTTTTTCGCTTGTTATCATTTGATGCCATAATATATTGGTCTAGAGCTTTCTGTCTCACGACATGGTCTCAGCAAAGGAAAACAATGGTCCACGCGCGATTTCAACACTAGGTGTGTAGTGTGTGGCTGAGAAGGGCTTTTAGAGCTTGATAATGATACACACATCTGACTGGCCACTTCGTTTTAACTGGTTGTCTTGACACCGGCCTTGCATCGCCTCCTCTCTCCCTCTCTTCTTTTGACTGCCACCAAAGATTGTAGAAATATTTATTAATAATAACCACCCGCGTGATCGTGTAAGGTTTTGTTACAGTCAGATTCTTGCTCCCGGTATCCCTGTTATAACAGCTCCGACACTTGTAGGTCCCTGTTATTGCAGTATGTATTTTTACTAAAGATAAAGAGAGAGAAAAAACGGGGATTCAAAAAATCCCTGTTATAAATGGTTTCAACTGTATTAGATTAGACCTGGATGTGGGGTTTATTTAGGAATAAAATCATAATAAAATTTTACAGTATTTCTTACTAAAGAAAGTTTTACTTTGGTTCTTGTACATTTTGTAAAATAAATTGATTTCCAAGGCTCCAGCAAGTTAATTATGCTCAATCTAATAAAAAATTGTTTTGTAGTTTTATGTTCCTTTTACAATTCTGCAACGTCAAAAAATGCTATGTCATCTTTATTTCTTAGCGGGAAAGTTTTTCAGGAGGAGGAAGGCTACAGCTATCCAAGAACCGTCATCAAAGGTGTCACTCATTGTAAGCACCATTTAATCACACAAAAAAAAAGGTAGCTTAATGCAACTTTAAGAAAGGGGAATACATGTATTTTCAAAAAAATACCACAGCAATCAGTGAATTATTCGTTATAATTTTGTTTGTTTGTTTATACATGAGTTGATGAAAGAAAATCCGAGAGATTATACAGGTACTTTTTTCCATTTTAAATTCTTTTTGGAATTCATTGTGTACTGGTACACCTAGTTGTTTTTTGTTGTTGTTGTTGTTGTTAGTTGTCTCTAATGGTGGGTGTATCTAATGCTAGACATTGCACACTGCGGCCTACACAACTTTTCCCCTTCTTTTTTTTAAAAACTTTGCAGGCCCCTGTGTTTCTGCCCTCTTTTTGTGTGCACAGTAATATTAATAATTTAATAGATCTAAGTCTAAACATAGGAGCTTTCGCAACAGAAAGTAAGTATTCATTGCCATACTGTTGTTTGCGTTAAGTGATGATATTTCACTATTCTGTTCCTCACTCTGCCTATCTCTCTTAACAGAACAGGCAACTCATAAATCCATCCTCCAGTCATCACATTTAATGGAACAAAACAGCTGTCCTACACAATACACAAAATATTTCTTTGATTCTATTTCTTGATGTTTTATTTAAATATATATCTGGCAATATACCAAAATAATCCTTGTTTGAAAATTATCATAATAGTGGCTGCCTTCGAACTTTTCATTTTCTACTTGACTATACTGATAAAAAGAACAACAAATGTGTAATAATTATGAAAGTGTACAATGTATGTACCACTTGGAACATGCGGTTAGTAGCCTGGACACACAACTCAGGAAATGGACACAAAAGAGACAACTTCAAGTTCAAGGGACAAGTAATCATGAATTCCACTCAGCTGTTATCATAATACAGGTTTACTCTTTAAAAATAAAAGAAACATTCTTCATCGAGCAATCACTTAGGATTAGTACTATACAAAAAACAACTGATGTTTACATAATATGACGACGAGAAAAACACATCTGTTCAAGTATTCAAATGAAGGGTTTGACCGTAAAACGCGGTATACACCATTTGTACAAAATCAGAGATAAGTGCATCAGATCATATCTCAATGTGAGTTACATGACATGATTTTTTTAAAAATCCACAAAAAGCAATATATCTAAAGGTAGTACATCAAATGTGCAGTGTTTACTATTTATTTTAACCTCAAGCTGACTGTTTCTTCAGAAGAAGTGGTGATACCGGCACACACACAGTACGGCAGTTAATCGAGAGATCTAGGTCAAGGCATAGTATCAACGGCGCATGAATGTTTTGTGGAAAAAAAAATTAGTCTGTAGTACTCTGTACTTTTACTGCCGTGCGCTTATGCAAGGCACTCCACATTCGCGTTGCTGAAGCCAAGGGTCATCCTCTGTGTCCACACACCCCCTCTCCTGCCCCTCCCTGCCAGCACCGCAAAAAGAAATACAGAGGTCTTATATGCAGGGAGTTGCGTGGGCATTTTTTTGGTAGAACAGTAGTAAATCTGGTGCACTTGCTTTGCAGCGGTCGGGAAGAAATGTGTCGATATAAGAGGAAAGAATGGAATAACACGTCGAGTTACCGGGGAATATTATTATTTAGTAGCATTAAAGAAGGAATAGGTTGGGACTTAAAAATTGTGTCGAGTTACCCAGAATGTCGAGAAAAGCCATGTCGAGATAAGTGGATTGGACTGTATATAATCTACATCTACATCTAAAATAATGACTTATAAAGAACATATACCCTATAGAATCCTATCGGGACAGATGTCACATTCTAGATCTAGATCTAGAGTCTAGGCAGAAGCTAGATTCCACTCAGTCTGCGAGGTCTACTACATGATCTTGCATAGAATAGATATTTCTAGACATTGATCTTGACCTATAATCTAGACTTACAGCAGATTTAGCTGAATTCAGCTTGAATAGAACCTAGATTTACATTTACCATTTCACTCATCTACATTTAGAGGGCCTCTCTAGCTGTTTGACAAACTTTCTAAAAAAATGTCGATAAATTTATCTCATTTTGTTAAAAAAAAAAAATTCATTTGATCAGAGCTATCATCAGAAGCAAGTAAATAATACTCTTGTTTCTTTTGGTATTTGAATGAATTTTATATAACATGTTATGGTAAACTCATTTAACAGCAGTTAACAAAAAGTGCTAATTGGACAAAAATTGATGCTTTTCTCAAAACGAGAAACATAATGTATTCACATTTCAAAATGCTAACGTATTCTTAAATAGTACACGTCTCCCTCATACTGTCCTCCATATCTCAGACACGTCCACTTGTAAAAAAGGATTTGCCTTTGACCAAGGGTTTGCTTATGTGTGGGTTCTCTTCTTCATCTGTGATTGCATTAATGAAATAATGATGGATGTGCCCATAGTTCGGTAGAGATTCAAAAGGAAATGCATTCCATTCTGCGGGAGCAAAATAGGAATTTAACTGATTAGTTCAAATTGAGAAAGGTTTGTTTTCTTAATTTCTAATCTATTTAATGTTACCTCACAAACAGAAACTATAGTAACTGGAACTGATGTGAATGTAATACATAATACATTTTCATTTCATATAATACATGTCATAATTCATGTTCAGCATTTTTCCAAGATTGCCTGAAACTTGATAAACACAACTGGTCAATAGAAAGGAGTCTGGGTTAGATTAGTTGACATTTAAGAAAACTAAACTTGCATCAACAATGAAATCATCTTGAGACCATTTCTTTTATCTACGAGTATATTATACTTTATAGGCTAAATTTTGTCCAAATTGGATATATGTCATCTATCGTCAAAAATTGAGGCAGCACAGTTTCATAATTTTTGGTCCAGTAGTCATGGCGCTTTAGATGCTTACATACTCACCCTCTAGCTCTGTTATAATAAGATGATAATAATGACTGAGGTGCAATTGCCCAAGTCAGCGAGCCTCAAAAACTGCACATGAAGGCTTAACATCGGAAAATATAACCAAAGGGCTAACAACAGCTTAACCAAGACATAGAACATCAAAGTATAATCTGAGCCACATAATAGATTTATCTAAGACAAACATGTAATTATTTCACCGTGAAGATGTATTGTCAGTCTTTCACACTACTGCATTAAATCCATCATATACAAACCACTGACAAGAAATAAGCCAATACAATTTTTTTTTTTTTTTAATCCATTCACTAACCTGTGCAAACAGGCAGCACCTAGTCTGAATCACATTAAATATATTTTTATGAATTGTTATCCCCCCTTAGAGTCATTTTAAGAAATGACAGACAACCCACACTATTTTGATATTGTTTCATCTTTTAATTTAAAGCACTAATTAATATTAGGTAGTCCAAACTGATTTTTACTTTTCATCACATCTGACCAACACAGATGGAGTTTGCTTTTCCAAAAAATTTGACACCAAATTTATTATTCTGGCTTAAAGGTCATGAAAGTTATGGCATTTTCAAAAGTGAAAAAACACCCCAAATTTGCTACATTTTGCAAATTGCACGATAGTCCAACTTTGACCGCCCATAAAATGACGGTTTATTGAGTCACGACATTAAAAATTCTCAGTACATGTATCCAAGTCAAGGGGGTGTACATTGCACTTCAATTTTTTTGAGGGGTACAAACATAATACAAGCATTTCATTTTACTTTTTTCAGTCAGCTAACTTCATCCGACGTCATTTTTTTGGGAACTCTTACAGGGGAGACAAAAATAATGTTTTTATTATTTTTTTAATGAAAAGGAGGTCAACCGAGTCATTATTGACTTTAGCACTGAGTGTCGGACAAAGGTGACGAAATCGAGCATTGGGTAGGTCTATAAAAACAGTCGGTGCTTGGTGCCAAAACATGCCCCATGTCTGATCTTGGCATCCCATTATAATACAAAGGCTGAGGTTTATTTGTGTATAATTTTGATCCTGATCTATAAAAGTTTCCGCTAGTTTCTCAGTCTTCAAACTTTTCAACAAATTTTAATGGTTTTCAAAGGAATTTCAACTTAAAACAATGAAAATTACATTGAATTAAACCTAATTTATCTCGCTTTCTGTGTGAATTATTTTCAAACACATGCGCTACATCGGCTCGACACCCTGCAACCCTTTGTTATGAGGGAGTCAATTTGGTACGCGCAGCTCAGAGCGAAAACAACAAGACTATGTCCTGTTCAACTTCAAGCTATAAAAATACACAGCTTAACACACTAAACAATACAAAAGGAAGAATATGGTTCTTGGACTTTCAGGACTATATTATGTATGCTTACATATTTAAAAAAATCCACAATAAAGACAAAGTGTCAGAAAGGATTAAAAGCAAGCATTGTTTCAAATTTTCAAATAAACTTCTTTTTCACATTCACACAAAAAGGTGTCACACTTGTTTTAATTACATCAGATTTGAATGAAGAGAATAACAAGCTATCTGAATTAGTCCCACCAGGTTTCAAGTACAAATCTTTCCCAGATTAGATCAAATTATTCTCAAGCCTCTCCACTTACCAAATTGGCCCATAGGAACTTTTCTTAATCTTATGCACAAGGTCAAAAGCATGTAGCCCTTGTGTGAGGCATTCCAGCTATTATTTATTCATTTTAACTTTTTGTAATGTTTTTACGGCATCCACACATCAACACTTTGTTTAGGACCCAAGTGTTGCAGTCGCTGTTAATCTTCTGCAATGAAAAGAATGGAAACACCATTAAGAAATCAATGAAATATCTTACTTTTGCCTTCAAAGGCACAGTTTTATTTGAGACTGTGGGGCCTTTTTAATGATCCTTTCAATACCTGAGGTAATTGGGATATGCTAAACATATCATAAGCAGCTAATAAAAGGAGCTAGAAAGAAAAAAGACTTGTAAAACAAGCTGAGGAAAAAAGGAATACAAGGAGAGAAAAAAAGGAACAAAAAACAAACAAAACAAAACAAAAGTGAGGAAGAAAAAGGGTAGGAAGAAAAAGGGTAGGAAGAAAAAGGGTAGGAAGAAAAAGGGTAGGAAGAAAAAGGGTAGGAAGAAAAAGGGTAGGAAGAAAAAGGGTAGGAAGAAAAAGGGTAGGAAGAAAAAGGGTAGGAAGAAAAAGGGTAGGAAGAAAAAGGGTAGGAAGAAAAAGGGTAGGAAGAAAAAGGGTAGGAAGAAAAAGGGTAGGAAGAAAAAGGGTAGGAAGAAAAAGGGTAGGAAGAAAAAGGGTAGGAAGAAAAAGGGTAGGAAGAAAAAGGGTAGGAAGAAAAAGGGTAGGAAGAAAAAGGGTAGGAAGAAAAAGGGTAGGAAGAAAAAGGGTAGGAAGAAAAAGGGTAGGAAGAAAAAGGGTAGGAAGAAAAAGGGTAGGAAGAAAAAGGGTAGGAAGAAAAAAAAAGGGACCAGAAGGAAAAAAAAAGAGAATCCAGTCAGCCATCGGCTGGAATAGACTACAAAAAAATTGAGTTTTATGACAGTCTTCTCAAAACCATAAAATTTGCTCATTAACTCTTTGTGTGCCAATCACTGATATCGATTCTTCCACTGGCCACGTTTGTGCCAGTCACCGATGTATTGGTGCACAAGAATGCTAGGCTATTTTGTGTCAGGAAAAAAGAAAATTGACTTCTATTAATAGATGTTGCTGTTAATTTTCCTTCATTTCTCCCACTAGTTTCTTCCTGTATTAGTGTATAGGCAAACATGAAAAAATTCACGGCACACAAAGAGTTAAATTCATTAATATACATATGTATTTTAATTTTCATCCTACAATGGATGATTATTATGAAACACACAAAGTTAATGAAAATTAATACATGTATTAACATTGGATCATTAAAATTTCAATAGACAGATCATACTCATGAATGACATATCTGACATTTCCTCCAACAATGCCACTTGTACAGACAACAGAGGGAAGACAGCTGGCCCCATGGTGCGGCACTACACAATATGCTATATGGGACAGTACAGGATCTCATGAGCACAGCATCTGTCATAAAAGCTACAGGCCTCCTGATATAAACAGTCTGACACAAAGAACACAGAAGAAGAAGAAATACTCATGAATAACCATGAATTTAGATAAGGTATTCTAACACAACAGACAAAACGATGAAAAGGAAAAATATTTAGGCAAAGCATCACTAGGGATAATAATTACATGTATTAGAGTCAGCTGTCAAATAAGGGCTATAACCCATCTTAATCATTCAAACCTTCTATAATTTTGATTACTTCCCTAACATCCGATGTCACTTGCTTCTTACAACACACTGAAAACAGTAATTTGGGGACAGTGATTCTCAGTTGGGAGCAGACAACCCTCACGGCAAGGGTATGACTGGGGAAGGATTTCAGTCACTGGAGGAACTCGAGAAAGAATGCGCTCTGTACACTGTGTATATAAATATCAAATGAGGTAATAATTAACAGAATTATAATGCTGATCATGAACCAACTGTTCACAAAAAAAAAGGGTACAATTAATTACCATTGTAAAAGTACATGTATATTGCATCATTTCGGTATTATCTCTTATGCAAGGCTTTGCTATATATACAACTTTTTTTTTTTGGGCCTATTTTTGACACTGTAAAAGTATTAATAATTATAGTGAAAAAATTAATGACAGTTCAACATGGGGGAGGAACTGGAGAACCACTGAGTTGCAAGGGGATAAATGTGGCCTAGAACTCTGTGTACCATTGATTTAGAAGGAACAACTTTGCATGCCAAAAATAACACTTCATCCTATTCACAGGCTCTACCATGCTTTTAACGCTCTATTATGACAAGTACAGTACCTGTATATTTCAAAAGCTCATGCTGTTGTTGCTTGTCCTTTGCAAAAAAAGGATGAGCACAACTTCAATATCTCTTCTACCTGGCTATTTGTGTGTGCGAAGATGACTAATCAGCAGGATCCATTCCATGAACTGTCAGTTGCAGTGAGAGCATGGAAACACTTGAGACCGATTGCACTGGGAGGAGGCATTTTGTCTGCTTTTTCACTGCTGCCTTTTCTGCGCAGTCCTTCATTCATTATTGATCCCAAAGCCATATCTTCACTGAGGAAGACAAAAGAAAAAAATGACAGAATGAAAAATCTGTACTAATATATAAATATTCATCTTCAAGGAACATACTGTATAAACTATGCCCAACATCCCCAAATTCAAGTAATGTAGATCTGTATTGGATTTCTGTTGTGTTGATAGGATTATGAGAGGGCGCATTCCCTACATTAACCAACTTTGGTGTGATGTCATAACCAGCGGATCTACATAAGAACAATGTTTTGTCCATGTGCAAACTTGATGTAAATCCCACACATTAGCTTTTTGTAGGGTTAGTGACTGGTATTAATGGTAAACATAAAAGACATTAAACCGAGTAGAAGTTGCATGGGCTAAGAGGACATTGAAGTTGAGGAAAAAGTTGTTTACCTCAGTTTACCGTGAGCAACCAGTGGGTTCTAGAAGGAATGACCTAGCAAAGGAGGCCGAACTCCACAATCGATTTTTATCATATCTACACAGTTCATATGGACATACTTTTACAGTATGGGCCTTTTCCCATTAGATTTTTAACTTACTTTCATTTGATCTTACTTATAGTCATCTGGGAGTTGAAGGCTAGCCCAAAGTGAGATAATGAAAAAATCATGAAATGCTCCAAGTGGTTATTATCGTGCCTACGCACCGTTAAACTCAAATTCCAATTCAATCGTGACCAATAACATACCAGTATATTTTATATAAGTTTTACAAGCTCATTTTGATGTTGTTGTTACTCGTCCTTTGCAAAGAAGATGACCATAACTTCAATATCTGTAATGCAAAAAGAAGGCGCCACATCACCTTCATTTCTCGACAATCTCGTCTCCATTTTATACTGTCATTTTTCTCAAACGTTACATCTTCTTATTATATTATTATACTATTAAAATGATAAGTAAAATGATAAGTAATAATATAAATTACCAGTTTATCCAAAAGACTTCAGAAAAGAACGTTAGGCTGACTCCAATGCTTTTTCCTGTGTAAATTAAATTTTCTTCAGCTGAAAAAATAAGAAAGAAAAGACCACATGTAAATGTAATGTTTATATTATGTAAGGCCAAACTTTGTCATGTCCCAAGGAAAACAATAAAAGCAAAACAACTGAAAAAAACATTCTTTTTTCTTTCAATGACTTGTTTTTTTTCAACATGTGGTTGGGAGAGCACTCTTCCCATGACATGGACAATCCAAGAATAATACCACGGTACCAGTCTCCAATGGCTTGTCCCTTGTTAGATTATCTTCAGCTGAGGAATTAAGAAAAAAAGACCAAAACATCACAGGTAAATTAAGCGAACAGAAAAAAAAAAATTAAAACCAACATAACAATTACTCCTTTCAAAAGAGGCAGGTTTTTTGTTCAGTGAACACTCTGGTTTTCATGTGAGACAAATTCATGATTGTTGTTTTCTTTTCAAATGAGCTCAAGGTGAATTTTAATTTTAGAGAACAGAAAAAAGGAAAAAAAAGTGGCACGGGGACTCCAGCACACACTACCCTACCTAGCACAGATGTGCCGTGTGACTATGTGGTTGCGAGAGCACTTTTCCCATGACATGGACGATCCTAAGTCTAATACTACAGTACCAGTTGCCCCTTAAGATCTAAGGAAGTAGGTTCTAATCCGTATGTTTTGTCCGGCCTACCCCCGACCAAACTCCACCCCAACTCTCAGTCCCTCAGTAGCGCCTCAAGGGAGGAAATCTCGCCAGACCCTAAGCTTTACAGACTGGTTGGGCATGACCAGCCGTGCGAGTACCTTGGTCGACCGCCGACCTCGACGCTACATGGAAGCAGGAGCCAGTGACCACCCAGGTTTCCCGAAGGTGGCTGTTCTGTACTATAAATAAATTTGGGTTTTCTTATATGACACAGAATCCTTACAATATCTGCCCTTGTGGTTAACAAGATTGGAAATGGACATGCTTTAACAGTTGTTATTAAATTAAGTTCTGCACAGTTCTCACTCAAAACAATTAATTATCATTCAAACACTCTCGTTAATTACTAATGCACATCAAGATAGATGCCTATTGATGTAAATAGCGTCATACTTATCCATTAAAAAAATAATGAATTGTAGGCGTGATTATCTACCTTTCTCCCCATGTCACCAGTTTGATTTCCTTGCCACAAACCGGAAGTGGGAATCGATACCACCATTTATCCAAGTAAATCTTTAAATAATAGTGGGTACTTCCTTTTTGTGTCAAATTCTTCATTTACTTATACTTTCCAAAAACCTGTGACAGAGTTGTTTTTTTTTTGTTCTTTGACAGCATTTAAAAATATAAAGTCCATTGGGGAATGAAAATGTCACGTCATCTTGGTTTTTTACACTGTAAGACAGCGATTTTTAAGAAACAAATTCGATACCCAAACAAACTATTATCTAGTCGAACTTAAAATTGCAACAGAACACACAGATATCCATATTATCAGGTGGACTTAAATAATAAATGAAACATAACAAGAAATAATTGACATTTATCCGTATTTGTCTGAACACAGGAACTAGATCAAAATCATAAATTTTCAGACATTCCAAGATATTGAATAGACAGAAGAAAATTTATGGAAAATAATCTAGAATGTATAATATAAACACAGTGGAGCCCATGTAAACCGAATTTTGGTAATTCAAGTTTCTGCTAAATAGAGGTCAGTTTGAAATGAGTTTTTTTTTTCCTTCTTTATCTCTATTAAACATTTACTGCTAATTCCAGTTGGAAATGCTCTAATTTTGATAAATAGAGCTGATCATCCTCTCTCATCCTCAATGAACTCAATGTATCTTCTGATTTCCAGCCCCGTGACCGTGAAAACCAGTTTCCACAAACACGCTGGCACAGGCCTGTTCAACAACTCTACTGTTCGCAGCCATTGAGGGGGAGGGTAGACGTACCAAAAATGATGCAATGGGCAGGCTGCAGACCCTTCCTCTTACGTATCCCTGCCCCCACCAAGCAAGAAACATGCCGTGGAGGGTGGCAGTGGTACGGGTGGGGCAACTGCACGCAGTGTGGTTCTGCCCCGATGACCAATGATATCAGCCAACAATACGATAAGTTCGACGGTGCTCGCATAATGGCCAGTGAATTTATCGATTGCTGACGCAACCACAACAAGTACAGCCAAGACATGATATACCGTAGAACATAAATTACACACAGTAACTGTTGAACCACAAGCCGTACGGTGTGCCCACCATGCTCACGTAGAGCGATTCTGGTATACACTTGTGTAATGCCCGCTAAGCATCACATCATGACTGTATTCAGAAGTAAAAAGCTATGGTAAGGCCCTGGAGGAACAAAGACCCCACTTTCACAAGGTTCTTAGCACTTCAGTACTGTAAATGCGTCGCCGTAAGTGTTTACACAGTCACCACACTACACTCGTTGGGAGGGGGGACGAGTACGGCATTGTTACACTGTGTAATAGTAATTTCACGCCACTGATAGCAAGGTTGGATAATGAAGTAGGCCTACAGTCTTGCATTTGAACATCCTACACAGGAGAATGTCTTTATCGATTGAAGATGTCACACACAATATATACCGCCAAGATAAAGACAGTTTGCTGACCAGAACTACCACCAGTACCAGGTCTAGGTCATTCAATGTTGCTTTTTTGTTTTACTGCTACGGTAGGGTCACTTCTAAAGAAAAAATAATCCAAAGGTCTCATGACTCATACAGGTTCCTTTGCGTTCTTTTGTGTGTATATGTGGTGGGGAGTCTGTAGGGGGATGTAATTACACGTATGGTATGAGGCAGACTGCAAAATAATGGTTATTCTCTGCTCAGAGGTAAACCGAACTTTGGTAAATTGGCGTATAATCCATTTCCCGGCGACTTCGAAATATACAGGCTCCACTGTACAAAATATGAAAAGCACAAAATCACTCAAGGGAAAGAAAAGCCTTTTCCAAATTGGACAAAAATATAATCAACACGACGAACTTCGTTAGTGTAGTTTGGCATTCATAAAAAGAAAAACACACATGGATATTAAAGTGTGTTCGTGATTTCTTCATTCTCATATTTTTTTTCTTTTTAAGAAATTACAAAGTAATTTTGGAGAAAGAGGAGCGCGGCCGCTTGCATACTGGACATTAAAAAAACAAACGAAGAACTTCCATTGAGTGTTCGGCTTTCACCAACAAATGACAGTGTACAATAAAATGAATCATGGATTTTCCTTTACTCTTTTTACTGTTTTCTAAATCTCTCTCAGTTTGTTGTGAACATTGCTGACTTTGATTGGTGTCACACTGAGATAGCCACTCACCACGGACCGAAGGTTGCATGTTGATTTCCATTCATCACTTGTCCAAAGTTTTTCATCACAGGTCACTTTCCATATGTGATTGGCTTTATGACAAAAGTCACACACCGTACGACTTCAAACATGTCACACAGAATAGGTCACATGCTATATCCCATTTGCTAAAATGGTGAAGAACATGGCAGACAGGGCTACAGTACTTTTCATCTCCTGGTGGTTATCTCAAAGGTATAATCAACGAAGAAATAGATGACCTCGTTCAATGTATTAGCAACCAAAATATGCAAGGCATGAAATCGAAGCAGAATTCCATACTTATTTAAAGAAATTATAAGAGACGATCTAATGTTTTTCCATCTGTATATCTTGGCTCTTTTAGATCATAAATGAAATGATTTTCTTTGGTAAGACAGGTCAACATTATGCTGACATCTGTCTCTTGTTCTTCGAGAGTTCCTTCACCCACACATTCTGTTGGCACTTCATCAGTCACCATGTTTGTTGACAAAAAAACCCAACACACCTCGTACATGATGAATGGAAGACAAAAAAAAATAAAATAAACTTAAATCATTCCACGACAAGTGGCTTACCCATGAGTTATACATGCAGACAGTGGCATGTGACTTTGTAGTTTGCTGATGTGGCGAACGACAAATGACCATTAACTTTTTGTATGTGATGGGCTTTCTGCAAGGCTTGTAGCTGGCACCAAGCGGATGTTCCTTTTGCTGTATGACTGCATTCGTGTGCTGAAATGCATTCACTGACTTTAAGTCATCTAAAATAACAAATGGCATGAAGTGACTGCTGAGTAACTTTCTCTGTCTGTCACCTACACTTGCAAGACCTCCCTCTGTTTCACTGATCATATCTCTTGGCTAGTTGGAATGGTATGTCAAACGTGAATCAGAATACGACTTTGTTCTAACTTAAATCCAATATAGGAATGAGATCATTTTTGCTACATCAATCGGATGTAGGAATTCTACATTGAATTGACATCAAGTTTGTATGTAGGAATGGTATTGTTCTGATATTGGCAATCCGATCAGAATACTAATGTATTCCAACTTATATATCATCACACCTAAACAGGTGTGATGTCATTTTTTTCTACATCAATCTGATGTAGGAATTCCATGTAGGAGTGACATCAAGTTTGCACAATGGCATTCCAATCAGACTACGACTTTGCTCCAACTTAAATATGATATAGGAAAAATGTGATATTTTACTACATCAATCTGATGTAGGAATTCTACATAGGTTGATATCAAGTTTGTAGGAATGGCATCATTCCGATGTTGGCCATCTGATCAAAATACTACTTTGTTCTGACTTAAATAAGACATAAGAAAGATGTCATTTTTTTCTGCATCATTCTGATGTTGGAATTCTATGTAGGACTGACATCTAGTTTGTAACTAGGTATGACATTGTTCCGATGTTGGCAGTGTGATTAAAATACTACTTTGTTCAGACTCAAATCCCGCATACGAATGACATCATTTTTTGTACATCAATTTGATGTAGGAATTCTACATAGGACTGACATCAAGTTTGCACTTAGGTATGATATCATTATGATGTTGGCAATGTGATCAGAATAATGATTTTGTTCCATCTTTAATGCTATATATAGAAATGATACCATTTTTTTCTACATCAATAAGATGTAGGAATTCTATTTAGAATTGACATCAAGTTTGCACATAGGAATGATATTGTTCCGATGTTAGTAATCCTATTAAAAATATGACTTTGTTCTGACTTAAATCCTACAAAGTAATGATGTCATTTCTTTCTACATCAATCCAATGTAGGAATATATTACCCAGGATTGACATCAAGTTTGCACCTAGGAATGACATTGCATACTGTTCTGATACTGGCAATCTGATCAGAATACTACTTTGTTCTGACTTAAATCCGATAGAGGAATGATGTCATTTTCTCTGCATCAATCCTATGTGCTATGTAGGACTGACATCAGGTTTGCGTATAAGAATAATATTGTTATGATGTTGGCATTCCGATCAAAATATGACTTTATTCTGACTTAAATTTGAGATAGGGATGACATAATTTCTTCAACATGAATTTGATGTAGGAATTCTACGTAGGACTGGCATCAAGTTTGCACCTAGGAATGACACTGTTCCAATGTTGTCTATCTAATCAAAATAAGACTTTGTTCTGACTTACATCCGACACAAGAATGATGTCATTTTTATCTACATCAATCCGATGCAGGAATTCTACGTAAGTCTGACATCAAGTTTGCCCCTAGGAATGATATCGTTCTGATGTGGCAATCCGATCAGACTTATACTTTATTCCGACTTAAATCTGACTTAGGAATAACGTCATCTTTACCTTCATCAATATGATGTGGGAATTCTATGTAGGATTAACATCAAGTCTGCCTCAGGCATTACAATGGTTCCGATGTTGGCAATATGATCAAAATACTACTTTGGTCTGACATAAACAGTACATAGGAATGATGTCATTTTGTCTAGAAATCAATCTGATGTAGAAATTCTACTCAGGATTGACATCAAATTTTCACCTAGGAATGATATCGTTCTGATATTGACAATCTGACCAGAATACTACTTTGTTCTGACTTAAATCCTATATGTAGGGATCTTGTCACTTTTCATACATCAATCCGACATGTCTATCCTACATAGGATCCTTCGCTCCTGCACTGGAACATCATTTCTATGCAATAATAAAAATATATAGTATGTAGACCGAAAGGCAAGCTTATTAACAACTGGCCAATGGAAACATACTGAAAAATAATGACATCTATACTATATATATTTGTGGACTTGAGATTTTTCGTTGCAAAAGGCTTCTGAACCACTCAACACTCAAGACTTCAAATTTTGTATGGTGCATCAGAATGGATGTAAGGGTGCACAGTTTTTAATAGAAGTCTCAAATCGGTAGTTTTTTTTATTGGAAATTTATTGTTTCGCCATCAGTTAGATCTATTTTGAGTAACGGTTCGCCATTTTAAGGTTTCGTTATCACTTCCTGCGATGTGTTCACTATGAAACACACTAACCCGTGCGCAAATCATGCTGTTGTACGGGATGCGCAGGGTGTCAACTCACAAAGGCAGAGCAGTAAGACTTATTTAAAAACAAACAAACAAAAATAAAATAAACAAATAGGCAGGTCCATAATAACCACCCAGAACTGAAACCAATATTCAAACCGATTTATCCCGGGCAGGGCCGGGGACCTCAGCTAGTTATGTGATAATTTTACAATCTGTCTTAATTTTTATTTGCTTAAATTGCCTCTTGCCGGCTCTGGCATTAGCTGTCCTAGCTAAAAAAAAAAAAACAGCACAAAGTAGGAAACACTACCCAGCCCTCACGTTGTTTCACCAATTAGTTTATGTTGTACCATTTTTCCTGAGATTAGGTGCCAATTTAAACTTTGACTCATCTAAATGGCAAATTCTTCATGCCGCAAGTTTCGCAACAATGTAAATCGCAACAATGGATAAAATGGTCCACAGAAATTAGTTTCTGATTAAAAACTCAATTTGTCTCTCACTCTTTTTGTAAAAGTTTGATGGACGCTCTAGTGTGATTACAGATTTCCAGCAACGGGAAGAATTAACTTTGTATAACTGCTGCATAATTTAACATCAAGATTCCTTTACATAACGAACATTTGTTTTTAAAACACTGTCCGTGCATCATGCTGCTGTCCGTCTTGGAAGAAATGCAGAGGATCGATAGCTGCCAGATCTAGATCTAGAAAAGACCATGCAAGCAGCAATGCCTACTTTGTCCTAAAATAAAATAATTAATGCTTAAACTCCAATCCAACTTGCTGGTAAAATGTTCTTGTCCGGCAACAGAATATTTTGGCAATATAATATATTATATAATGTTGTATATTATAACATATAATATGTGTATTTGCCGATGAATATAACCTTAAAAAATATCCAAAGCATCTTTCTTTTCAGAATGTAATTTGCATTGCATCAAAATACTAAAATGCAAATCAACAACAACACGCCCCAAAGTTAATGAAACAATACTGTTGCAACGATTGTCAAAGTAAAACTAGTGGAATGAAGCTGAAACTTAGTGGATTTATATAATATTAATAGATGTAGCTATATTTCAACTGGCCTTTCAGAAGAACCACACCCAGATCACAATAAATCATATCAAGATGTCCGCATTATTCTTTTACGCCTAGTCAAAAGAGCCTAGCAGAACAACTCAGATGATTTAAAGGTGTTCGGTTTTTTTTTCCCTTCTTTCTTTTTAAAGTTTGATCTTCCCTCCTCCCAACCCGTTTTTGTTTAGTGAGTCACAAATTATGTCTGTCCCTTCTAACAAACGACCCTCACTGTCATCTTTCTGCTTAGTCCTAGATTCTATGCTAGTATGATTTATAATGCTAACCCTATTGCTGATTAACTGCCTAATCTCAGTCACGACTCGAACAGTGCGGAGTGAATAATTAAAATGGAATGGATACTAGAACCATAAATGACACCTTGCTTAGACTTTTCTTTCATTAGTCATTTATGTACATGTATTTTATAGTCAAAGACTCCAACAAAAATTAGTAGCCTATAAGGCCCCTATATTCATGCTTCAGATTGAAAATAATAATAATAATAATAATCACCTGGAGAGAGGCATAAAGTTATACGTCGGCAGAGTCAATAGTGGCTATCTTGTCTCTAAATCAAACACGTGTAATCAGTATTAGTGCCATTTCAGTCATATGGAAGGTTCGACACAGTGCCTGCGTCACTTTCGTTTCAGAAATTATCTTCACGGTATTTTGAAACTATTAGTTGCATCCAAACGAAAACTAACGAAACAATCTGAACTACTCTTGAAAAGTATTGAGGAGTTTATAATTATGTGGCAGAAGGGGGGGGGGGGAGGAGAGGACGGGGCGAGGATGAAATCCGCCGTAGTCAACAGTTCGGCATTCTGTATGAAAATATTTAAAGTGGAGGTACTGAGAGATGGGAGGGAGAGAGAGAGAGAGAGAGAGAGAGAGAGAGAGAGAGAGAGAGAGAGAGGGGGGGGGGGGTGGAGGGAAGAAAGAAAAAGATCAAATAACCAAATTTAAACATATGACAGGCCTACTTATTACAAGCCACCATCCTCTGCTATCATTGTTTTTTATATCCATTTACTTATTCATCTTGTTTACTTAATGATTTACTTATTTATTGTACGGTAGCATTATTACACAGTTTACACTCTATTACCATGGACAAACTGGCAGTCAAACAATCAGTCACTGGAATATTTACCTCCTCACCTTGTACAATAAATACAGCCGTAGATCCTCATGGACCTCACCTTGTAACGAAAGGTTTCAAAGTACTAGTAGTAGCTTATTTAACACTGCAGATAAAGTAATCCTTCATTGCTTGAAACACCCCATCACGTTTGCTTAGAGTATAATCCACTTGTGCAACACACCTAACTTCTGAAGTCTGAAGTTGTGCAACATATAGAGAGTGGACGAGCATTTTCCCCTTAAAACATTCAGAAAGACGCCCCTGAACTGCAGAGATTATGTGCAACACATTAAACAGAGTGAGCTGATAAAACGTACATGTACTTGTGAGCATGTCTTTGGACATGGGGGGGTGGGGGTGGGGGGGGGGGACTTTGTGGTGAGCGGTTCAGTTTTCTCATGATACACCTTGCACTGTGGAGCTTCGCAAATAAACCCACTCCTTTCTCACTCTCTCCTTCTCTCTCTCTATCTCTTTTTCTTCCTCTATCTCTATCTCTCGGGCAGGTAAAAAAAAAAAGGGGGGGGGGCGGGAGGTCGGGGGCTTAATGGTGAGCGATTCAGTTTTCTCGTGACTCACTTTACACTGTGGAATTTCGAAAATAAACCTACTTCTTCTCTCTCCCTCTCTTTTCTCTCTCTCTGCCCCCTCCACTGGAAAATTGTTTGGTCGGCTTTTGGCCCCCACTTTTTTACATCTGATTTTTGTTAATAGCCCCCCCCCCCCGCCCAACACACACACCCGACAGGTTTTGCTTTATATGTGACATAACGCTTCTGTGTCCCATCTCAATTTTATCCTTTTACCTCATGACTGTCAATGTCAATTATTTAGAAAAGAGAAAAATTTAATCAACATATTTTTTTTCTGTTTTCGTTTCGTTACCTTTCATCTTCTGCGTCAGCTGCATTAATTAAGAGCCTCTTCACGTGAGGCGACTTGCCAGCATGTTTTTTTTTTTTTTTTTGTGGCGCATTAGATAGATAGATAGATAGATAGATAGATAGATATAGATAGATAGATAGATAGATAGACAGATAGATAGATAGAGAGAGAAACTTTTAATTTTGATTTAGCTATTGTGACCCAACACCTACGATTTGTATTTTGTAAAATTATCCTATGGCATATATTTTATGCTGGCTGTTAATTTCATCTGCGTCATGGGGAAAAAGAAAAAGAAAATGAAGACAAAACTTAGCAATACAAATGTCTGACTAATGCCAATGGTACATGTACTGTTTTTCTTGAAACTGAATGATGTCCCTTTTGCGATTTCAAGAAGAGAGTAGATCAAGTGTTTGTTAATGTGTGTGAGAGTGGGAGCATGATGAATTGATCTTATGTTAATCCTGTTTCTAATTTTAGTTCAGTGTCTTGGAGCACATCATTTTTTGTAGACCTGAGTGCTATACAAGTTAATTATTACATTACATATTACATTTATCGATTTACCAAATGTACATGTTCATTCATCACAACTGCAATTATCCACCAGGTTCTGTAGAAGAGAACACAACCAAAAGGAGCAGTTTAGTAGAACAGTGTTTGCCATGTAATTTATGTAGAAATTCATATTTTGTCATGCTGAATCGTAGCCTGCATGTGCCTCTTGATTTACCAAAATACAATTTGCCAAAACTGTAAATTTATCCAATTGCATTGTATTTCTGTAGAATTCAATACATACTTTAGAAGTAAATTTGTAAAGCAGTGATTGTCATTCAAAACTTGTCACTTTGTCATTACTTAGATCGGTATTTAAGCAATCTCGTTGATTTAAAACTTTACTTACAATTACAAACTTTTACACATAGGCCTATCCTACATGAAAATAAAGTTGTTCTTCCTCTGTCAAAGTACATAAGCCTATACTAAAGTTTTAATCCTTATTTCTTCTTTCATAGCTCTAAATTTATTTTCTTCTTCTAAAATGAGTTCAAATTCTTCCTCTGTGATGTTAATCTTCAAGAGCTATAGAAATATGATTACAGTGTAATTTCATATTGCGTTTTGATTCCGATAAGAATAATATCCTCTGGTGTTTATCAATATCAGCCTCATGTGGCAAATTTTTATACATGTGTAGCTATTACAATTAAAAATCTTGCACCCATGGAAATCGTTTCAAATAATGATAGCTATTAGAAACAACTGTAGACAAAAAAAAAAAAAATAATCCGGTTGCTCCCATTCCAATTGCTGTGGTTGTTAAAACTTCATCGGCTGCATTACATGTATTTTTTTTTACTTTTGAATATTTTTTCGATGTCTATGTTCTGTCTTCTTTATCTTTTTCAACACAGTTTTGAATATATGTATTAATAATTTTCTGAATTCTAGCATCTAAAGGATTTTGTTGTGGTGCATTTGGCTGTATGGCATTGCCTAGTGAAGCTAATCGCGGATATATTATAAATATTTTTGTTCTCCATTTTTATAAAATAAAAATTTAGACTCTACCGAGACGTTTATATAAATCACTTAACAACGTTTTAAATTATTGTTATCCATCTCCATAAGATTGTACGTGTAATTATTCTCCCTTTTACACCTCCTAAATAGAGTCCTTTTCCATCCGCTTCAACTTGACAAAGACAACCACCTTTTCTAGAGTGTTAACTCAAAAAAAATTGTGTGTTCTCATCAATCATAGTCAATAGTTAAGCTCATTGTAATTTCCAAATAATAATTACCTCGTTCATAATACATGTACAGTCATGTATTTTCATGTGTCTGTTGTTGTTATATGTTTCAAGTATACATATGTTCATTCTGTGGCCATTTTTTTCATTACAAAAAGTAATGTTTTTGTGTAGAATCAAACATTGAATGTCTTGTTTACCTCTTCCATGTTTTTCGTACGTACTTAAAATTGTAACGTCTATCATAGCGTTACAAGTTACACTGTATTGAATGCTGCAGACATTAATAATGTCCTCTTAACCCCTTCACTGCTAAATTAACAGTGTTATAAAACACCCAGATTGTGAAATTAGTGGTGCAAGCCAACCTCAGAAATGTCCGATAAATCACTGATCTTGTTTGTTCAGATTTTGCGCCATTGTTATCATCCAACGAATTGTGCTATTTTCTCTCAATTTTTTTTTTTTTTCTTTGAAACTGACTGTTAATACATGTAACATGTATTTCACCACAAAAGAAATTTAACAAGTTAAAAAAAAAAGGTCAATTCTATTGTGAAAAAAAAATCGTTTTTATCACTATGAGCCTTCAAATATTGTAACATACACTGTAATACATGACTTGTCAGAGTATTGTTGGTCTAGGACTGGAGAAAACATGTTAGCTGCCACACTTCAAGAATTTTTTTATTCGTCACATAGGTCGCCTGGAGCCTCCATCAGACATGTGTACATCCGTAGTTCATCACAGTTTTAAAATATGTAACAGACATTGGTATCTATTCATTGGGAAAGGTAGGATGGATGATTGATGTTTGTCAGTCCGAACATGTTATCGGAGTGATGTTAGAGGTGGATTTTCATCAAAGGGTTTAAATGGTCTGTCAAACTGTCACTGGATGATAAAATTAAGGAGGAACTATTGGCTCAATGGTTTCTTTAGGGTCATAATTAAGGCCCAAACTAAAACTTTTTGTTATACATGTAATAAGTGAGATTCAGGGTAGGGAATTACAAAGGGGCACAACTCCCTACATTCGATTTCATTTTCCTTTTGCCACATTTAGCAAGCATTTATCTGTCTTTAATCTTTTTCTACAGGCATTAATTTTAAACACATTTATATAAATGTTTTTTGTACCAGAACTTGATGCTGTGGAGTTGGATACTTAATGTTGTAGAATTGAGTGGTCACATACATGTATTCAAAAGGTTTTTACTTGAAGAGTTGAATTTTGGTGCCTTCGAGCAGACAGTTTTTGAGTTTGAATATCCATTTAGAATGCTGAACTGTGTTGCTGGCATCCTAAGCTTTAATTTGATGTATCATGGGAAATCTTGATGAAGAATATTTCTAAACAATTAGAAATCCGGGTGTCCAAATTTGTGAAACCTGCCAAAAGTGCGAGTACAACAAAATGAAAAGTACCCGACGATATATTACACAACTCATATAAGTACATGTATACAAACATACATAGAGCTATGCCAAACAACAAGAAGACTGCACTTGTGCATGTAAATCAGCAGAGGTACATTTTTTATTCAGAAAACAGCAGCTGTAACAATGTTGTGACCTCTTGAGTCAGTTAAGGCCGAGTCATGAAATTGGAGGTGAGAATGTAAAAAAAAAAAGTTACAGTGTATATAACAGGGGTGGCCAAACCGCGGCTCGCAAACCACATGCCGCTTTTAGACCTTCATAATATGCAGCTTGTGAAAATGTCCCTCCATGTTTTGACAAGATATTTACTGAGACAAATAAATACATGTACATGTACCATTAATTACTCTTTGAATTTTATTTGTGACAGTCAAATTTTGTTAACGAAATGCAAATCACATGTTTTTCTTACATGTTCCTGTAGTTCATTACCATATTTAATGATGTTCAGTATAGTTAAAACAATCATCAATCAAGATTTTGAAAACATTTGGTATGTATGTGTACTTTGTGATTATTGAAACTAATACAAATTGACAGTTAAAAAAAACTGCATACATGAGTAAATATTGTTGCATACATGTATAGCTAGATACATGTATGTACAATACAACATGTGTGTAAATTTTGTTCACATCTTGTGGCTCTCCAGCATTTGAAGTTTATTGCACAGTTGTGACTCTTGCATTAGGCACAATTGGCCACCCCTGTTATATAATGTACATCTAGCAGGTGATGTGTTACATTAAAATTCAGGTACCCATTAACATTGAATTATGGTACATGTATTACACACAGTTGGGAATTGGAACATCTCAAAATTCTCAAAAGAAGTCTTTGAATAGTATACATGAACTTCATCTTGGAACCTGAAGTCATTTTACAATATTATCATTAAAAGTATTATCCTTTTATAAATCATTATTCTTCATAAACATACATAACTAAGGCTGGATTGCATAGAAAATTGTGCGAAGTTTCACTGCAGCTATAGTGACGTCCACAATAAGTAAGGAAGAAAAAAATGAAGGGGGGGGGGGGGGGGGCAACTTTACCAGTATTTTTGTCTCTTTATCTAACTGTAGGTATAAAATATTACATAAAGTATTGTTTTTAATTATAAACGGAACTGATGCCTCTGAAAAGATAAAGAAATTATTAAACAAACGGGAAAAACATTGCAACAAGTATTTTTGTTTAATTATCTATCTACAATAATAATAATTATTATTATTACTTTTAATAGACAAGAATGACACTGATACACGTAAACAAATAAAAGAAGGAAAAAGGAAAAAGTAAACAAAAGAACAATATTCTAAAAAATTTAAGAAAGTCTCACATTCACTATTCTGTTTCTCTCAACTCCTCAAGTCTTAAAATACATTGCAATACATTTTTTAGCATGACTTTATTCTATAGTAACACCATGGCTGCTGAATTCACTTCCAGAGTCCTCACCTTCTGCCCTACAAAAATTTTCAAAAGCAGTCTCTGATATCTTATATTTTTTTGCAATATTTTAGCTTGGCACCTAAAGCCAGTTTCTGTACATGACATTACTGATCCCAGCATACATGTATTATAATCAAAATGATCGGAAGAGCCTGATATCAAGATGGCACATGTGAAATAACTAAGCCACGTAAGTCTTGCAACTAACTAAAAATTCCGCTGTAAGTGTAACTTTTGAACAAATTAGATTAATTCGAAATTTTTAATAAATGAAACACACAAAGATTGTTCCCATGAAATAAAAATCTTTCATTTCTCTAATGACTTGATGTCCAGTCTTGGACAACCAAACAACAAGGTTCAGAACTATAACTCATAAGGTTTCTGCTTGTCAGGTCAAATGTTTTGACCGTTTCTATCTTATCTTGCCTGAAGTGCTCATTTAGATCTAGTTCATTTATGGGATCAATAGAACTTGAATTAAAGGTGACAAGGCTTTTTTTTTCATTCAATTATCCCTAGCAGTTCAGAAGTTACAGGCATTTCAAAGTTTGTTGCAAGACTAATGTGGTCTAGGACGTACATACATGAATGTTCAAAAGTGATGGAACTTTACAAATTGACCCGGATTAAAATATTGTAACATACACTGTAATACATGACTTGTCAGAAATGTCTTCCTTCTTCAAAAATCTGAACCACCCCCAAATTGAGTTTCTATTCTTTCTTTCTTGAGAGCAGCTTGGTCATGCCAAGAGCCTGAAGAGGCTAGTAAATCATCATCTTGCTAACACACACACAGCTGTAGCCTCCACTGTACGGCATTTAAAAAAAAAATATATATATTGAATAATGCTGATTAACCTTCACTGTAAGCCGCTAAAAACTATGCATGGCCATTGGTCGTGATATCTAATTGACACCACACTCCCAAAGAACAATTTACTAGGATACCCCTTTTCAAGGTGGTATCTCCCTGTCAGACCCCAGAAGGAGTATAATAACAATAAAATCCTCTTCAGGAGTGTGGGGTATCTGAGACCCCAAGATATATACATATGTACGACAAAGGGCATGACAATAAAATCTCTTTAAAAGTGTTGTGTATGTGAGACCCCAGGACCTGGGGGGTAGGAATAGTAAAAAATGCATGTGCGTTGGTGAGCATGCTCATGCGATGTTAAAATTTTAAAACTATGGGAAGATGGGGCAATGACGCTGTTCAGGAATACCTGGAATTACAAGAAGTTCCCAGAAATAAGGTAATTACAATATGTTTTTAATTGCTTCTAGGTCCAGTAGACCCAATGACATATATGGCGAAGGGTATAAATACATGTCTCTGACAAGATATTGTTGAAAAACCGTCGAAAATATGTGGGGTCACAGCAAAGCTTGAAGTAAAGACAAAATGTGGCAAAAAAAAAAAAGTTGTATGTACCAATCCAAAGCCTCATTTAAGAAATACATGTAATACATACGGGTTACAATCAAACACTAAGCAATAGGAAAGACAAACCAAGTTTTCAAAATAACATTAACCTTCTTCCGGAAAAAAAATGTAACAAGATATAAAATTAAACAAATAGAAATACAGTAGAACTCGAATCCAACGGACTCGGACTCAAAGAACACCTTGCATTCAACGAACAGAGAAAAATCCCCGTTTTTTTTCCTTCACTGACTTTATTAAATATCTTTTATCGAACGAACTAATCTCAGACCCACCCTCGGTTCCAACGAACCACGAGTGTAGGCAAGCTCACAATAAATTGCTTGTCTGCCTAGAAATCTAGTTGAAATTTGAAATTCAATAGGTCTGCTGTCGGCTGACACATTTTGTTAGAGAAAGCAGAGGAACTGGCCCGTGTTCTCGGACAAGCAGATCAGCCAATTAGTACCGGATGGCTAGATAGATTTAAAGTGAGACACGGGATCATGTTCAAAGTTGTAAGTGGAGAAGCCGCATCTGCAAATAACATCGACATATCAGATTGGGACAAGCAACGAGAGTCCATATTGAAAGACTATCAGCCTTGTGACATATTTAACGCAGACGAGACAGGCTTGTTCTATAAATGTCTGCCAAACAGATCACTGGCATTTCAAGGTGAAACCTGCACTGGACAAAAAGTACCTAAAAACAGGATTTCAATACTTTGCGCAGCCAATATGGATGGGAGCGAAAAACTGCCTAGTGCCTCTCCTTTCAATCGGAAAATTTCAGAAGCCAAGATGCTTCAAGGGCATTGGTTTTCTCCCTGTTACATACAAGTACAATAAGAAAGCCTGGATGACGGGCCCGATATTTGAAGAGTGGGTGAGAAAGCTTGACAATGACAGGCGCTTCCTTCTCCAAGGACGCAGCGTAGCTTTGATTTTAGATAACTGCAGAGCTCATCCTAAGCTCACTGATTTGCGAGCCATAACAGTTTTCTTCTTGCCACCCAACACGACGTGCAGACTGCAACCTTGCGATCAAGGGATAATAAAAAGTTTTAAGACTTTTTACTGCAAGCGGGTGCTTCGAAAGTACATCCAAACTTACGAGGTGACAGGAGGGACTGGATCCCACTTCAAAATGTCATTGCTTGATGCCCTGTTCACGGCCCGCGCATCCTGGGATGAATTTGACCAGACAACAATCCAAAAGTGCTTTAAGCACGCTGGCTTTATGAAAGAAAGTGAGCAAGACTCGGCTGCTTCATCAACCTCAGAGGATGTAACACCCCCTCAAGATACAAACGATGTCAGTGACTTGATTCGTCAGTTCGCCACCCTCACAGATCCAGTTCTGGCAATGAGTATTGATGATTACATCAACATTGATGAAGGAGTACAAAATGCGGAAAAAATGTCACTCACAGACATTGCTGCATCAGTGCAGCTATCTACTGAAGGCAATGATGAGGATGACGAGGAGGATGATGAGCCTGTGCTTCCTCAAGTTTCAAGCAAAGCTGTTATCCAAGCTCTGGCACAAGTGCGCGCTTTTGTCATGCAGCAAGGAGAGAGTGCATCCTCAAGCAAAGCATTGCAGCAAGTAATGGCTATTGAAAATTCAGTCCAAGAGCTTGTCAATGTCACAAAAAAACACGACAATTGATTCCTTTTTCCAGCGCATTCCCCACCCAACCCTTCCCAATTGAGTTGAAATAAAAATATGAAATCTCCTAAGCTAAAGTACTGTTAGACCCGAAACAGTGGTAAGCCACAAGCCAGGAGGACCTGGGGGCGGCGCGCTACCCTGTAACAAACAATAACATGCATGGGCTACATTAACTATTTAAAAAAAAAAAAAAAAAAAAACCAAAAAATAAATAAACAAATTCACATGCAACTTGCACTACGATTTTGCTACACAGGTCATTGCAGAAGTTTGGTAAAAACAAGGGAGGTAATCATGTAGTAATCTGTCTTTATTTGGTTACTTCCCGGGGGGGGGGGGGGGGTGGGGGGGGGGGGGGGCTTATGTCTTTGGCTCCAACGAACTTTTAAAAATGTCCGAACTGGTTCGTTGAGTCCGAGTTTAATTTTACAAATGTGTTGAGTCCTAAACTTGGATTCCAATGTATGTTTTTATCCATCTAGCTACAGTTTTGAAATTTTTACAGAACATACAAAAGAGTAACTAAAGGTTGGTTCAGAAATGTTTAAATTTCAGGAAATGGATTATGTATAGCAAATGCAACTTTTCAAATGTCTGGTTTCATTTAATATATAATAACTTAACTGTGAAGATGTAATCTCTGTTACCTGTATTATTAGGCTAAACAGCATTTCTCCAAAATCTAGGATGGTTTAAAAAATTCAGAAATGCTTTATAATAATACATGTATAATATCCACGTCAGTTTATACAATTTTGTTGCAAAAAACACACACAAGTTCTAACACCCTTTCATCATTTAAATTTACTTTTTGAGCATCCATAACACTGTTGTTAGCATAATATTCTGTATAGTCAGTGTAAAAAAAGTAAATAAAATTAATAAAAAAATGACTGGACCACATAAGTAAAAAAGGATTTCTAACCTTCTTTAACCCTCCGAGTACTTAAAAATTAAAGCCACCATCATGGCTCAAATTGGCAGTGTTTTCAACTTTCACCTAGACATTGTCCATCCACTGCAGGATGTAACCCTCTGACAATGACTCCCATTCTTTTCTGTTTGATGTTTTCTTCATCCATGTTGTACCCCCCTCTCTTTTTAATTATTAATATCGTCCTGCCTTCTTCTTCCTGGTCACCCCCATGTCCTTGTTTATCGCCACTGAGAACCACTGTCCTATATTTATGTCACATTGACGCAAGGATACTGGCAGGGTCTCACCTCTGGGAATAGATTATAAAGTGTTCAAAAGTTGATTTACCACATTGTAAAACTTAATTACAAAACTTTACAAGTGATTTTCTTGATATATATGCTCTGGGATGGACAAGGCAGTGTCAAAGTTATGATTGACAAGGCCTTCAGGAGTCAAAGGCAGTAGATGCATCAATTTTGACATTTTCCTTTTTCATAAATATGAGATTTTAAGTGAGCTATAATCCCCTTCTTGGACTCAAATTTTCTTGCACATAAAGAACACTCAAGCAGTGGTATGTGTGATTTATGCACAACAATATGCTTCTCCAGGGATGACCTGGTTGGGAACAGAACACCACAGACATCACATGTAAAAGACGTTTTTTCTGTGACATGGCTCCTTATCATGTGCCACTGAAAGTAAAAGGGACGTTCAAAGGATTTCTTACACAGTTTACATTTGAATGGTCTGACAACTGTATGTGTGCTCCGGTGACTTCGCAGGTCAGCTCTTGACTTTAAGCTGATGTTGCAAATCTTGCAGGTGTAATTTTTTGTGTAGGAATGCATAAGTTTTTTATGTTTATTTAAATAGGTATTCACGGAAAATTCTGCATCACATAGATCACAGCTGAAAGTTTTGCCTCCATGGATTTGCATGTGTTGTCGCAGTGTATAGTCAAAACCGAACATAGCTCCACAAACATCACATTCCCATTCTTTCTTCCCTGTGTGAGTTTTCTTGTGTCTCTGAAGTCTGTAATTGTTGGCAAACTCTTTACTACATTCGTCACATTTAAATGATATAATGGCACCTGGATTAGCTCCGTTTTTGGCAGGCCCTTTGTCCCCACTAACCTCCATTTGTTTCATCTGAGATTTGTCATGCTTTTTCAACTTTTCAGGTGGCTCGTCATTCATGTCGGGTCCTGAACAGGTCTGAACACTGTCTTCTGTAGGCCTTTTCTCCTGATCTGTTTGTGCTTGGTGTATCACACATTCATCGTGCTTTTTGGCTGGCCCAGAACCCACATCTAGTCTTGTATTAGTAGCATGAGTCTCAACTCTATCTTTTGCCGGCCTTGTCTCCTCACCTGTTTGTGTTTGATGCATCACAGGTTCATCACATTTTTTGATTGGCCAATGACGCCTGCCTGACCTCGGACGAGTCATAATCTTGTCTTTTGCAGGTCTTTTCTCCCTGCCGTCCTGTCTTTGGCATATCTCGGATTTATCACTTTCAGTGGGCAACTCATTACTTTCACCTGATTCTGCATGAGTCTTCTTATGAGCTACCAAGTCTGAACTTGAATCAAATTCTCTAGAACAAATTGCACATCTCAATGCTATGTTAGCAGGATGGGCCTCTTCATTGTGTTTCTTTAATGTACAACTGCGTGCATAGGCCAAATCGCAAATTTCACACTTGAATGCCCTTTCTCCCATGTGTGCTTTCACATGCCTTTGGAAATTAAACTTGTCAATGAAGCCAGCTCCACAAATATCACATTCAAAAAGCTTCTTAGCCAGATGTCTTCGCTTGTGAGTTGTAAGTCGTTGACGTAGTGCAAATTCTTTGCCGCAAATATCACATTTGTGCTTGTCACCCTGTCTGTGCAATGCTACGTGGGCACGGAGTCCTGAGGAAGATGCAAAGCTCGAACCACACTGGGCGCAGTTATAAGGCTTCTTTCCAGCATGTAGGTTTCTATGTTGCTTGAGTGCAGTATTGTTTGAAAAGCCTTTGCCACATATGTCACACAATGATGGCTTTTCTCCTCTATGACACGTTAAATGTCTATTCAGATAATATGTTGATGTGAAAGGCAATCCACACACATTACACTTAAATGGTTTTTCCTTCTTGTACCTTCTGGTCCTTGTTTTGGAAGGGCCAACAGCTTCTGAAGCATTATTAACAATTTGGTTGTTCTCACCACTTTCGTTACATTCTGGTTCCTGTTCCACTTTTACCTGTACTGAATCACTATTACTCCTTGGTCCTAAATGATTGGTATGCAAGGAACTTCCCTTATCTGCCTCAATCTCATCCTTACATACGGCCTTCAGTTTTTCAGTCAGATAGTCACTTGTTCTTGTTAACAATTCAACCTTTTCATCAGCATTAAAGTGATGACTATTATGACTGTCACTGGCAACCAGATTATCAATATCGGGTTGTTCTTTTTTCACTTCTGTCACTTCTGATGTCACATCCATTCTGTCCATCCCATTTTCAAATATAAAGTTTGTCTCACATTCTTCTTTTCTCTCAGATTTCCACACTGTCAGACACTCAGGTGTTGAACCCTTTGTTGCCTCGGTCACTTGCATTTCACCATCAACATGGTCCACATTTTCAGTCTTAATGTCCTTATCTGAAATGATATCACCCACTGGTTGACAACTCCTACTGTAATGATCATGTAGTTCTTCTTTGATTTCTTTAGTCAGCATATCTAACAGTGCTTGGTCTTGTGGCGTAAATTCCTTGTTCTGTGCTAAATTTTCCATCCTTGATCTTCGTGAATTCTTATTGATCAAACTTAGAAAAGACGTGTCACTTTCTTTTTCCTTCCTGATATGATGTAAATGCTGAATGTGTACCCAAAGTATAATTAATTCTGTCCCTGATGAAAACCTCTTGTGGTGCACCATGCAACCAGTCCAATCCCAAAGGTTTCTGAAGATCTATGCATTGAAATTTGGGCTTTTCATCCAAGGTCCTCCTTGCTGTTTTTTGGCCAGAATGCAAACACTATAATCTTGATGTATACAGGATCAGCAACTGAAAGAAAAAAAGAACATATTATTTCATTTAATGTGCTGCCTTAGCTACATGTATTAACTTATAATTATGTGACTCATTGGGTCAAATGGTTGGTTCATTTGGATTTGGTTGTGTGGAGTCATATTTAACTCATTTAAGGGGAGAATTTGGGCACACTTTCTTATGATAATGATATATTTCAAATTGTGGCCAAACTGCAAGGATGTATGGATCTCTACAAGGATGCGACTTTAGGAGCAGCCATGTGCCAAGGGTCACAGGTGGCAAGTTAATCCTTTATAGAAATATTTTTAGTTAACAAGCAGCAATGCGATTAACTGCTGAGTACTTTCAAAGTGGCAATCTGGCAATAGGGCCTACTGGCATAAGACGCATTTATTTGGAAGGCTTTGCAAAGAATTTGTATACAAGAGATACCCATAATACTGTGGAATCATAATCAACCAGTCTCAATTTTCTCAATTTCACCCAGTTCAATCAACCCTGAGCCTCACTGCAATCCTACAATGGGAAAAACAGGAGGATCATGTACAGAATGGAAGAAATCATCAAGGAAGTTTCCAGTGCATTTGAGGGGTAGTTTGGATACTTGCAAGGTTATAATACACAAGGTTATAATACACAATGCATAATTACACATACAGTCGACATTGCTTAACATGATGCCCAGGGGACATAAAATTTAATATAACATCATACTATCTGTTAAATCATGTTAATCATTTATTGAGTTATCTACCTTAGATAAACTAGGTTGATAAAGGATGGAAGCAGTATTGTTATGTAGGTGGCCTTTGGTTGGTTTTTTCCTAAGGCGGGGGTATTTTTTGGGTGTAGGCCTACCTGTATTAGGGTGTGTGAGAGGATATTGTTTAAAATTTAAAAAATATTCACCCAAAGCGATGGTATCTGAACATTTCTAAGCAAAATTAATGTTCTGTTTCCATTATAACCAAAGGGCAAAAATTAGCACACAATATTATCTGTCAGTCAACTTAACATTATGTTGTTATATGACTGTCAGCATGCAAGATATGCCAACCAAACAAACATAGCTTGCATTTTTCCTATATTATTTATTTAAACGTGAATATCAATTTATCATACAAGATCCTCCCGCTGGTCACACTCGCATCATGTAGCACTGAGCCTATACTAACACAATAAACATCGCCCATCTGCGGTGACCGAGTGAGCATGGTATTTGACACCTCCGTGGACTTGCTGGCGCTGACTGTTTTTGCTCCGTGTCCCGTGAAAACGATTGAATCTCTATTGCGTAGTTTAAAAAAAAAGTAAAAAAATTGTGGCCACACGTGTTACGGTACCTTCACACGGGTAACCCTTTGATCTTTCTCCCTATCGTAACCTTCGCTCTCAATGCCCGACCTGAGGAAAATCAGTGGCCGTGTGAATCTTACGATATATCTGATGCATCAATTACTATTATACTGTATTATTGATCCACCTGATGAATAACACGTGGCAACATATTTGAACTCGCATGAGTGCGAGGGATTGGTGATGCCAGCAGAGTAAAATTTTGTAAAATCCGATACTCGTGGACAAAGCAACCATATCCAGTTGTACGCATGGCGCCTTGGGCGCACGCTTGGTATTGGTAGGTCACATGACAGATGTAAGCATGGCAAGGCAGACACAGAACAATGGCAGTGTATGAGCTGTAGCGAAACAACGATTACGAAAGATGGCGGTGTGTATTTTGACTATGACACGGTTTAGGAAAATCATACTAAGCGTTTTTTTTTTTTCTCTTTGGGACTTCAAAATGAGATCACGCACAGAGTAAAATAGGATAGAAGATGTCATACTAAGCGTTTTTTCCCCACGGAAATGAGGGATTGGGGAAGGGACAAAAGAAAAACATCACACAAAAAGAAGATCACATTAAGTGACTTTATTTTATGTGGAGTCAACTAATTACATGTGTCGTGATGTTGCTATGTTTATGTGCTTTGTGTTACTTTAATCGCTCGTCATGTACTGTTTGTTTTATCTGTTTGTCTAACTATCTGCTATCTGCTTGTGTTGAACAATAACGCACCACTAATGAATACCACTGTGCGGAGATGACGTCACAGACGTTGCAATAAACGATTTCGTCCTTCCTAGCGCCATTGCTCGGTAGAAGGATTATAACTGGATCATGCTTCTGATCCTACTACAGTTGAATGTTGAATAAAGCCAAGATAATTGGCTAAAACAGACTTCAGACTCTCCGCTTTCAATTTATTCATATCAACATGTAGCCAACACACCCAAGTATGTCTCACAGTCTACAGACCAACTGGTCAGGATAAAATGTTGTATTGGATGGGAAGGGAAAAGGGTATCCATTTAGTCGATGAACTTCCATTTGTATCTGAAAGGAGATTACAGGAATAAATAAAGGAAGTAATCTGGAACAAAGTAGCAAAATCCTGAAAATTAGACTGATAAAAAGACTTCATAAGAAAAAAAAAAGGCTGCCCGGCTGAGAATCAAACCTACCATCTCTCGAGGTGATGATGCTAATCACTATGCTACTGAGGACCCTGTTTAACAGGTGAAGGAATTCTTCCCAGATAAACATTACTAAATCAAGAAACCCATATATCTACAGATAACAGGGATGGAACCAGGTCATCAAAAAAAATGTAGGATCCTGAACCTTTATGCGGCAGTCCAATGCGCGGGTCTGAAACTCCACTTATGACGGCTAACCAGGCAACCAACCAATGGTCAGAAAAACTTCTGACTTATAAATTTATTAATTTCTTGTTCCGGCCAGTTGTCAATACCTCTCACCGCACAGCTGCTATTGCTAACAAGCAGTTACTTTAGTTGGCTGCCTAGCCCTCGCCACTAGGTCGGGGTCAAGAGGTCAATGGCTTTGCGCGGACTTTAGCGGCAGCTCCGAAAACGAAGCTATGACATGGTCTATGGAAATATTTATAGTGGTTTGAAGTATTAAAATTCCACGCTTTTCACTCTGTTACAAGAGAGAGTTACATAAATGTGAAAATCTAGTTGTTTTAGTAGGATTAGTTACATAGTTATGTCCGTTTGAAATGCTTCATTTTCACCACAATTTGACTCAATTACTGATGTTTTAAAGAAAATTTGAATAAAATACTTCCTCAAATAATAACTCTGAATCAACTGTCAAACACAGAGGAGACAATGAGCTACTCAATGTGCCAAAAATCAGGTGAAGGGCAAGTCACGGGATGTCTTTACAGCTGTTTAATTAACACAGAGGTATCAGATAACACAGCGCTGGTCAGTTTCACGTTCTCTTGGGCACCCCCTAACGGCGATGGAAGGCGTTAATGTCTGATGTTACTTGAGTCATAAATCTATTGAATGGGGATTGAGTTGCACAATTTGTGTGAGGGTCAGTCAGAATCAGTCAGAAGAGGGTGGGAGAGGGGGGAATTCAGGAGAGTCACTGGGTGCACACAAGTTTGAGTTTGGAGAAAGCGCATCGTCCACACGATAACTGTCACATTGTGATAGGAAGAAGCGAGACGATAGACAGAACATAACAGAATGATAGGACAGAAGGAGACCTTACCACAAGCGCCCACCAACCACACGTGGCTGTACACGTGAATAAGTACATGTAATGTTAACAATTTATATTAACACTATTCCTGAATGCCACTGGTAGGAATGGAATAAATCGCTTGTAAACAACACGCAGTCAAGAGAATGATATTATATATTGATAACGAAGCTGCAGAGCCACATAAAAACAAATTTCTGAGGTTTGTTTAAAAGATGTCTGTTAATGTTACTACTGACAGGTCCATTTTAGAACACATAGAGAGTTGGAGAAGCTGGGAGTAAAATAGTGATTTCATAACAATTTGCAGCATTGTACTCACTCCTATACTGGCACTCACACTGAAGAATGCCCTGATGGTTTGTAACGATATCACACTCTTCCTTTTCTTTAAAGTCTCTCAAGTGAAAATGACTATTTGAGCACACGGTAGTTCAGTGAGTACATTGCAAATCATTGCTATATTTATCTCCAAAACTAGAAACAAATCATCTCTATGTGATTCACAGAGTGGGTTTTTTTTCTTTTTTTAATCATTTCCTCTTCAGGTTAATGACTTGTTGCCACATGTGTATACTGCACAAATCATTGACAAATAATTTATAGTGCTATCACGTTCATGTGTAAATGTTCCACTGTTTCCATGTGCCGGTCATAACTTGTCCGAGCAAAATACCACTACAAATTAATGCTCATCAGTGTCTTTTACACAGCTGGGTTATTTTAACTGGATATTTTGTTGTTGATATGAATTATGATTGCCCTTTTCTTGAAATTTGCACAGCATGTAGATTTAAACCAAATTCAGAACATTGCTGAAAAAATCAGCTGTTTTTTATGTGAGGAAAGTGTTAATCAAGCAAAATTGTTAATCAGTGTGTTCAACAATAAAGTCCGTTTTGGCCAATTTCGTCACGCTTGTAAAATCTCTCCTATTTATACAGAACTTTCAAACTTTCACAGAAATGTAGTATGTTAAACAAATTTATTGATGAACTGATGCGTACGTACTGTGGTCGGTACATTAATTGAGGGCGTGAAATATTGTCGGGCATAATTATTGGAACAACTGTGCAATCGTGACCCCAACTGATTTATTACTTTCTCGCGATCTCAGCTAAGAGTTCGGTTTTGGGGGAAAATAAGCAGCCGTGGCCGCAGTGAAAGTTGACGCGGAACAAAAAATTTTTCCCGACCGAAAAAAAATGGAATATCAGAACAAGTTCCATCCCTGAGATCGACCAGTTCAGAAGCTTTTAATTTTTATTCGCAGATGTCTGCGAATTAACACTTCATATATAGCCTAATAATCAATGACAATCCATTTTCATTCACAAAGTCAAAAGTCTCTCCAGTTTCAAATCTTAATCATGCCATCGTCTTCAACAAGTGTGCAGCATACGAATGTTGGAACGGGATGAACAAGGGAGGAAGATGGAGAGGAAGGTCTTCCCCCCGTCCGCGCCACTTACAAAAAGTTAACAAACATAATATGATGAAGACCTCCTCTAACCCGCGCTTTCGTTCTTTCTTTGTCCCAAATACTAAAGACTAAAGCCAACCTTTTGATAAGCCCGCTCGAAAGTCCCCTCTTTAGTGTGTTTTCTTGACTGGCGCGGACGGCGGAGGACTCTAAAATCTCGTCTCTGTGGGAACGGCCCGTTCATCCGAACTAACAGTAACATTGTAATGGTAACAATATTGGCTTACTGCGCTGAATTTTCTGTAGGCCTACCTGTACTGTAGCCTGTGAGCCTACCGTCAGTACCGATTTCACTGCTCAGATGCCAGGTCGTAATCTCATACTCAATATTATATCGATAAGCGGGAAATAAAAATGATGTAACCATACAGTTATCACTTACAGAAGTTGGTCACTAGTTCCACAGTTTTGCCACGATCAAACAACTTTACGTGCGTTGTCGCTCGTGTTCTCCTCTGAAATTGAAACAGCTTCTTTGAACTGGAACCACATTTCTTGTTTGACCCTGTCTAGTTTCACAAGAACAACTTCCGGGTTATGGGAGTTCGAGAAGCGTCAAAATTTCGAGTATTAGTATTATGGTCCATAGTTGAACACGGAATTTTGACGCAAATAATCTTACTTATGTGTGCATTATCCGAGTATGTGGTATATACAACCACGTGAGGCTTTTTAAAGATTACCTTATCATTCATCTCGCGTAAAATAAAACCGTAGTGTGTGTATGTGTGTGTGTGAGAGAGAGAGAGAAGAGACGTGGATAGGGGAAGATGATGTGAAATGCAATGTCAAGTATGTGAACTATTTTTGGAGTACATTTCATAAGGAACTGGCTGCTCTCGCCAGTCTAATCCCGAATGTTATTCTGACCAGATCCACAAATCCGAGATCTGACAGCACATTGCGTTAATCAGCATAATATGACAATTTCTGATGCTGATCTTGTGACTATGAATCCATAAAGAGAAAAAAACAACAACTCAAAGGTCGCTGGTTTTTATTATTACATACCTTAGTATTACTAGTTGACCTGTTGACTCGGGGAATCCACAGGTGGGATTTTTAAATTGAGTTTCGATCATCAGTGTGTACATGGAGGCGCAGAATGAAATTTACTGTCATACTTTTTTAATACAACTCGAAGAAAATTCATCTTTTTTTTCCCCGCCTCAAAATGTCGGAACACCTTTTTCTGTTCAAAGCCTCAGTTATGGCTCAGAATCAATGAAAATTTTGAAAATTTTGTGAATTTCAAGAGCTTTTAAAATATGGCCGCCCACACCTTTACGTTTTTCAATGCATAATATGATATTCTCCAGAATTTAAGGCTCAGTGGTTAAAAGCTTTCAAAGATTACATTGGGGGCCTTACTTCCTTTATAATATTATTATTATTATTGTTACTAGCTTACCCGCGCAAGATGTATCTTACAAATTTTCCTTGTATCAAGTCCAGCTTGATCTAGGTCCAATTAATAATGGCACTGGGATTCGATGCAAAGGCTAATGACCAGTAGATCATTTAATTGTACAGTGAAACTTGCCGATAACGAGAGGCCATGTTCCACCAAAAATGTCTCGTTATACCCAAAGTCTCGCTATTCCAGGGAAGAGTGTGAAAAGCAAGGCAAGAGATTGAAATACCCATTTTTCATGGTTACCTCCCTTGTTAGCATGTCCTGTACATTAATGTACATCATAGACGGCAGATCTCGGCCTTCACTTTTTTTTTGTTGTCTTTTTGTGCTGACGGTGGTCATGTTTCGATCAAATTACGAGATAGTCAGATGCAAAAGTTAGAGACAGACGAGTACGTTTGTTTCCGGTGGTTTCTCATGCTGTATCATTCAAGGTATGGGAACAGACTGGCTACGTGTTTGTGACACAGGGAGTGTAGGCATGTGTAGACAAAGAGCAGACGCCGCGCGGCGAACAGGGAAGATCAATGACCGTGCTACATGCAATAATTATCTCACGTCACAAGTAGTGACCAGACAGTGCAAGTGTCTGACGGAGCTACACGGTTGTAGCCTTCATGGCCTGCCCGACAGTTTGCCTCAGTCAGTGATGAGCCATCACTTTGAACCTACTGCATACTGGGTCCAAGCAAGAGGTGGCCTGGTGGGACCATAACTCGCAAGGCGGGCGTGGTGGGGGGGGGGGTAGTAACAAACAAAGAATAATGCATTTTGTTATATTGTCTGACTCCCAACACATTGTTCTGGCGGCTACCCCCATCATTTGCCGTACACACTCGAAACTAATCCTTTCACTATTGCATGTGCTTTGATTATTGATTGCCGTTATTCAAGTACTTTACATGTATTACATAGCTCATATAAAGAAACGACACTTTAAAATGTTCTCGCTGTTGTCAAAGGTCTCGTTATTAGCATTGTCGTTAAACATGACAGCCCAATGTATCACAATTCCTTGCAGAATGCACAGATGTGATAAAATTTGACTTTCGGCAGGCAGTGTGTTAAGAGAGGCATAGAACGCAATTTCCGGTCAAACTTTTCGATTCTACTCGATGAAAATGCGTCTCTTATTTTGCGGTTCAAAACATGGTGAATCGATAATATTAAAGACTGAATTTTGTCCAAACGGGGGTGTCCATGTAACTCATCATCAAAAACTGAAGCTGTACACCAAGTTTCATAATTGTTTCTGGCCACGTAGTCGCGAAGTTTTAGAAGCTTACATGTTCACCCACCAGCTCAATTATGGTAAGATTTATTACAATGTATTATGATTAGAATCTGCCCAGGTGCCCCATAATGATATTAAGCCGGCCCTGCATTTATCGGCACTAAACACTGCCAGCACCCCTACGCCAATCAGATGTAAATTTGTGTAAGATGTTCGTACGGCTTGCTATATTGGGCAATCTTCCTACATTAAATTGACAGTGGCATGACATCGTAACCGACGGAGTTACATAGGGACGATATCATTCCTATTAGTAAACTTGGCGTCGATCCTACGAGTCGGATCTGTAACGTTGCTGACGGGGATCCAAGTTCCACTTAGTCTGAAGGAGTGTGTCTCTTGAATATTTCAGATATTAGGAATGTTGTTTTTTTAAAACTTCGTTTGATTCACAATGCGTGTTATATTAACTAGTTGGCGCACGGACTCCGGGTATACACATATGTGATTTTTAACATTGAGTTTTGATCGCCAATGTGTAAATTGAGGCACAGAACGAAATTTCCTGTCATACTTTTTAATTCTACTCGAAGTAAATGCGTTGTTGTTTTTTTTTTCTGCTCAAAATGTCGGAACCCTTTCTTCAGTTCAACTCAGTTGTGGCTCAATATCAAGGAAAGTATTAAAAATAAAGCGAACATCGAGACCTTCTCAAATTTATGCTCTCACACCTTATGTAGAAGAGTTACATGCATAACAAATGCACTCTTTGACACTTGTTTAAAATGGCACTTATCAAGCTGTTTCATAGTTCCGATTTATTCTAACTCCTTATCATAATACTATAAGCGCTAACGTTTAACGTCGAATTTTTTAGTTGTGCAAAAGATGGTGTTGGAACAAACAAGAACTAGAGTCTGTATACTGTAAAGAATTTCAAAGGATAAACAAAAAACAACCATTCACACATGTACTTAATAACAAGGGCGCCGATCGTTGACACAGTTTGCAATTTTAATAATTTGAGTAAAGGTCGACATCTCCTTTCTGTTATTGGCATTACAAAAGCACACCGCTATAGTCATAACACGTTTAGCGAATTCATTTTTACATTTTCAGAAAGCGTGAAAAAAGTATCATATTGTTTTGCAGATCTTGTGATTTCCGCAAAAGATATTTCGTGTCAAAATTCAGACACTGAAGGCTCGATACAAAACTTGATGCTTTTCAGGAAACAAAACAAACTAACCTTATCTTATCTAGGACATTAGGCCCAATCTCAAAATTAAAAAAAAAAAAAATGACTTAGGCAATTCTGTTATGATTGTGACGACATGGAAGTTCCAGCGTCGTCCCCATTCCCAGGAATTAGCGTCAACATTCCCAGCACGTCCCGCTTCCAGTACCAGCTGATGAGCCACAAGCGTCCATCCCTACCACGGAGATTTGAGCACTAGGTGGAAGTCGGCAGTTAGCTACGTTGAGATAACACCCGTTGCTGTATGTTTTACCGTCAGATCCACAAACAGGTCGATAGACATCTAGGCACATCATGTCGCAAGACGGAGACACGGCTTTTCCTTTGGCTGCGTTGATGATATTGATGAGATATAAGAAAGAGGAAAATTAAAATAATTACAATGGGTCTTTATTTCTTTTTATTTTAATGAGCGGAATCAACATCGAATTTTCTCTTTCATTTTGAGGTCCCTGTTTTCGGAGGGGCATTTGCACATCTCGTTTTCTTTTTTTTCCCTTGTTGTCCTTGTATATTTATATGTATTTTGTATACTTTGTTTGATCCCATTGGGGAGGGGGGGGGGGAGGGGGTGGGGAGGGGTGGGTTGGAAGGAATTAGTTCTTGTTTTTCATTTTTGTCCGGGCAGCCGACCTTGTTCGGCTTGCTCTACTCGACTTCCAACTGCCAAGGTAGGTTTAACGTGCGCAACGTGCACACGACGAGCCATCCGAGTTTTTTATCCTTATCCGAGAAGACTACGTGCTCGATCATACCTACCATAGGTTCAGGGATAAGAATTTTTCTCCCTAAAAAAACATAAAAAACTTCCAACATGCCTGTACCGGTACTGGAGATCGAACCGGTACCTTCGGTATGACAGGTGAGCACTAGACCGACGTGTCCCCTATAGGTAGAATGCGCATGACGTCATAGAGTTTTTGTTTTGTTCTTCCGCCAAACAAGATGGCCGGTGGATCAGCTGATGAGGGTAACTTCGAGATGTGTCTAAGCGGTTAAAATGCCTGCTGGTTGCATTGCAGTTGACTGTTGTGTCAGGGGTGGAAAGGATGTATCCAAACTGGTCCGATTCCCTACCATCCGTGTAAACAAGAGAAAGGAAGTGAAAGAATTGACCGAACGTCTCTCATGTGCGTATACACACGTGTCATTGTTTACAGTAGTGAACTTTTTTAAAACTCCCGCCGATTGGTTCGCGACGCCTTAAGTGGGTCCGGACAGACAAGATGGTGGATATATGCGCATTCTACCTATAGAGTTTTCTCGAAAACCATCTATTGGATTGAAAAAAAATTTTGCTTGGGTTCATATTTCATACTAAACCTTAACAGATTTTACATTTGGAGGCTGATTCTAAGTTTACTCCTTTGCGCTTTGTAAAACCATCATAAGCAGTCTTAGTATATTATTGACAGACCATTTCTATAGTTTTTAATTATGCCAAACACTATGTGTGTTCACGTGGACGGGAAAGCAATATGTGTTTACCCAAGGACCAATAATACTCCACACACTAAAGTATACATAAATTGAACACATTTTAATGTTTCTCGTGGTTTAGTACTGTATACAAAAAATGTGTTTTTTTTAATTTTTATTTATTAATATTTTAATATATTTATTGTTTATTTATTTTTATTTATTTTTTGTTTTGCAAAGTTCAAAGAAGCAAACTCCGAATCAGGCTACGCTCAACAAATAAAGGAATGTGCCCATGCAAAAGTTCAAATAAATCCAACAGTTTTCCAGAAAATTGATGTTGATCCCGCTCATTCCAAATCCAAGGAAATAAAAAGATGCACCATAACCGAAGATAAAGAAAAAGATAAGAAATACAACACAAGTGGTCAAGCCAGTGAGTAAATTTGGTTTTGCCGCAGGGGGTCACAGTATTTTAATAAGTTATGCTATTTAAGTCAATTAGTTGGGTCACTGACTCAGGGAATAACGATTGTACTAAAAATATAGCGAACTTCAAGACCTTTTAAAATAAAACTACTTACACCTTTGCGTCTTTCTGTGCGTAAAATGATATTTAGTAGAATTTAAGGCCCAACCTTTGTAAAACCTTTCATAGGAAGCCTTACTTCCTTTATGATATGACATTAAATGATTATGAAAAGAATTTGCACAGGCATTGCATAACCACATACTGCTGTATTAGCTCCAGTGAGGAGATATTTACTGAATACATCAGAACGAAGTCTAATCTATGTTGGTGTTATATAATATACAAAATAACTTACCCAGATAAATGAAACTCAAAAGACATAATACTGTAGCGGTGGTGCGCACCAAAAAAGAGGCCATAATTGTTAACAACGAGTACGAAATTACGTCTAAAAAGGACGCTGCAAAGCTTCAACTATGCTTCCTACAGAGGTAAAAGTGTCATTCTGAAACGCTGTCCTTTGTTTTTCTTTTGTTTTAAACTTGATCTTTGGGATTGCCTTGTACTATCTAAGTTGGGCTGCAGTCAAGGGGGTCATACAGATAAGGATATTAGTGGATGATTTCTCGTGTTGTGTTTAAGGCATCAATTTATGACCTGTTTCCGAAAATATTACTTGGCCTTGAGCTGATCATGCAAGATAACAATATAATTAAAAATTGGGAACTGACTATTTTGGCCAGTTGGCCACTTTTTAGTTTTGCTAAAGCTGGGACGTTTTTGGAAAGTGCTAGTGTTACTGTTAGGGTCAAGTTGGTGACAATAACCTTTTCAGTGACGCTGTTCACCTATCCTCTGTCTATAGTTAATTGTGAATATTTTAGCTACACAGACCACATAACCTCTTTCAATAGTTAACTGTGAATAATATGTTGGCTACACAGACCACGCAGTCTCTACCGATAGTTAACTGTGAATAATTATGTTGGCTACATAGCCCACATAACCTCTACCAATGATTAAGTATGAATATTATTATATTGGTTACACAGCCCACAGACTCTACCAGCTGTTAACTGAACACTTTGGCCCATTGCCCACACAATCTGCATCTCGAACGTTTTCATCGTGAACGTTACGAACGTATTCGTACCTCCGCTCAGTTATTTACTATTGGAACATGTGTTTAGTTTCCAAGGCAGAAATGCACGAAGGTCAACATTCTGTGACCGAATTTCTTAAACCGATAATTACGTCGGGTATGTTCCACATTGTTGTATGTGCGTTTTTTGCCTTTTCGAGAAAATGAGAATTGCAAGGATTACCCCCCCCCCCCTCCCCCCCCCCCCCCCCCCCCCGTTGAGTTGTATAAATCCAGGATCAAAACGCATGCTACATTCCACCACAAACAGAAATCTCGAAAAGTTTTTTTAACTGATTGGAATGACACTTGATAAAATTACATGATAGAATTAAGAGTGAAAGAACCGCTTTCATGACAAAACCTCAAAATCGGAAAAATGTCGCATACAACACTACGGCAATGTCAAAATTAGACAAAAAGAAAAAGTTGTATTGTAGCAAAGCCTAGCGTAAGAAATAATACCCAAACGATACAATGCAAACTAAAACAGAAGACAGAAAATGGCCGATATTTCGGCAAGCGCCTTCATCAAGGGGAAAAAAAAAAAGAAGAGAAAAAAAAAAAAAGAAGAGAAAAAAAAAAAAAAACAGAAAAAAAGGGAAATTCCTATATACAATTTTTTCCTTTTGCCTATTTTTTTGACATTGCTTATAGCCACAGTTTTTCTGTGGTTTTAATATTTCAACAATTTTTTTTATGGCAAATACCCCCCCCCCCCCCCTCCCCTTGATTAAGGTTTTAAGCCAGACCAAGGTTGGCGCAGGCCCCACACCGGTGGCTCGCCATCTAATTATTATGCATCACCCTGCCCCGACCTCACCGTCAACCCTAAATCTTATCGAATCCCCAACAACTGCCCCTACCCTTTCTATATATATATAAAAAAAACAAAACACAGGAGGAAGGCAAAAAGAAAATCTGAAAGAATAATTAATCATAAAAGGCCGTTGTTACAGAGCATTTCGGGGGGAGCTCACAAAAGGCTTTAAAATGCGTTCCCTTAGCGAAAAACAAACTTGGGTAACGGAGAGGCGTACGTGCTTGTAACGACGCCCGCCAAAAAAACAACAACAACAAAAAAAAGCATGGAATGTGTTAAAGTGCGATAGAAAAGGTGCGATGTGGTGATGGGGAATACGCAGGGCATATGCACAGCACTGCACGAATGAGTGGGGCGTTTTATGAAAAACAAACTACGTCATAGTAGACAGCTATCCACGAAACACTAGATCTAGTTTTGACTTTACTTAAATAGAAATAAGTCTAAACTTTTTTCTTTGCTTCGAAAACACCAGCATATGACGTGCTAATGCTGAAGAAATGATTTCTCCTCACTATATTTTCTTCCTGATTTCCCTCATGGCGAGTAAGTTGTATTTGTCGTCAAATTGTTACTTTATTTCACCCTTCCCTTCATCTTCGTCTCCTTCTCCAGCGCTTGGTTGGTGGCCGCTTCTGGTAGGCAGTATAGATCTAGATGTAGAGAGAGGTTTCACTATTGGCCGATTTGCACTGCGAGACACGGGAGGCTCTGCGAAACCATTGTTAGCTTGGAGCTGAAAGTAGGTCTCCGGGGTAAACAATACCCGTTTGTGCATTTCCACGTGGCGTAAGAACTTACAAACGGCTTTAAATAGTTTCTATCAGCCCCAAAATATGAAGAAACCACAGTAAACAGATATGCACACAATCTTTGGTGAAGACGGTCTCTTTCAATTCTTCAATTTCTTGTTTACCGCAGCGACATGGTTTCGCGATTTGGCGGAAGTGAGATCTCTCTATACATCTATAGACCCTTTTAATTTACCGTCCTCCATATCACGTGATTTGCAAACAAAATGGCGGCGTGCCCCACTTGTAGGGCGGAAGTGGTGGACAACGGTCGAACGATGCCATCCTCTTGTTGGGCACCCAACTGTACAAACCCGTTACGTGCTGGTTCTGGCATAAAAATGCATCTTTGCTTTGAATGTGCACATTTATTCAGGTGCCATCATCAAGGCAAGTTGAGGTTTTTGCCCTACACGGTGCTTTTCGAAGCCGTGCGGCTCCCTGCAGACAACCGTAACGCGGAAGTTGAAAAGGTCTATACTCTCTGCTTCGGGAAAGTGCCTCCTTCTGTCCTATCATTCTGTTATATCCTGTTTATGGTCTTGCTTCTTCCTAGCACAGTGTGAGCGTTATCGTGTCGACTTGCCTTCGCCAAACTCAAACTTAAACAAACTCATCTCCATCTCCTCCGTCAAACTCATCAACATCACCGCGATCAACCTCATCAACATCACCGCCATCAACCTCATTAACATCACCGCGATCAACCTCATCAACATCACCGCGATCAACCTCATCAACATCACCGCGATCAACCTCATCATCCTATCTGCAGTAATCTCACAAGCGATAATAAAACTGTCTACCGGCAATAAAAATTAACCCTTTCAAGACCGAACCATTATTGGTGTTAACTTTTTACTGACCTACCAATTATAGATTTTGGTTCTCTGTTACCAGCTTTTAAATACAGATAAAAAAAAAAAAACTGATACAGGTTCATGTTTACCATTTAAAGTAACTGAAATATGTGGCTCTTCATATTAACCGGATTTGAGAAAAGTTTGCTCTCACTGCGTCAGCAGTCAAAGGGTTAATATTGTACAATATTTCAAGACGTGCCGGTATTTGACACCATTCACTGACTATGTGTATGGTCACCATTTCCTAAGACTGTAGTAAATCAAAAAGTCGAAAAACTGATTTTTATATAGTTCTATATTCAATTACATTCAAAGCCGCATCGAATGATCTTGGCTCTAGACTCCAAGGCTGAAAAATAATCGAGTGACAAACTTTCAAAAGGGCATCGCCGCCAGACCGATAGTTTTAAAATAAAATTTTTGTTTGCTTCTCCTGAAAAGTAGACAAAAAACCGGTTGCTACAGTTTTAGGGAATGGTGACAACATATTCAAAGTGTTTAAACATGTTACAGTTGATACGCAGATCGTAACACTACCAGTGATAATTACTAATACCAAGGCGGCAATTTTTCCGGACAAAATATGTTTTTCGGCCCATTCTGATTTGCACAGAACGAAGTGACACAGCGACTCTAACAATGGACGAACTGTTCCCCATTGCAAACAGTCAGTATGATGTTGAGTGCAGAGCTTTGTGAGTAGTTTGTTGACTAGCAGTTTGGTTCGTTGGCTTATGGGTTGGTTGGCATGTTGGTTGGTTGGCTTGCGGGTTGGTTGGCTTGTGGGTTGATTGGCTTGTGGGTTGGCTGGCTTGTGGGTTGGCTGGCTTGTGGGTTGGCTGGCTTGTGGGTTGGCTGGCTTATGGGTTGATTGGCTTGTGGGTTGGTTGGCTTGTGGGTTGATTGGCTTGTGGGTTGGTTGGCTTGTGGGTTGGCTGGCTTGTGGGTTGGCTGGCTTGTGGGTTGATTGACTTGTGGGTTGGTTGGCTTGTGGGTTGATTGGCTTGTGGGTTGGTTGGATCGTGGGTTGGTTGGCTTGTGGGTAGGTTAGGTTGTGGGTTGGTGGGCTTGTGAGCTGATAGTGATAGGCTTGTAAATTGGTGGATTGTGGGTTGGTACTCT